>JAUCMU010000030.1:22038123-22052372 GCA_032275025.1 Enteromius treurensis | reverse complement strand
TTTAAATTTATTATTAAATTATTTAAATTATTTATTGATTATTGTTAAATATTTAACTTTGAATGTAACTGTGTATAATAATTTTAAATGTATTATACTGTATATTTATTATAGAAAATATATTATAATTTTTATTATTAGATATCACACTATAAATTAAATAATAATGATTGATTTTGTTGTTATTGATAATAATGATAATAATAAACATTTAATAAAAAACACACTGGCTGGTCATTGTTTTAATGTTACACTGATATTTATGCTTATTATTATAAACAAAATATATACATATATTTTTTGTTACATTACACTAAGCTATAAATTAAATAATAACAACACATTCAATTTTAAAAGGTTTATTCTATTATACTAAATATTTTTTGGTTAATGGTAAATATGTAACTGTGTGTTAAATCTATTACACTGGTTATGTATTGTTTAATGATTACATTTTAGACATTGATTTGTATTATTTGAAAATATAACATATTTGTATTATATTACACTGTAATATACTATTATGTTATACAATAATTATTAAGAATTTTAAATCATTATTTAATATTTATATTTATATAAATATATAACATATTTATTCTTATTACATTACAGGAAAAAAATCACAATAAAATGTTTATTATAATAAATCCTACAAAAAAATATCACTACATAATTATTAACATGATCATCATTAATAATAACATTACATATTATAAGCATTTTCGGTTCATGTTAGATATGTAACTATGATCAACACCTGAGCAGAACGTATTTTACAATTGTTAAAAATGACTTTCATTTGCATCTTAATTTGTGTTGGAAAGTCTGTAAATATTTAACTAAGGAATGACTCACGATTCATTCAAATGCTTCTCTGACCCCAGATCAACTTTAAACCTGATGTATTTATGCAATTAGAGTCGTCATAAGATTAAGTCACTATCAGCAAATAAAGGTGTGTGCAGATGTTCAGCACCTGTGAGGGTCATTTCTGTGGACACGCGGTCAATGGCCAGGACGTCTCCAGCTCCATCATCACACGCCTCGATGTAGAACTTCTCCGGAGTCGTGTGTCTGTCAACCAGAGGAGAGACAAGACGATGAGATTCAACACATTTAATACACAAACGCTGCAGACCTCATCCATATGTGCCTCGAAAATCATCCATTACTTGTACAAATTTAACACTTCACAAATTTTTTTATTACTATCAAACGATTAATCGCATCCAAAATAAATGTTTTTGTTTACATAAAGTGTGTGTGTACTGAGCATATTTATTATAGACGCTACCGTTGAAAAATGTGGGTTCAGTAAGATATTTAATGGTGTTTAAAGATGTTTCTTCTGCTCATCACGGCTGCATTTATTAGATTAAAAATCCAGAAAAAACTCTAATATTGTGAAATATTATTTCAATTTAAAATAACTGTTCTCTGTGTAAATATATTTTAAAATGCAATTTATTCCTGTGATACAAAGCATCATTCCTCCAGTCTTCAGTTAAGTGTCACATGATCCTTTCAGAACAATAGAAACTCCCTTTCTATCGTTTTCATAATTTTATTTTACTTTTTTGGTATTATTAGGGCCTATTTGTTAAAATAATAAATATTATACTACACAAACGCACACACACATAAATATATATATTGCAATTAACCTATGATGTAGGCCTATTTTGAAAATGTCAAATGCTATTACGAATTAATGTTTAAAAATCATACTAACAACAAAAAAAAAGATTTAATAGACAGACATTACCGAATTCAATAGAATATAACATTTTTTAATATAATTATTACAATTGTTATAGTATTTATCCAATCAAACTCTTCAAAGCGGAGCTAAAATACATAACTAATACATTCAAAATTAGATTACTTTTTATCTCATTATACATTTTTAATAAAGAAATGATCTCTAGTGACATTTTGTTTGTTTTGTGCAAATTACATTTATCTCTATTCGTTATTAGTTACAATGATAGAAAATATAATAAATATTATTACATGTACATATTATTTTCTTTATGATTTTACTATCTGCATGACAACAACAACAACAGTTCGTATTGTTTTAATGGAGATGAATCGATTTCTGACTGTAATCTGATCAGAATGATTGATGAATATCAGCTTTAAGTGATATACTTTTAACATAACAAGCTGCTCACTTTAATAGCGTTTTGGGGAATAATAATGATGTCTAGACAAACAATTTAAGCTGATAAATGCTGCCCAGGTAGGCAGCCGACTAGGTTTTGAGACACAGATAGGCGTCGGATCATAAGTTAACTGACTGAACGCACGTCATTCATAGACTTTAACCGAATAAAGACGAGCACTGAACCATATTCGATTCATCTAATCGATAATCAGCGATCGATGAGCGTCAGAGGAGTCGATTTATACTCACAGATTGAAGGTGTTGTAGGTAGTCGCCATTTTTCCATCAGCTTGCTCCTGACCTTCGTGACGTGTCAATCCAGCAGCGGGAATCTGGCGACAGACAGCGAACACGAACAGGAAATGACCTCTGGAGGACAGATAAAAGTCCCGCGTTGTAATAAAAGTCCCAGGGGATAAGCCTCTCTCTATCTGGTGCTTTATATTGCAAATTAGAGCGTCTTTCCATATTATTTTAAGGTATTATCCTAATTATGAACACACTGGTTTGTAGTGTAAACAGTTTGACCCTTTACAGCACTTATTACCTATAGTGGAAAAATAAGGCGGATTGAGCTTAAAATAAAAATATATTAATTCATAGGCATTTTGCATGGGTTCAGGCTGGCTGCCATTACGGGATGTGAGCAAGTTAGCAATATAACTTGTAAGAATATTTTTCATTTATTAAAAATATAAAACAAATTCAGTTTAAAAACTTTTTCAAAACATTCTTTTTTTTTTATCACATTCCAACACAACAATCCCAGATGCAGAAGATTACATAAAAAATAAAGAGAAACCTTAAACTGTCATTTAGGAGAACAAAATGATAAGAATAAATCATTTCATTATTTTACTATTAAATGATTAATAATTGTATTATTCATTTAAAGTTATTCAATTAATAAAATTATGGATATTATGCTTGATCCCATACATGCATACATGTCAGTTAGCTGATGATCAACGATGATGGCACATAAACAAAGAAAACTAAAGTGTATTTTTTTCTGTTGAAAACCTTTAATGCAAAAGTTACAGAAAAATAACATAAATATTATGCATATTTTAGCAGACAGATATAATAAATAGACAATCACTAGTGGTCAGTGGTCATGTCTTTGGCTCAGTGCTGCCCCTGGCTGCCGGCTCCTGTACTTCATGCTGGTGCTGGGTTGACGCCGCAGCACTTCATCACCTTTATCAATGTCTTTAGGTTCATCGTAAACTGTCGAGATGTGAAAGTCTTTTCTGGGTTTTTTAAGTGGAAGGAATGAGCTGAGCTTTTCTCCATGATACCTGCAAATATTACAAAATCAAATGCGTCAGTCATAAAAAGTGAGTAGAAGTAATTCACTAAAAACAGAAGATGAAGAAAATCACAGAAAAAAACTGAAGGATATATTATATTTCATTTATGTTTATTTTATTATTTATTTTCCAATATATATATATATATATATATATATTTTAATTACTGTATGGGGATTAATCTAAAAAGAGCAATTTCTTGGCTATTAAATATTTTAAAGCTAAGCATGATGGAATAAAATGTATAATGTGACATTTATAATGTTACAAAAGATATTATATTTCAAACGCTGTTCTTTTGAACTTTCTATTCATCTGTGAATCCAAAAAAATTAAAAAAAATATCACAGTTTCCATAAAGATATTCAGCAGTACAACTTCTGAAGCTGGAAATGTTGCACACATTGTTTCTGAATGCAGTTAAAGAGCAGAAACCCTCAGTGACGTCCTGACTCACCCAAAGCCTCTCTTACAGTTGGGATGCTGGCCTTCATTCTCCAGCGCCTCGGGTCTTCCTCTTCGGCTGTTCCCAAGCCCTTCTCCATCTCTCCAGCCCTGCTTCTCCATCACACGCCGGCCCACTCCCTACAACACAGATCAGCCATCGGTTTTACATTTAGTCATTAAGCAGACACTTTTATCCATAGAGGACAATGGAAAGAACCAAAATGAACAATAATAAAATATTTTTAGTTATTGACAAAACGTGTAAATATAAATGTTTATTTATTAAAATATTTTAATAATTTATAAATTATTTTTTTTAAAGTATTACATTTATTATACCAATATAATTTACATTTATTATTGAAATGTTTTTTTTAATATATATATACATATACACACATTAAATCATAAAATGGTAACTCTTAATTTATTTAGCAAAATCTTAAAAAGTCACAAGTTTTTATCTAGCGGATTTATGATGCAGATTGTGTCAGAACAGTCTAAAATATAAATGAATGCAGTTCTTCAAGCCTTCAAAATCACCCAAACCTTAGTAAAGCGTTCGAAGCTGCCGATCTTCTGCTGGCGTCCCGGCAGACCGTCCAGACCGTCCCGGAGCCTCCTTTCGGAGCGCATGCGCACATAATCTCTGGCGTCCATATCACCTCCGTCTGAGGAGAAACACACAATCACAATCATGTCTGACGCTGCTCTTCTATCACAAACATCTGATCGAGAACTTTACCTTTGTCATAGTAGACGCTCATATCCACATCCCAGTCATCTGCTGTTTGTTCATCGAAATCTGTGCCACATCAAAGAGAAAAGATGAGCAACGAGAGAAGCAATCGCATCAACAGAGAAATTAATAAATATATGCTGGAGCCCATCTTTCCCATTCAGTGCCTTTTTAAACTTTAAAAGGATTGGTTTTGTTAAAATGCTAGAACACTAAAAAATGTGTTAAAAATGACAAAACCAATCCATAATGTTACATACATTCATTGTTTACTCGTTATGAATAAATAGTGTTTGAGTCGCCAGGATTAATTACAAAACCGGTATAATTTCCAGCTATAACTGTTTTTCTAGCATTACTGTCTTTTTTAAATGCATTCCTGAAAATATAAAAACGATAACTGCAAATATAATATTTAAAAAAAACATTAAAAATTATATAAAATAAAAAAACTGATTTGTAATATCAATTCTAAATGTAATATTTTAAATGATTTACATGTTTTTATTTCTAAAAATATAAAAGTAAATTTTAAAAAAGCATACCTTGCTTTGTGAAATAAAAAAATAATTATATATATCTATCTATATCTATATCTATATCTATATATATATTTATTTATTTTTTTAACTTTAAAAATATTTACAAAATAAAAGATATAAATTTATGTAAAACATTATAAATATGTATACATAATAATTACAAATTAACAAAAGTGTTAACAAAAAAAAGTTTAACGATAACACTTTACAATAAGGTTTATTACTTAACATGAACTAAGAATAAACAACACTTCTACAGCATTTAATCATCTTAGTGATCATTTCAGGATTAATGCATTATTAAAAACACAAGATGTGTTTGTTAGGATTAGTTAATAACTATTGAAACCTTATTGTAAAGTGTTTCCCGAAACGATAAAATATATATTTTGAGATGGGACCAATTAAGACATTGGCATGGCAAGGAGAAACCTGTGTTACAGCTGTAGAAGCAGCACATCTGTCTGTACCTCCTTCTTCCTCCTGCCAGAACTGAGCGTCTGTGTAGAAGACCAGGCCCGAGCCGCCCTTCTCCCACTTGAGCTCGATCTCTTCCTCGAACAACCTCTCTTTAGTGCGCTCCTGACTGGTGACGTCCTCGTGGAGAGCCTCGTGACGCTCCCACTCCTCGCAGCGGTCATCGTCCTACAGAAATAGGCAAACACAGCGTCTTAATCATGATCCAAACATGGCTGCTATAGTTTCGAAATTTGCAAAAAATTGTAAACAAAGCAGAGGTACATGAACAATACGTTAATATGTAGCACCAACATCTCCTTCATTTGTAATTATTTAACTTTATTTTGGAATAATGAATTATATTTTTGCACAAAAAAAAAAAAATTAAACAAGGACAAAATATATTTGAAAAAAATGTAAAAATAAAATGATGGATCTACGAAATGCTATTTATTTTGTATTATTTATTTTATTTTATCTCAATCGCAGCCATACTGTAACATAAATTACATTTTTTTATATCATGCAGTCTTAACTCACATCATCGGGGCCGGACAGCTCCTCTTCACTTTCTGTTTCCTGTGACTTTTGATTGACAGGGGGAGAACTGGGTGGGTCCTCTTCATCTGTTTGTGAGTATGTGGACGTGTCCTTATCTACGGTCTCTGAGTTTGTGGCCGTGACCTCTTCATCTGTCTGTGAGTTTGTGGGCGTGTCCTTATCAACTGTCTGTGAGTTTGTGGGTGTGTCCTTATCAACTGTCTGTGAGTTTGTGGGCGTGTCTATTTGTAATGTCCACGAGTTTGTGGGTGTGTTCTTATTTCCTCTCTTTGAGGTTGTGGGCCTGTCCTTATTTACTCTCTTTGACTTTGTGGGCATGTCCAGGCGGCCGGGTCCTGAGATCTCGACTCCTCCAGCGGTGAAGACGCTCTCCTCCGCGGGGGTCATGACAGCTGTGTTGTGATACAGGTAGGGCACGTTCCCGTATCGACGATTTGAGCCCGTCTTAGGGAACGTGAGCCCCAGTTTGCGGATGAGCCTCGGCGGCAGACGACAAGCCTGGATGAGCTCTAGGAAAACACTCACAGGCGTCCCTACGTTCCCTGCCGGCATGAGCGCAGGAGGATTGAGCTCCGACAGGCCCTTGAGGTCCAACAGTGTGAAATGCTCTGATTGGGCGACGTGGCGTCTAATTTCGGCCTTCGTTTTGTACGGGAACGAATCATGCTCTGTAAACACAGATCAAATATGATGATTATAAAGCAATCTGGACCTTGGCAAGTTTAAACATTGCATTTTGCAACTAGTTCTGGAGACATTTCAGTCTGAACATGGTCACTTAGACTGTGATGCCAAAACAAACTTTTTTTTTTTACAGATTTTTTTGTGAAAAAAGTACGCAAGGTAGAGATCTGAAATTTTGTATATGATCTATTGGGCATATTACCCATCACATAGACTCAGACAAATCTGAGGGGGTCAGGTGGGGACCATTTGATGATTCCAGCTGGAATGACCCACATTTGAATCAATCTTAATGCATATATTACTTTTAATTCTGTAATAGTCATACGCAAACAAGATGATAAATTGATATTTTTATTTGATTGAATAACAAACTAATTATGAAAAACATTAAATGTAAAGCCAAAACGATGAATCCCAATTTATGAAAATTAAGGTTATTTAATTTAGTTAAAAATAAGATATAAATATAAAGAGAAAAAAAGTTGTAATTTTTAAAATCATTTTAATTAATATAAATACAAATGTAAATCATAAATGATACATCTGGATATATGAAAAAGTGCATATGTTTATTTATTTGTGTTGTGCTAGGGAGAGTAACAATATTAGCAGAGAAATATGAACAACTGCTGTTTATTGCCCTGAACGGTATATTCGTGTCGCGGTACTTTTATTTTGGCAGCGCACTCACCAGCTTGCTCAGATATTTTGACTCTTCGAATCAAACACTTTCTTCTCAGCCAGTTTCCTTTGGAGTCGATCCAATGGTTCCCCGAGTACATCTTCACGAACCTGTCTGACTCCCGAGAGCGAACCGACACCACACAACAACACGAACCCTCGGCTTTCCCCTCAGAGCCGCCGGATCTGGCGTTTACCACGGCAAAACCCGACAACACTTGACGCTCCGGACGATGGCGGTAATGAAAACACGAGAATACTTTACTCTCGATAAACTGACTGAAATAGTTCCTCAGCTCTGCGGATCGGAACCGAGCGGGGATGTTGTTTACAACAAAAAACGTCACCTCTTCCGACGCCGCCATACTTGAGACTGTGAAACCTGAATCAACATCCGGTTCTGACACACACAACCCGGAAGTTGTTTCAAAATAAAAGTAGCCATTTGAAATAAAATACAGTGCACTGAGGAAAAAAAAACAAGTTTTAATCAGAAATTGCTAGTCAATTTCATAGATAATAAAAAAAATAAATAAAACAGGAATACATTGAACATAACAAAAAATGTGGATACACATACGATGAACTGCCTTTAACTGAAAACTGTGTTTTGACCTTTTGTATTGACACACCTTTTAAATACATGGGTTTGTAAAGCTGTAAAAACATTTAAAAAAAAATTAGAACACCTCAGAAAAAAAGTCAAGCAACACGTTATGAAAAAGAATTTTACCCTTTTATTAAAATATATTTCCAAAATTATTTCTGTGTCATGAAAAAAAAAAGTGTCATAAAAAAGCAGAATTTTATGTGCGTAATATCTATGCTTAGATGAACTCGGATTACTGGCACTGTACAGAGAGAAGATGCATAGGAAAGAGAACTATTGCTTTGATCATATAGTGATTCATAAAGTGATATTTGGTGTTTCTCAAGCCTTTCAAAATGATAGGCCGCTTCTTTTATTGATTCGCCTAAAAATGTTTCCGTCATCATTTACTCATCCTTAAACTATAATAACTATAAATGTTCATTTTTGGGTGAACTATTTTATCTACAGCGTTTCATTTGGTCAGTCTGGTCCAGCATCTTTACATGCTACTGCTGCGAGTCCAGAGAGACGGAGAGTCTGAAGCCCAGAGGAACGTGATCGGTCAGTCCGGCCAGCTGAGTGACGTACGTGAACTCCTCCAGCTCCTGAAACACAGCACAACTTCAGCTCACACTACTGCATTAAACACCTGCACAAAACACGCTTCATCAAGGGTGCATCTTTTATGACAACAACAAAAAAATAAAGTTTTTTTTTATATGCAGTATGCACAATAAAAAGAGTTTATATATATATATATTTTTTTGCCTTAATGTTAATTTGATAGTTTTAGTAATTTTGTTGTGTTTTTGTTTCTTTTGTTCTTAAATGTCCATATTAATGTGACTCAGAAGCAGTCATAAAAGCAATAGACAACATTACACTGTATGGGTAAATTTTTTTCTTTTATGTCAAAAATTGTGAGGATATTAAGTGAAGATCATGCTCCATAAATATATCAAAATCTCATGTATTATTAGTAATATGCATTGCTGAGAACTTCATTTGGAAAGATGCACATTTTTTTGTACTTATTTACTGATATATAAATACTAATTTAAAAAAACAAAATCTGCCTCGTAAGAATAGTTTTGTATCCCAGTGTCGTATATATACACACATATATACACTACCGTTCAAAAATGTGGGGTCAGTAAGATATTTGAGTAAATATAAAAGGATAGGAAGCAGGTTGTGGTCAGGAAACGCACAGTTTTGCCGTGGCTGGAGACAGAGCTGTCTCTGTACAGCAGGTAATCGATCCGCCGGCCCGTCCAGGGCTGATCAGGCTCAGGATAGACCAGAGGAACGCCTTCGACGGGCACCGGTGCTGAAATATAGTCCTTACGCAGCTCCTCAGTCTCCAGTGTCCTGCAGACGAGATCCGAGATGCATCAGATCACAAAACACCACGATCTGTTCAAACTAGACACAAAGTGTCAACTATGATGCCATTATGAACGTGATTTTCCAAAGCATGCTGTCATAAATACATCCTTCATTAATTAAGTCAGCTTGAGAAAGCCAACTTACTGATCAACTATTTAAACTTCTTCTTCTGCGGAGACTAACATTTCTGACTCTAACTCCTCCTAGAGATTTAACTCTACAGACTCCAAACTCAGCCCAGATCTTCAGACTGATCTCACGGGGCGTGCCTTATCTTTTCTAACTGATCCGACTTCAAGTTTTCCTAAAAATGAGAATTAAAAAAATGGGGGGAAAAATCCATAGACTCCCCTTCACGTAATTTTCATTCATGCTATAATCATCCCAACACCACGCTAGTGACATGCTAATCATAATAGAAACATGCTAAAAACATGCTAGCAACTTGCTAATAATGTTAGCAATATGCTAGTAACATGGTAATCATGCTAGTAATTTGCTAACCATGCTAGAAACATGTTAGCTACATGCTATTCATGCTAACAATATGCTAGTAACTCGCTAATCATGCTAACAACATACTAATCATATATCTATCTATCATCTGACTTTAGAATCTATTTCTCTTTTAGACTGTAAACATCAAACCTTAACTTTTTTAAACTTTCAGCTCCAGTTTTCTCAAGCCAAGTTGGTCTCGACACACTTTTTTTTTATCTAGTATCTTTTGTATCTACTAAAAGACCATTAAGTAACCCAGTGTGAGATTTCCTTTTGAAATTGTGGTAACAGAGTTGACGTTTTACAAAATAACTCTTGGTGTGAGATTAAATATTATCTCACAGACACTTTCTAGTGCTTCAGATCTTATCAGTGAGTGAAAGTGACATCATTTCCTGCATTTCCTGAGATAATTCCACCAATTCAAAGGCCAAATATGGTTTGGTAACAGAGTTGGTAACACGTTTTTCAAAAATAATCATAATAATAATTTTAAATAATTTAATGTTGTAGAAATAGTAAGTATTTAGGGATTTTATAAATAAAATGTTGCCAAAAGAAAAGTACCATAAATTATTTTGATTGCACATTAATACATGCTTTTCAGCTATTTAAGACACTTTTAAATTCATTTTTATATTGTTATGGACTGTAACATCTTGTAAATCATCCAAATTAGTACAGAATAATAATAAATAATAAAAACCGCTGCAGGTTGTCTGGGGCCCTCATGTTCTCGTCGTAGAGCGTCGGCTGCTCCAGCAGAGTTCCTACAAACAAAACCACAATATTTGGAATTTCACGAAACATATATTTTTAAATGTGATCACACTTTTATATGATTTATGCAAAAAGTATATTACAAATGACAAAAAATTATAAATTATGATACATCCTTTTATATATATATATATATATATATATATAGTAATACCCAAAATACATTTTGAAATGGAAAAATAAATAAATAAATAAAATTAAAAAAAACAGCATCCTAATGACAACACATTTTTCAGTTGAAAAAAATGAACTAATTAATTATAGTGCTGTCAAATGATTAACCACATCCAAAGTAAAAGTTTCTGTTTACATAATAGATGTGTGTGTGCTGTACTATATATACATTTATATTCTTCTACTTACACATGAATGTGTTTGTATTTATATATATACACATAATAAATATACACAGTATACACGCATATATTATGTAAACAAAAACTTTTATTTTAGATGCAATTAATTAATTGCGATTAATCGTTTGAAAGCACTATATAACTAAAAACAACAACAACATCTTAATTGTAATAGAAAACCAAATTTTTTAAATAAATAAAATAAAAAACATCCAGTAATACCCAACCTAAATATTTATTTAAGTAATAAATAAAATAAAAACAATTGCATCATTATAACATCTAGTAACACCCACCTTACACTCAAATTAACTTACATTTTAATGAGCAGCAAATGAGTGTTACTGATGAAATAACATTCTATCTATAAATTTGACAGTTGAAAACCAATTTGGTAATTGAGAGAGTTACCGATGACCCAGGGCTTCTCTCGGCCTGCTCCGGCTCTGCATGGGTCGATGTAGTCCTCAAACACACTGTGGCTCTGCTCCAGCCTGTCGTCTGAAAACACGCAGACACAGCAACATGAGGCCTCTGCAGAAACACTGATCTAATCAAGACACGCAGCGTGTGTTTTTCAGTCTGTACCGGGAGAGCAGTTGTCAAAGTTAAAGTCTCCACAGAGCACATCAAACATCACCATCTCATCTTCTCGTCTGGTCACCGCCTGGAACTCATTGATCCATTTAGTCAACATGTTGAGCTGCTCGAAGCGAATCTCCCCTTCCCCTGATCAGATAAAATAAAATAATGCAATCATACACCATGTGCATAATTATTAGGCACGTTGATATCCTGCCGATAATTTTTCCCTCAAGCAGATTTTTACCGAAATCAAACCACATCAGTCTTAATAACTGCTATTGATTTTGTATTTAGTCCTTTACAAGTCATATATAATCAAGACTGGAAGTGCACAAAAGTTGTGGAGATTTATTATGCATGTTTTATTGATAAACCTCTTTTTTGACTCGGACTAAAAAAAATCTAATCCCCATGAGAAATGTTTAAAACTAATGCAATACAGAATATATATATATATATATATATATATATATATATATATATGCTGTGTATGATATGCAACTACATTATTTGCAATTATTACGATTTGTGCAAATGTAATTATAAGGATCCCAAAACAATAAAAATGAATTATGAACGTAATAATAACAAAAACAACTGAAAAAAGATGACATGTTTAATCAGTTTCCCTGTAGGTCAACGCCTGACACCGGAGGACCTCAAACATGTTTTAGTACACTATTGAAATATTTTAGGCAGGTAGAATCTGAGACTGAGACAAATGCATAGTGTCTGTATAAATAAAAGCATTTGTTCTTGACAATTAAAAAAAAAAGTTTAGAAATATTAAGGAAAATATTTTAGCTCAAAGGCGCTGGGAATCCTTGAAGAATAAAAAAAGGATAGGATCAGTGTTTATTTTAATATTATTTATATAGCGTTATTTTAATGTCTGATTGCTTTTTCAATTTTCAGTAGTGTGTGTGTATTCTATTTTAGTTTTCAGTCACTCATTTTAGTGTTTCAAGTCAAACTAAATGAAAATTAAATTAAAATAGTAATATTATGTTTATAGTCTATAATTATTTTATTTAGTTTAACTCTCAAAAATGTTCTAAAAAGTCTAAGTTGATGATAAAAACCCTGTCCCTACAGGATAAGTAACACTAAATGTCTATTTACCCTAAGAGCAAACAGCCTGTCTTGTTGGCAGAGGCTATTTACACTAACTCCGCCCACCAACGTGTGATTGGCCTAGACATAAATTTAAAAAACACTGTCTGCAGCTCCATTGGAGCAGACGCTTAACATTAAACTTTTGATGTAATTGACTCGGATTTAAATCCCATTCTCAGAAAACATTTTGCTCCCTTTTTAAATTTCAAATCACCTCAGAAAAGCATTTATTTAAAAATAAAAATAAAGGAAATAATCAAAAAGTTGAAAACACTGGGTAGGGTGTAATGAGGGCTTTTGTCCCAATAAAGTGGCATCCATTTAATAATTTGAATTAAAATGTAAACTTACAAAGTAATACTGTATTACAGTACTGAGGTGCAAATAATTAACTCATTTCTCAAGTAAACTATTTCTGTAAATGCATCGCAACACTTGCCTTCAGGAGCGTGCAGGTGAGTGCAGTTAATATACCCCACCATCTTCTTTTCACCTTTTCGTAACCCGATTTCCACCTTGTGAGAAGACATTTAGTTCGGTTAGTTTCCAAACTTTTATATAAAAGGTTGTTGTTTAAAAGCGACATGGGCAGCTCACTACAAAACCTGTTTAAGTTTCTTTTTTCTGCTGAACATCAAAGACGATGCATAAAAGAATTTGACAGTAGCCGTTGACTTCCATAGTAGGGGATCATAACCAGCACCAGTATGTGATTCGCCAGTTGGTTGCAACATTTAACAATCTTAGACTGACGCATATGTTTCCAAGTCTTGCCTATTTATTCGTTCAACCTTTCAAGAGTGAAAAAAGGCAACAGAGAACTCAACTTGTTACTTGTGCCGTTTTCTGTGCACACACTCAAAGAGTTCACTTCTCTTTTACATCTCCTTGTGATGTAAAAGATACACACTGATTTCTCTCAAAATACACGTCTCTGCAAGCATTCATGTAAACACAGTCCGTTATGACTTTAAGACACAGATGTGTATCATTATATTGGATCCATGTGCTTGTCTTAAAGGGACAGTACCATTCTTTAAAATATCTTGAAATGACTCGATGGGGAGTCAGGGATCGTTCACACAAACATTCATAATGCATGTTTATATTCATGTCGAAAAACAAAGGGTGTGCTATGATTGGCCAGCTATCCAGTGCGTTGTAACTGGACGAATACTGCAAGCGTGTAACAGAAATATTATGCCGCTTACCATAACGTGATCGGGCCTCGTAAACATAACAGCATGTCTGCATTTGTGATCGGAGAAACAACAGACAACAAGCACTACCCTTCACTGCTCAAAACTCCCGTTTGAATAGTAAGCAGC
>JAUCMU010000030.1:21982226-22008646 GCA_032275025.1 Enteromius treurensis | reverse complement strand
TTATTTTAGTGTGTTAGAGCAGAAAGATGCAGCTCTGGTTAAACAGCTGGATGTTGGGTTGAAATGCGTTACCTGAACGCCGCGGGAGATAGTTTGTAATGTGTGTGTTTCTGGTTCTCTCTGTTTGGGGGTGGGAGGAGCAGACGCGGGTTCCCTGTCCCGTCGTTTGCGCTGCCTTGTTGAGCGTAGCTCTGAAATCTTTGAATCGTTCGGCTCGTATACGTACCGAACCGAAAGCCTCGTACCGAACGGTTTAATACAAAACTACGTATCGTTACACTCCTAACGTTTAGTAAGCTGCAGTGTTTTCATCAAACCACCGTCCTCAGACCCATTATTATGCTTTGATTTAACAGTCATCATACAATCATAAAACGCAGTTGTTTTTGTTTTTCACAGGCATCGCTAAACCAATAGCAGCCAAGAAGCGAAAACTGGCAAGCTGAGGGACAAATTGGTCTGGAGATCTTTCAGATGCATACAATTGAATCCGGTTTACTTTTCATCCGCAACCTTGGGAAGACCCAACGTAGTCTCAGATCACATTGCACATTGTCACATTCGGCTTAGAAACATTAGCTTGCCAATATGCCCTTCGCTATGATTTAAAATCACTCCAGCTTTTGTAAATGAACACCCGCACCGTTATTTCTTTCCAGAGACAACTTGACCAGCTTTAATCAGAAATGCGGTGAGTGTGTGTTTTAAGCGTCTGGGCTGTTGCAGCATGTCGGTAATTCTCGTTGTTTAGATAAAGGGGTTGGGCTTACGTACAGTTTTAGGGCACAAGAGCGTTTGGGCTGCTAGGCCGAGAGCCCTTGTTGTGTATTTTGAGATCGTTTACGCTGTATAAACACGCTCTAATCTGGCAGATGCTCTGGATCGGGTCCAGCATCAGTCGGAAGGGATTTTCCTCAAGTTCAGGGTGTGTGTATGTGAACTCTCTCACTTCGCTCCGTCTGTGAGAACCTTGTTTATCATATGTTCTCTTCTACATTTGTTTGGGTTCGCGTATGTTCACATTCGTACAAATATGGCAGGGTACGTGACCTGCGGCTGTGTGAGGCGTTTGTCTGATTGTACCGAAATCGTGACGGAGGACAGACTGTGTGCTCTTTGTCTCTGCTGAAGTGTGTGTGTGTGTGTTTGGCAGTTATGCAGCATCTTCAGTTATTGAAAGCAGTTGTTTGACACGGTCTGACCCAGTCTCTCTAGTTTCTGGTTTGACCCACATAGTTGGACTGTGTTATGAACTTGTTTATGTGTGTTTTCGAGCAGATGGAGTCTCAGCCGCAGAGACGTCGGCCATCGAGACCTCTACCCAGCAGGCCTTGCACTACGCTCTGGCTGGAGCCGCGCAGCAAGTCCAGATCCACCGTATAGGAGAAGACGGACAGGTGCAAGTTGTGAGTATAATCATATTATACCCAAAAGACCAGCATTTTTTATTAAAATTATAAGTTGTAATTTAAAGCCTTTACAATGTGAGCACAGTTTAAGGGGTTCTTGGAGTTCAAGGAGTTTTTTTTGACTTAGGCCAGTATGCAGACATCATGCAGTGCTTTAGTAACCATGGCCAGCCACCACTATTTTCACCAAACGTAATTGCATCCCTAAGACCACACATCAATTCATATGTTTCATATAATTCACACATCTTGTAACAAAGCAGACATAACCATCCATCTAAAATCTGTCTCAGCTGCGCAGACAAACTCACTCAAACATCTCTCTGTAAGAGGGTCCAGGTCTCCCTGAACTCTGGTACTCAGAGGAAAAGTCAATCCCCTGCAAGCTTTAAATGGAGCTTTAACAGCAGAGTTTCCGCTGTGCCCGATCATGAGGACCTAAACATGATCTCTGACTCTCACAGCTGCGTGAGGTCATCTCCACCTCGAAACACCGTCCGAAATATGATCTGCATACATTGTGACAGCACAATCAAAACCCTGAACACACAAAATGTACAATCAGGAGAGTTAAATCTGCGGAGGAGTTCTTGGCATCGGCGGAGTCCGAGAACGGATCTGTCATCTGTTGTTTGTGTAACATCTCCCTGAACCGAACCATAATAGTTGTACTCTCGGAGGCAACAACTCAACGGTCAGCTTTTGTCAAGGCCTTTGGCTCCTTGAATGTTCAGTTAATGTCATTCGCACATCATCGATAATTTTAGCCAGTCGGATATGGCAAACAATGACACGCTCTTTTTAGGTTTTGAACGATCGCTTGTGTATAAACCTTCCTAATTAGACCTTTTTTCAAGAATTTTGGGAAGGCAGTGGCGGAAAAAACTGATTAACAAAACCAGTAATATCAAATGTTTAGGAACACATCACATTGTTTGTGGAAAAATTGGTGTTGTTTCTATACCGCAGTATTGAAATATCAAGCTACACAAGACTAAAAAGTCATCCAAGGTTAACCATGATACATTTGGTGTGGTATTGTAATTTAAATACAGTAAATACTTTACTGAAAGACGCCAGTCATTTTGTTATGATTATCATTAGAAAACATCATTACATTGCCATTATTGGTAAATTTGTAGGGCTCTGTGATTTCTGTAATGTGAAAAACACAGACGGAATCGCGGAATCCAGTCATAAAAACATCATTTACTGTATAACACAGAATGTCACGGAATTTGATTAATTTTGGATGGATAAATTAGAAGTACATAGACACAAACACATGAACACCATCAGTTGTTTCATTTTTTTGTTTACTATTTCTTTTGAGAAAAACTATTATATTATATACACACAGAAACCTAAAGATCTTCAACCCATCAAAATAAAAAGTCAAGTTTAACTTGAACAAATTGTGACAGAAATATATTTCTTAATTGTAATTATTCAATTTATGTGCATTTGTGTAATTAAATATTAAATTATATATATATATATATATATATAATGAAAATATGTTTTTGTTTATAAATTAAATATATTTAGATATAATATCAAATATAAGAAAATAAATGTATAAATGCATTTATATGTAAATACTTTCAAAATATATACTGTTCGTGTGTGTTTTAATATAAACATAATAAATAAACGCAGCATAAACACATATATTATGTAAAGAAAAACTTTTATTTTGGATGCGGTTAATCGCGATTAATCATTTGACAGCACTAATATAAATCTATTGTGGGTTAGTAAATATACTGAGTTACACAAACAATGTTAAACTGAATAAAATAAAAATATATTACATATATTATAAAAAAAATATATATATAAAATAAAAAAGTGGGTGATCAGTTCTGCAAATAATGTGTAAACGCAAACACTACACTTAAACAAACGAATAAATATGAAAATTAATATTGAACATTGATTTTTGTGCACAGCTGTCATTAAAAAAAAGACGATCAGAAGACAATCAGACACATTCTCATCCTGCATGGCCTCACACAGATCTTTAACTTCAGCATTGCAGCTACTAAGGCTAAAATTGCTTACAGAACCTTTAAGTTGTCAGTGTAAAGACACCTGAAGCCTGAAGTTTAAAGATGGTAAATTCCAGGGCCTCAACTGCAAAACTAATCACTGCTCAGACCGGTCTGTTGCTGGGCAGATTTGCTTTGTATTTCTCCCAAACATGTAAAAACAACAGGTGCTGGAGTTAAATGTGTGCTCAGATTAGCCGGGTCTGAGAGTGACAGGACGGCTGCTATTTCTGCTGCGCTGCTGTTAATAAAAGAGCGCTGAGAAACACACGGCCTGAGACTTGAACTCAGTCCTGAACACACACAACCAGTCACTGAGCTCCGATCAATGCCCTGATCATTGCTTTATTAGAGAACGGGCATGACAGACTGTTTCTATAGAAGCTTAATAATAAAAATAGAAATAAATTACTTTTATTTCACAATATAGATTTTTCATCTTAGAAAACACAATTCAGAGCTTTTTTTTCTTCTTCAAAATTCTAAATCCTGTTTTTTTCTTCTGTGAATTATAAAATTACATCCCAGAATTCAGTTTTACCCACTCTCATAATTCTAAAAATTGCATCCCAGAATTCTTTTCAAAATTCTGAAATTACATTTGATAATTCTGATGGGGGTTGCATTTCATAATTCTCATTTGCCCTCTGAATTCTAAAACTACATCCCAGAATTCTTTTTTTTATTCTGGCCTTTTTTTATTTTTTTGATTACATCTTTTAATTTTGACTTTTTAAAACTTCCTGTCATTTTCCTCAATATTTTTAGGTTCACAATTCTGAGAAGTCTCAGAATTCATATAATCACAGTAATCTTCTTCTATAAGTATATAACAGTTTTTCTGAACTGATTTTGCTCACCTCGTGGCTCACCTCTATCAAAAAATGATCAGAAAGATTTAACACAACATATCATTATGAATGTGGAGTAGAATATAACCCTGAGCCTGGAGCGTGTCATTGTTAAAAATACCCCTGTTACTAAGCTGCAGCGGCAACTTTCTTACGACAAACATATTTTCATCCTTCGTGTCCTGAACATTTGGGGGTTGCCAGAGTTCAGGCTAATTTAAGCTATTGTAAATCACAGAAACAGAGGGCTGATCTCTGGTGTCTCTGAACACCTGTTGTCTTGTTCTACAGCTGCTCTTCTCTGGACTGAATCTAGACAGAAGGACAGGAGTGACCGTGGACCACTCAGCAGGACGACACAGTGCAATACTGCTTTCTAAGGCCCAACATAAACACACACTTCTATCTACGCTAACTCTGCAAACTCATGCTGTTGCTTTCTGGAATGTATTAGAATGCAATGCATTAACTATATTATATAATTAACTATAGATATAATTAAAACTAGAACCATAAAAACAGTTTTAAAAAAAAATAAAAAAAATTTATATATATATATAAACCCTTAAACGTAAAAAAATAACTAATTTAATTTTATTTAACTATATTGACATTAAATAAAAGAGTTCTGAGACTTTACGTAAAAAATATGCAAACTATTTGACACAAAGAGGTTTAAAAAAAAAAAAAAAAAAGAATCACAGATAAATGAAAGGCAAATTAATTATTAGTAAAATTAATTTAAAAAAACACAAGATACACAGCAGCATGCAAGCTGTGAGTAGTTTTGTTTTGAGCCCTTCAACAACAAAACAGTGAATAGAAAAGTCAAAGGAATAGAAAATAACAAGCTGTGCACAATCATCAAATCCAGAACGATACGACCGTCTCCCAGAATCCCGCCGTCCTACTGTACACTCGTTTCGATTAAAGCACACGGTTTAGCTATAAAACCACTTCAGATACAAACGCACAGCAAAGCTCCTCTCCAAAAACAACAACGTCCATGCAAGCTAATCACCGTCGGCCTCGACTCTATTCTGACTTCATTAACCGAACGAGAGCCTGTCAGATCAGAGAGAGACACAGCACATGACTGACTTTTCAGGTAAAACACACACGACACAGGTTATAAGAGCAGACCAACACACCTCATGACCTGGCGGAAAGGAGGAGGATACAGTAACGGGGAATGCTCATCCTCGCTGTCTCTGCGGCACAAAGAGAACAGCAGT
This sequence comes from Enteromius treurensis, assembly GCA_032275025.1. NCBI lineage: Eukaryota > Metazoa > Chordata > Actinopteri > Cypriniformes > Cyprinidae > Enteromius > Enteromius treurensis. The sequence continues at coordinate 22,003,100 of JAUCMU010000030.1, read as the reverse complement.
TTGAGACACAGGAATCCAGGAATCCAGCGGTAAAAATGAATGCATATGCAATCTTTTCCAATGTCATATTTTTATATTAGAAAATGAATAGGAATAGTTCACCTAAAAAGGAAAATGTGCTCACCCTTGGGCGGTCCGAGATTAGCATGAGTTTGTTTTACATCAGATTGGTAATGTAGCAATGCATCAGTGTCTCAGCAATGGATGTGAATGGGTGACATAATAATAATAATAATCCACAGCACTCCAGTCCATCAGTTAACATCTGGAGAAGACAAAAGACGAAACTAATCCAGCGTTATGAAGATTTAAACTGGTTTTGTAAATGCTCTCCTGATTCAGACCAGAACACTTTTCCACTGGAGGAATTAGGAGTTGTTATAGAATATGCTTTTTATTTCAGCTTCTGTATTCTCCAGATGTTAACTGAGTGCTGTGGATTATTGTGATGTTTTTAATCAGACTCTCATTCACATCCATTGCTGAGACACTGATGCAATGCTACATTTCTCCAAATCTGATGAAAAAAAACAAACTCGTCCTAATCTTCATTTTAGCACTTTTTCCCGTTTTGTGATGAACTAATGAAACTACACAAACAATATACAGTCATGAATAGTCTTGTAACACTTACCCATAAGGCCTTTGGATAAACGTAGGGTGTATTTGAGGGACACCAAATGAAAACCCTGTGAGAAACACAATATTATTGCATTTATTAATTGCTTTATATATATATATATAAGAAAACACATAATGACAAAAACAGACATTATTTCTACAATAAAACCTGATCCTCACCTGGCTGCATGATCCGTGGTTTGGCCCCGAGGTAGGCCAGGTTCACGTTAGCTTTCCTGCCGTCGATGATGGGGTTTGGGTCCTTACAGGCCCTTTCTGCTGCGGCTCGATCGGCCATCGTCACCTACAGATACACGACAGAACAAACACAGATTCAGGGTTTTCAGCGACGCTTCATGTGACGCTAATTATAATATACAATAAAATTACAACTTTTTTATATTAGCCAAGGGATTATTTACATTTGATTTAGTGAACCCTGATGCAAATGTATTTGTGTGTGTGTAAACGACTAAAAATGACTAAAATTTTCACTAACATTCTGTAATATTAAAAACTGTAAAATAAATAAAAAACAGTAACTAACTTGGATAGATAGATCGGCAGACACACATACACAGAGCATTATATTATTATATTTTATTGCTTTATATTTGTTGTTTTTTTATTTTCTCAGATAAAAATGTAAAAGTTTTTGTTTAAATTAACTGCAATTTTGTTTTTCTGAGTCAAAAATAAATATCACACATTTGTCCCTGATTTATCCACTAAAATGTAATTTATGAAGATTAAATTTGCAAAGAAAACATCGTTTTTTATTGTTACATGGTAACATTTTGTAAGTTTAGTTTTGTAGTAATTTGTACTTCTAGATAAATAGATAGCTTACAAATCCATAGCCTCTGGATTTCCCCGTTTGTCTGTCAGTAATGACAACAGCTTCCTCGATGTCTCCAAACACCTCGAAGTATTTCCTGAGGCTGGAGTCTGTGGTGTGATACGGAAGACCTCCGACGAAGATCTTGGTGTATGTGGTGTCCTTCTGAGAGCTGTGCATCCTCACGACGGCTTGAACAGGCTCAAACTTTCACTACGACCGCTTGAATCAATAACAGCTCCTGTATTCCTGGAAGTCCGCAGTCACAGAGCTCGGAAGATTTGATATGAGGTAGGATTAATCGCAGCAAACGAGCGCGTCTGTCAGGCGACAAAACTCGGACATGCCATATGGTTTTGGTGGCTCTCACTCACACGTGGATATAGACCACGCCCACTACAGAAACCTGTCGCTTTCCCTCTATGGTTATTTATTGCTTGCATGCTTACTCTCATGCGACAAATGATTCATTTCGTCGATTTAATGCCTGAATACTTTTGCATTTTGTTTGCGGTGTGATAATATTTAACTGAAGCTAGGACTGAATACTTTGTCCTGCCGATTAGAAAAAAAGTTTGATAAAAAAATTACAAAAAATAGTATTATGTTGTTCCATCTTAATTCTGGGCTACGGGTTTAATTCCCTAAATATAGTTCCTTTAGATACCTGGATTTTTAAAATGCCCTCATTTATTTTATACATTTCAGATGTATTCCGTGGACGTTCTTGCACATTTATATTGCTGATGTTCACTGCCTCAATCCAACACAATGACCTGGTGACCCATTAACTCAATATGATCATGTAGGTCAAAGGTCAAACTGAGAGTTTGGCAACTTACTGTTTGGGAAGAGATGAAATCAGCCAGACAGAAAAAGAGTACAACATGCTTTTGTCCAAACACACACGTTTTTGCTTTAAATATGTTTCAGTTTCTCTGGATTTGTCAAAATCTGTAATACTAATGGTTTGAATGCAGTTGTGTTCATTTTTCTGTTTCTAGCTGTCAAACGATTTTTATATGTGTGTGTACTGTGTATATTTATTATGTATATATGAAAACACACATACAGTATATATTTCAAAAATATGTACATGTATTTACCTGCATATATTATATATAAACATATTTAATATATAAACACAGCACAACATATAAACCAGCACAACAACATTTTTATTTGATTAATCGTTTGACACTAATAAAAAGTTCAGCAACAAAGGCAGAGAAACAGTGCTATTGTTATATTACCTATAGTATGATAAATGAATAGTTTGCCCAAAATGTTAGGAGCAAAGCCTTTCAAATGAAAAACAACCAATAATGTCAATGGAAAGGAAGAACACACACAACAAGTGTTTGTAAACGTTTTGTATTCTACGACATCTTTGTAGCAATATCTGCAGAGATACAATATAAATACAATTCTGTACACTTTATAATATTGTAAATACTATGTTCATACATTTTATGTACAGCTCCTTGTCAAGGAGAGCAGCTTTGTTTTCTTTTAAGTAAGGTCTTGGGTTTTCATTATGCCGTCTCCATTGACAGCAATAGTATTCACTTCTTATGAGATCCACAGTTCTTCAGGTAAAACAAGAGCAATAATAACAGCACTGGTCATGGCACTAAAATACTAGCATTATTCAGGCTATGTCCCAATTTCCCCCGATATTGCCCATCTCCCATTTATACCTATAAAAACATTAATATTGGCTTTAGTATCACTAACTAAGAAAATCTTACTCAACAGTCAAACACACATGGATTTAAATGCTCGAAAGCTTCATTATTAGGCGGGTGAACCTAGAAGTCGACTATCTAAAAAGACCCTGTTCATGTACAGGGCTTGTGTCAGTACTTTAGGGCATTTCTTTTCTATAGCCGGTACGTTTTGCAATAACGTTCCCTACCGGCAAAGGGTCTGATAAAGAAAACAAGGTGCTCTCCACATTAGGTGACCTCACTTCCGTCAACCTCCTGAGAAGCGTCAAATCAGTATCTGAGAATGCGTAAAAGTCTGTGCATTACGTAACTTAATGTGCATCCAGGATAAGTTATTCCAGTGCAAGCGTACAGCTCTGTTAATAGAAATATTGGCAGTCCTTCAACAGTTACAGTACTCAACAAACCAGTAACACAACGGAGTACGAGCAACTGGATTGCCGTCCAATCAAAATACCATTAAATGGTTTTAAAGTTCTGATGGGCATGTGGCCTTCCAACCAGAAATACGGCACTTAGCATAAATCAGTCGAACAAATATTAAAGTACACAATCAAAAAAAAAAAACATTGCCAAAGTAATCTACTTAAGAAGTTTGCACAGCAGATTTGAAAGGCTATGTCTTTGGTAATACCTGATATAATCACGCAAACAAAAAAAGGTCATAAACAGTAGTACATTCTTACCTAGAACAAGCATCCAAATCTCAAACTCACTCAAAGTAGAGTTAGGCAATGTTCGATTAATACATGTAGTCATATAAGAAGTGGTAACCAAAAAGGATGTTAGTATTACAGCTATACATGATATATAAAACAAGTTTGTGCAACTGTGCAACTCTCGACATTCAAAGATGATACTGAAATAGGCCTAAAATTTCAATGCAAGACACACAGGTAGGGTTTATTGCCATAGAATCAGGGGAACCAACAAATCTTTAACGAATCAGAAGGATGGATTCTGTTAGCACTTGGTTTGTTCAGGCGGTGGCTGGTGCTGGTGACAAAGAGATCATCTACCGACTATTGTTCACTGCCCTGCTCCTACTGGAGCACAGGTTGAGGTTTGCTGTCTATGGACGGAGGGCCTTGAGTCAAACAGGATGGCTTCACGAAGACGCCATGACCTGTAGCACATCTGAAGTACACCCTTCCTTGGACCGTACCGTTGTGCTTGCCTTCGGGAGGACAAGAAAGGTCTAAGGTTACAAGGAGTTGAGTTGGGATTCAGCATCAAAGAGCAAGAAAGGGAAGAGATCACTTACCTACAGCAAGGTCCAGCTCTATTCCAACCCAGATGCCTTTGGCAAATTCTACCCCTCCGACATAATGCACCGTCCCACTCCAATTGCCCACCCAAACTTGCTCACCGGGGGCCATCCAGTCTGGCAACTGAGCAACTGGTCCGTTCTCGTCCTCACTAGAGTTCGCCAAAGGTTCGGAATCCTCAAAGCACTCAAGTCCTTGAGTTGCTTCCAGCTTTGGCTTGGCGTGAAGTACTTGGATACTGGGAGACTCTTTACCATTGTGGAGATGGCACTGGGGTGGGGGATCCACGCCTTGGGATTTGGCTTGGAGAATCGAGTCTGCCTTCTTTTCAATGGTACCTAGGTCTCTTTTGCCATGACCTACACCCTTAGAGTCTGGGAGAACGGATTCAGCCTTTGATCCGATGTTACCAAGATCTTCTCTTATGCTATGACCTACACCCTTAGAGTCTGGGGGAACGGATTTCACCTTCGATCCGATGTTACCAAGGTCATCTCTTACACCATGATCTACACCCTTGAAGTCTGGGAGAACAGATTCTATCTTTGATCCAATGTTTCCAAGATCTTCTCTTATGCTATGACCTACACCCTTAGAGTCTTGGGGAACTGATTCCTCTGAAACAATGTTACTAAGGTCTTCTTCTCCTTCACCATCATCTCCACCCTTAAAGTTTGGAGGAATTGATTCCACCTTCCATCTGATGTTACCAAGGTCTTCTCCTATGCCGTCATCTACACCCTTGAAGTCTCTGGGAATCGATTCTGCCTTCCATCCAATGTTACCAAGATCTTCTGCCCCTAAACCTACATCTGCACCTTTAAAGTCTGTGAATTCTTGACTGATGCTCAGGATACACTTGCGGGGAAGCCGAGGAGAACTATCCCGGTCGGTGCAGAGATGGGAACAGGGCTGAGTGGGAATGGTCTGGGCTGGACAGGATCCCGAGGCACTTCTGGAAGGATGCAACCCTCTTCCGTGCGGTGCTTCCTGAGGGTCTGGAGGCTCTCTAATGCTGAGCTGGTCACAACTATCACTGCCACTGAAGAGCACGTCGGACAGCGTGGCGTTCGAGGCACTATGGGAGAAGTAGCCGCTTGTGCATGTGCTGGCTGTGGGACTACGGGAGACGTCTTTTTCTGCAGCCCGTGTTCCTGTTAACACCTGCACACACATAGTCCCCTCTTGAGTCTCAAGACTAGCGTTGTACACCTCAAAGTTGGCAAAATCCTCGGGAATGTAAGGCTTGAAGTTTTGGCGCTCCAGGGACCCAAGGCCTGGATCGTTGGAACGGTTAAAGGCTGAATCCATGTCAGGATCCTCCTCCTCTGAATCCTGACAAATTATCAATGGCCAGACAAGAAACAAATGACAAAGCAGTGATCAGGAGGGACTCTATTGCCCCCTTATGAAGAAATCCCGAAGCACATCTGCTACTTTATTCAGTCTTTTTAGTCACAACAGTAGATCTAAACAGTTTGAAGTTGTCTACACTGAAAGCATCAAAGCAACATGTCTTCTAAGAATCATGTTTTTAATTTAATTTAAGTTAACATTTCATGGGCCAAATTTAATCAACAGGGCAAATTAGAAATATAAAAAAAGCTAATTATTTATAAAAATAAATATAAAAATGTATATATATATATATATATCTTAAAAAATTAAATGTGCCTTTAAAGTTAAATAATATAATGAGTGAATTCATGGTGATAATAATGAAAAGTGAATTCATAATAATAATAAATGCGATATTCGTGTACAACATATGTGTAAGTAGCAATTTTATTTCACAAATATAGGGGAGATAAAGTGGCTAGATCATTTTGGCAGTGCATTAAAAATAGAAATCTGTGCTTTTTCACCATATCCAGTGCAGACAACTTCACTGAATCTAAAAGTATTGTTCTGGTTTTGCTGTTCACATCTGATGTGTAAACAGTTTTATTTGCTTTGGAACTAGCAGTGTGACATGTGACATTCTGCAGTCAGTGAGTTAAACACAAGCTGAGGGATTCATGCAGTTACTTATTATTCTCATGAAGGTGAAGGGATGCAATGAGATGCAAATGGTGCTAAGATAATGAAGATCATGATGCAGCATCATAAGCTCCACTCAAACAGTTTTAAAAGGGATGCAGTGCTGAAATTCATTGTTTGTGTGTGAATGTAATGAATTAGGTTCTGAGAAGAAACCAATACCAATACATCTCATGTGTAGGATGCTGTCAGATACTTATATAAAGTATCTGATTTATTTTTAAGTATAATTAATTATGTAAAATGTATTTTTTTGAAATAAATATTAAATAATATATATTATAAATAATGTATTTATATAGTTTTATAATATTAGTATATATTTGTTTTGTGTGTGTATATATATCTATAAAATGTACATTTTTGAAAAAATATATAAACCTATATAAAATATATTATATAAATGATAATAATTATATAAAGGTTATAGTTATAATCCAAATAGGTTAACAACTTCTCTGTAAATAATGATTATTATATGAAAACCCACATATATTGAAGGTGAAATTAAAATATTTGATACTTTTCACTACTGTTTTTCAACTTATAATTTGACTTAAATTTAAATTGAAAAATATATAACATGTAAAAAACAACAACAACAATATAATGGTTAGGTTAAAAATGATTTTCTGTGTTAACTGGCATCAGACTGGTTATGCGTGTGTTGACTTACAGCAGCGTGCGGCCGTGTGTGAGTGAGATCAGTGCTCAGTCTGGGCTGTCTGTGATTGGCCGAGCTGCTGATGATGTCACAGCGGCCCTCACTCTGAGCCCTGGGTCTGAACCAGGGGCCGCCGGGGTCCGCAAACCAGCGCATGCTCTGCAATCAGGGCACAACAGCACACTTCACACGGGCCATGCAGCACAAACGAGACATGCACACAGCCACAGATTCTGCGCTTCAGTTCACACAAAAAAAACCTTTTCTGGATTCATCATTCTGATGTTCCTCCTATTATTTTCTTCCACTGAATTCAACAACAGATTTAATCAAAGATTCTTTTATATACAATGCTAAAAAGTATACTTTCTAAATATTATTTTTAATCAACTTTTTTTTAATATAAAATTTTTTTGGCTTAGCTTTTTGTAATTTTAACTCATTTCACTAAACAAAAACTAGAAACATTGCCTTGGCATGTAAAAGTAAGTTTTAAACTAAAATGTATATTTTATTTAACAAAAAACTAAACAAAACAAAATTATTTTTAATTAAAGATTTTAACCCTGACCTGACAGTAATGACATTATCGTGTAAAAACAGTTCTAGGTGATTAAAATGTTTATTTTTATTTAATATAATTTTTTTTGTCAGGGTTATCATTATTAAACTGTTAATAAATTATTTAAAAAAACAAACCTCAAAAACAAATAGAAATTACAAATACACCAATGTACAAACATTTTGTAAAAAGTATATTATTATACAAAAATAAAAACTGAAAATATAAAAGAAAAAAAAATCTTGAACTATTACTTATCAAATATATAAGGTGCAAGGAAAACATTTGACTATTTTTACTTATATAACATTTTAGACTTATCAAATCAAAATTGTAAATAAACTTTTAAAGATGATGTGAATTTACTTTCTTAAAAATCATATTTCTTGTTAACAGGTTCAAAATCATTTACAGGTCAATGTAACAAAATCTGTAATAAATAAATAAATCTGTGGCTGTATAAACCAACAGGCTTGGGGGACTGAAGCATGCTGGGAAAAGGGTCCAAAATTAACTAATATAAGGGGGAATCCACAAGCAAAAACAACAACAACAACAACAAAAACCAAGAAAATTCACAGGTAATAAATATTCCTCATAATTACATTTCGTGGTTCTTTTTTTTTAGCAGATTGATTTGGACTTAATTAATGTCACTAGTGAGATTCAGATGATGCTTCTTACAAAGCTTGATGCTGATGAAATTACCAGCCAGTTATTTTTACTTGCATTTGGACCTTAATTTTGTGTTCATTTTGGACCCTGACTAAAGGACAGCTTCTCTGTGGACTGAGAGACATTTAAAAACACTTGAAGACAGGCATCAGAGCCTGGATCAATGAGAGATCATAAAATACATGAGAATGTGGAGGTGGAAACACAACATGAATGGTGTGTGAGAATGAAACACATAATGGGAATGAAGCACTGAGTGTGTGTGTGTGTGTGTGTGTGTGTGTATCACCTCCTGTCCCAGAAGAGGCCGTGACTCCAGAGAACGCTTGACTTTGTTCTCCTCCTTCACTGGCAAAAGAGATTTGAGGAACTTGGGTGGTTGAGGAGACAGAACCTTAAAGGGACTGGAGTTGAAGAACGTTGGACTCTCTGGAACCGATCCTGAGGAGAATGTTTGCATGAAATGATGTTACAAAAAATTTGACTGCCAAAACTGAAAAATGTATGGTACATGTAGCTTTTTAGCACTCTTTAAAAAAATCATATTTTATTATTATTATTAAATTGTAACATTATTATTATTTAATGGTATTTAAGAACAATCATAATTTGTATTTAATTATAAATATTTCTTTATTTTCATTTTATTTTATTGATGTACTACTATTACTACTAATAATAATATATATTTTTAAATCCGGAGGATGCATGAAATATGCGTAAGGCTGCTCAATATACTGCAAACTAAAAAGTCAAAAATATTGTAAATGTAGCTTTTTAATACTTTTAGTGATAAAAATAATAGTTCATAACATTAACAACAACAATAACAATCATAACTGTTATTTAGTATTTGATTTGATTTTAAACATTGAAAAATGCCATTTACCACTAATATATATATTTTTTTAATAATAATAATCATCATAAAACAGCTTAGCTGTTTAAATTGTTTCATAATAGTCTTCAATAATTTAATCAAATAAGTCTTTCAAATGTTGGGTGCAAGTCGGGTTCACAATTTACCATGATTCTCTTTGTTTTTGACAGGCGTGTCTTTTGACAGAGGACTGTTGTGTGAAGTTTCCTGTAAGTTGGATTCGGTGACAACCGTGTGACCATCGCAGTGAGTCTGTGGAAATAAAGTCAACGCTCAGACAGAGACATTCGCCACAAACACACTGTGTATAGTAGGGCTGTCCCCGAATAGTCGATGATTCGATGCATCGATATGCGGAGCCTGATTCGACCACCGATCTCACGGTCAAATCTTCGCGGGTGAAACGAGCATCATACCATTTTGGCAATATGGGGGTGCTCAATGTCTAATTGCACACAGAACTACTGGTTTTGTACGGTTATATTAAGTTATATACAGCCTTTAATTATGATAATGCAGTAAAAACAAAAGTGAAAAGAAAGAAGCGTTCAATAAATATTTTTAACGTGTTAATAAATCCAACCACCCCTGTGACATATTTAATTTTCACTTTAACAATAACCCACAATTACAGACTGACGACGGCAGTTCATCTAGTAGCAGTACTGGAGCTGTGCCAAAACTAAATCAAAGAAAGCTAGATTTGAGGCCGTCATTGTCCGAGAAAAAGAAAAGAGAAATCACGGACAAATTGCGCTCGACATGAGGCCAGTGAATATTGTGGATGGTGACGGTTTTAAAGAATTAATGCGCACACTTTAGCCAGGATACACAGTTCCCAGAAGAGGTACGGTTATGCATTCGGTGGATGCGAAATACGCGCAGAGGTTTACATGTTAATAAACAATTGCAATGTTGATGATTCAACTATCGGTCGACTATAGAAAGATTCGAAAATTCTGATTTGACTATGAAAATTCATAGTCGGGGACAGCCCTAATATATATACAATAGTGACATCTATCTATGTAATATATGCACTTCCTGATTTTGCTAAGTTCGATGTTGCCCCTAGGTCAACATATATTGTTGACCTTGGAAAAACATTTTAATCCAAAAATGTAGTCTTGATTATTATGGTAATATGTAAGGAGTGTGGCAGACGAGGGCGGATCCAAGTGCAGACTTTTATTGAATGACGTGGTCAAAACCAGGCAGGGTCAAACGACAGTAGACAGGGCAATGCAAGAGAAACAGAATCAGAGTCGGGGTCACAAGCAAGGATCGGGACAGGCAGCAAATTATCACAATCCAAAATAGTCAAAGGTCAGAACACAGAAAGACAAACAATGGAAAGAACGCTAATTAACGATGGCCCGGAGCAAATCAAGACTTTGCAACTACTGATGTGTGAATGCTGTTTAAATGCAGTATCTAATGACGATGAGGGTGTGGCAGCCATCTTGTGCAGAGGCTTGGGTGTGGCGGCCATCTTGTCTGCTTACCTTGGCTGAGGCAGGGCAGCCAATAGGTGCGTTCGACTTAATGCTGCGCCGCAAGAAAACGGCTGCCGCCTTACAAAACAGTGCATTCTGGTAAGATTATTTGTCTGACTTTGATCGGCGCAGCAGCCACTTTTTGGTTACATGAGCCATCAAAGTATCATGAGAGCAAAACAAGAGCAGTCGCAGAGGTCAGGCGTTGCAGTTGCTCAAAATCGGCTGCGAAAGCCTTGATGGTGACACACTTTATTTTCCATTGGTCAGATTATGTGACGACAAGCACAATGTTTGCTGCGTGTTTTTTCTTAAAAAAGTTCCTGTGATCAATCTTTACATATAATATCTGATATGCAAACAATACATTAATGATGAAAATGAAAAGTAGGCGATATGGCAAATATATATCCGACCTGACGGCCGTCTCTTTACTCCTCCCCCAAATGCAAGGGGCTGCACTCACCAGCCGGTGGCAGGCTTGTGTAGTGCATCTCGAACGCACCTATTTTGTCTGCTGACTTTGACTGAGGCAGGGCGGCCATCTTGCCTGCTGACTGTGGCAGTCTGCAAACTCTGGTGGTATTAATGGAAAGCTTGTATAGTCAGCTTTCAGATTATGGTCAATATACTTTCAAAATTTTATGCTGACTTCTACTGTTCTTGTTTTTAATGTTTTACCTTCTCTACAAATGGATACATAATAATGAATTATGTTCATTGAGACATTTGTCTGAGTTTTAACCCAGTATTGTGGGTAGCAATGGTTTTAGCTTGAGGTCTTTTCTTGGCTCGGTAACTCTATTTTCTCTGCCATTGTGTCCACTGTTTGTCCTTCCGCATGTCCTCTAAAAAAAGTTGAACAAAATATAAGAAAATGGGTTGAGTCAAAGAAAAAAAAAAGTCCTTACTATGACTGAAATAAGAAAAAGAAGAAGAAAAAGAAGAATCAGATATTCTAATAGCTTTGCCACATTGTATGAATGATTACTTCATAATGTTCACAAAAAATATTTCACAGTAAATAATAATTACTAAGACTTCAACTAAAATTAAAGTAAAAATGTAAAGATGAAAACAAGTCTAAACATATATATCAGTGATCAGTGTTGGGGAAAGTTACTTTTAAAAGTAACAATAATAATTACTAATTACGTTACCTTTTTATGGAAAGTAATGCGTTATATTACTTTTGCGTAAATTTTTAAATATGGGCAGAGCTTGAGTGTTTGTTTTTAAATATAAGACATTATATTTATAGCAAATGTAAAAGCACACCAAAAAGTGTCACAAATAAACCTCAGGCTGAAGAAAAAGTAAATTCACATAAAGTAAAATACAGGAGAAAGTTCAATACTCTTCAGCAAAAAAAAATAAAAACAAAAAATCAATAAAGCACAATAGTTATTTTTTTTAAGTAATTTTCTGCTTGTAAGTCTGGTTGAACAGGATCATCAAAGGTCAGCAGCAAAGACATTGGTTAGTAAAATGAGATTAGATACATTTGTGTAATTTAATTATTGCAGGTTTGCATCGTATTCTTTGAGTTTATTTTAATTCATTTTGATGAATACTAAATATATTTTTGAGAGTGAGATGAATTAATTCACATTCACATTTAGTCTAGAACTACTCTGTATTCACACACAGCACACAGTGCTCTGTATTTCTGATTTCTCCCAACATGCCTGAAGTCAGGAGACTTGTCAGTCAATAAATAAGAAAAAGTAACTCAGTTATATTACTCTGAAATTATAAAGTAATGCGTTACTTTACTTGTTACTTGGAAAAAGTAATATTATTATGTAACTCGCGTTACTTGTAATACGTTACCCCAAACACTGGTTGTACCACCCTGACATTTTTGATTTTATGCTTTCAAATACATTTTATTTTGAAAAATAATGGGGAAGGGGTAATACATTTAACATTCTTTACATCGCTCTATTTCTTAAATTATATATTTATTAACTTATTTATTTTACATTATTTAGGCCGGTTTGGCCTGAAAAATATGTATATAATATAGTTTTGCTCAGTTACCGAGTCTGATGGGAAACATACTGGGTACCAGCATTTAAAACAACATGTTTCTTCCGAAATGACTACAACAAGTTGCTTTAATTTGGTTTAGCAGGTATGACTAGCCGGCAGGTGCACAAAAACCCTTTGACCAGCAACGCAAACTGGTAGCTAGAAAACCATTGGGTTTTACAGACGACTAATTGGAACACACATCATAATTGTGATCGCTTAGACCCATCAATCATAAATGGACCCACCAAATTTAAAAGGTCTGGCAACATGATGATTTATTGTGAAATCAAGCGAACACGATGAAACCATTTCTCAAAGCCTGCAGATGTTGTCATTGTTTAAGTCTTTGGCCTTTGGCTAAAGTTAAAGCGAGGACTAGGTCTCGGCTTTCAAAGGCTTCAATTATTATCCCGTTTATCTGGATGTTTACCCCCGTATGTAGCTGTTTTCACGAAGGTGGCTTGGCTTCCCCTGAGCTCTGGCTCTTGTCGTGCTCAACATGTGTCTCCCACATTGACCGGCGGCCATTGCTTTCTGGTGTCCCGTTAGCAATTAGCTCATCTCAACAAGACGTGCTGGCAAGAGTTGTGAGGGAATGGCTGATACGCGGCTCGAGCACATCACATCCGCGTGAAGTCGAGAAGAAAAGCAGCAAAACAACATAATTATCAAAAGATGTCCAATGAGTCTTCTTTGGAGCCGTTGGCGTGGGTTCCTCGCCTGTGGTGAGTTCACTTCAGCTCAAGGAAAGCAGGTTTGAAATGAAAGCATGCAGAGCCGTCGCTGGGTTCGTAACTCAGAAGCCAAAGAAATGGGGAGTGGAGGACGGGATTGATTACAGCATTGCGTCAGATAGACTTACCGATAATCTGATGGTCTATCTGCACTCATACGTCTTCATCTATCATCCTACCTCAGGGCCGTCAGCACGGGCTCACAGATATAGCCCCTGTGCGATGTGCGGGGGCCCCAGGGGGCTGCGTCTACGCATATGTGCTCCTTAGGCTGTTTACACAAGGGTCAGACATTCATCAATCCATCAGCCACGCCATCCACTCCCCTTTAAGATGAATTGTCTCTGGACGCTCATCAAAAACTCATTAATGGCGGAAAACCTTTAGAGCAGATCACCAATAAAGCACTGACCCCATATGCAAAACAGAACGAATTAAGCTTAAAAACACCCTTGTCTATGGTATTTTTATATAATTTTATATATCTGTATAAGAAGTGCTGAATGTACCGATAATCATTTATGGTTTGCTAAAACTGCACTTTAATGTGATTTCAATTGAAACTTGTGTATTTAAATATATTTGTAATGATGAAGTTGAAATTTGGTACATTTAAAATGTATTAATACTACAGTTAAAATTAGAATCAAATACTTGTGATTTAGTTTGTCAACGTTAATATAAATGTGCTCAAAAGTCTTTTTGTTGTTGTTGTTTTTGGTTTTTGTTTTATTAAAAATTGCTGGGATTTTGGAGGCAACTGGTATAAAATCAGACCATTAGTAACAACAGATAGGAAGAAATTTGACTAATATGAGATCACTAATAATGTAAAAAAAAAGAAAAAGAAAAAAAAACTATGGAAAAGAGCAGCGTGAACATTCTTCAAAACGTAATTTTGTTGTTGATTTATTTATTTATTTATTTTTTAGGGATCACAGTATTACTAATCTAATGTAGTATTTTAATGAGAAAGTGATTTAAGAAAATTGTAAATAAAAGGTTTTATTTTATAACGCAACACAATTTAAAACAAGTATGCACATTTAAATTTTTTTATTTTATTTATTGTTTTAAAATTCACATAAAATTCTAATTTATCTGTGCAATTTATGTAGTAAAACAAATCTGAAAAGTACCGGGAGGAATCATTAATAACAAACCATATTTTCATATTTTTTTAAATATTTTCATATTATTTTAATCTAAAATCATGTCCTTCAAAATTAGTTCGGCCCCCAAAAAACATACCAATTTGCTAAAAAAATCCTTCCCATTCTAGATGAAGATGTGTTTGATTCTTCATCAGATTTGTAGAAATGTAGTTGCATTTTTTGGGTAAGCTATTTAAATTGCTGAGAATTTGCATAAAAGCCAATCATTTTGGGGACTGCAGTCCTTCTGTAGCAACTTGTTAGCTATTTGTGTTTGCGCCGCACACAAATTTATATTTTACTGAACTTATTTTGTACAACAAAACCCAAAATTCACTTTGAATCATGTTTAGCCAAAAGCCTTCATTATAAAAACCCATTCGAAAAAATCCAGAGGGAAGCAACAGCGAATTAGCTTTCCCAGTTCGGCCTACAAATTCACGTCAGCTCTGTTATACACAGCAGAGTAAATAATAAAGAAAATAATCTGTCAGTCTGGGAAACATGTTAAATGTTTTGGGGGAAAGTTATAAGACACAGCAGAAATGCTGATTCCAGGAAAGCGAGGTGCCGACAAATGGCTGTTCTCGATACTTTCTAAGCGATTCTAATGATTAATGAAAAACATGAGGTTATTACGGTGGAAGTAATGAAGTACACGATTATGGCCTCATTTCCCATGCAGCTGCTAGCTAGCACAGTTTATGCATTAGCTAGCCAAAATAAAAGTTCATTAGCAGAGCACGAGATGGGACGCCATCGCTTAAACATCAGTCCGAGAAATTATCAAACCAATTATTCCAATGTGATCTCAGGTCACAGATGTGAAGAGATTAAACTAGGACCCAGAACAGCTGCAAGAAATGCTCTTTTTGGAATTTTGTTTTCTTTTCTTGTTTTAAATATACTTTAATAAATATACTTTGTTTGTTGTTGTTTCATTTTTCAGAGAAGCTTTATATGAAGCTGCCCAAAGGCACATTATGACATAAATGTTTGCCAGTATTTGGATGAATTTGTATTTTATTTTATTTTTTTCAAAAAGGCAACTGGTATAAAATCAGATCAATAGTAACAAATATAGTCGGGGTGGTTCCAATTTAATTTTTGAAATAAATGTAAATAAAATAGACAATTAATTGTCTACGGAAAATAATGCACATTCTTCAAAACATGTCCGTTAATGATAAAAAAAATGGTAATTCAAAAAATTTAATGATTAAATGATGAAAAAATATTTAAAAATGATCATTATAGTATACAATTTGAATACAAATATATATTATGTATCCTTTTAAGAATTAATAAAAAAACAATAATTATCAAATGTAAATAAATATAAATCTAAATTAAATATTAAGTATCATGAGGATGTAGTGATTTGACTCACAAATATGTTTATTTTATTTTATTCAATTTAAATGTTAATTTAATTGATGCTGTTCATTTATTATTATTATTACTAAAGTATTGACGTGTAAACCCACTTTTTTGTCTATGTAATTTTTTTCATGATGTGCCGCAGTCATTTAAAGTCATTAACAGATTACGTATGTAAAGCAGAGTTGTGATTGGTTTGTAAAGCTCTGTGTTTGTACAGGCTTCAGCACAGAGCGCTGGTATGGCAAGCAGTGGTGAAGCTTTGATCTGCATCACACACAGACAGCACCTGTTCTCTCTCTGATCGGGCAGCATCCCACCCTGAGTGACCCGTCAGGACCGATAACACAGCAGCTGCTCGGCTGACCCGCGGACCTGACACAAATCTCCCCTAAAAGAACAGGGCTCAGTCTACTGGAGTTTTACACCACAGTAAAATAGTAAAATTATGCATTTTGGTCTGTTCCTCACACAGCTCTCACACAAGAAGACTTAAAATACAGTGGATTGGATTTGGATTACTTTTATGATATATTTCTAATCCTTTTAGTTTGACATCTTCAGTCACAATCAGATTAAAAATAAATGCATACATATTACATACATTAAAAATTTTATTTCTCATTAACCAACAATACAATCAAAACTGAAAGAACAAATGTAGTTTCCATGTTTAAAAATTACATTTTCAATTGTATTTTTCACCTTACATTAGTTTATACAAGTTTCAAATAAATCAAATTCAACTTAACACGAAATAAATCTCATGTAGTAATTATCTGAAAATTATAAAATAATCTAACAATTAAAAAATGATATAACTTTAAAATGGCCAAAATTGTAGTTATAGACATTATTTTTACACATTAAAAAATATATAATCATATATATATATATATATATGTTTTTAATAATGTTTATGTTTTACCTTAATTTTTTTTTACGATAATTTTAAACGATGGTTAAAATGAAAATTGCTTACACGTTATTTTTACACTTTATTTCAAAAATTATATATTATTTAAACATTTTAATCATAATTAATAAAACATTGTAATCATAAAATATATTTGCAAAAAAATATTTCAAAAAAATGAAATTTCTAATTATTTATTTTTTTTATTATTTCACGAGTTCGAGCTCTGACGGCATAAGCACAGCGAAGCTTGTTTAGCGTGCTGCTTAGGGAGAAAACTCGGGGTTAGAAGGGCTGCCGAGCCCTAGGGAGAATAGCCCTAAGGGCTCGGGTGGGGAAGAAGCGGACAGCCGATTTCTAACCCTGAGAGCTCCCCTCAAGAGAGAGGGAGGAGCAGGGATGGAGGAGGGATGCTAAGATTGCGGATTAGGAAGGTGGGGTCTCTGATTATTTATAGAGCGAAGCTGAGGAATTGATAGGATAATTGGATGATTGGATGCGGAGATCATTATTAACTGCCTCTGATCTCTCCTCCCGAAACGAGTTTGAAAACTATGTATAATTTAACTAAACTCAAATGGACATTTTAGCATACATTTATATTCAGTTACATGTGTTTTTCCTCTTTTAAGCACCTTTGGACAAAAACATCTGCTATCATTTTTTATTTTATTTTTTATTTTTTTGCTATCAAGTGGGAAAATTGGGTTCAGATTACGGCAAGGTTCAAGAGGAGTGACCACAGCCTAGAGAGAAAGAAACTGATGTGAGATTGAGTAACTCATCTGATGAAACCCAAATACAGACTCACTGAACTCCTGTTTCATTCATTATACACTCTCTTTCCTGACTCGAATCAATCCCACAAAACCAAAGAAAATCAGAATAAAGCCTGTCTTCTTGCCAAGGGTGTTGAAGAACAGCCCAAAATCAAGTCAAGCATTAGTCTGTGGTGAAGTTAATTGGCTTTCAGAGTATTTCCCAGCAATCTTTCCCTCTGCGTCGTCGACCAAATTAACCTGCTGGCTTTCTTGTGTTCACGAGATCAGCCTATTTACAGCCAGGGACATTGTGCTGTTGTTATTTGTCCATGTATGGTGGGTTTGAAGCAGCCGGTGGAGCTGGAAAAATGTGCTTTCGGTGCCTGAGGAGCGTTTCCATGTCTTCTGGGAGTTGAAGGTGTAATTGCCGCTCCATTATTTTCAGTTCATAGCTCAAACCAACACGACTGAAACATCTCGTAGACTGTTAAAGGCTACATTTAACTTCATAAACAGCTTATCGGGGTTTCCCGGTACAAGAAGTGCTCTCAAACCTGCATGCTGACAGCCTTAAACCTGAGAATGTGAAGATAATACAAAAAAAAAAAAAAACACGGGGAAAAAATGTCATAAAATAAAATATTGTACTCACATTTTTATTTACTTACTTGTTTCCTAAAAACTATATTTCAATGCTTACATTACACTGAATATCACTAAATAAATAAATAAAATGGTAAATATATGTGAAGATTATATATATATATATATATTATTATTATTATTAATTGTTTAATGTTTTCTGGGCTAATATATTAATTGGTTATATATATATATATATATATATATATTAATGCTGATATAAATTAAACTAAATATAAAAATGTAAAAAAAAAAAAGTTATGTATGTATATGATTGTATATTCATGTATAACAATTATATTAATTAATTCATATTTTTTTGTTTTTTTTTTAATCTTTATCTTTATGTTTATTTTTCTTAAATACACATCTTTGCTGACAGCATTATACTTCAGCATTTTTTTTTTCTTATAGTACTTTTTGTGTTATTTTATATGTACATCTCAGTGCTGTAGACCAAAACATTAACATATAAAATGACAAAAATTCTGCTAAAAATAAATATATTAAAATTATTGCATTGCATTAATTGTTTATTGAATTAAACAATGAGTAAATAAAAAATCTAAACCATTTTTTTTCGACCGAAATATATTAAAAAACAAATAAACAAGCAACTAAATAGATACATACATTTTACATATATGCGTAAACAATTGCAAATAAATGGGGGGAAAAAAACATTGCTGTAGAATATTCTGTTAACTATTTTTGTATGTGTAATCGCCGCCTCTTTTGTTAGTTCATAGCTCAGAACAGCACGACTGAAACATCTCAAAGACTGTTAAAGGCTACATTTAACACTGTAAAGCGCTTATCAGTGTTTCCTGCTCTAAGAAGTGCTCAGCGATTTACCTGGCGCTGCTCATTAAGCTGGATCTGTGAGAGCAGACGGGGCTGGTTCTACTGATCGGGATCTCAGAGGGCGAGAGTTCAGGAATGCCAGGCCTGGCCTCGACAGCTGAGAGAGAGAAACGCCCTTCACCCCAACCGTCCAGCTTTGTCTTTGCTCAGTCGCTCGCACAGCTCTTTCACTGCCCTCCTGCGTCTGCCAGTTCCTCAATCAGCGCCTCAGCAGTTTTCTTAAAACAATTACTCGCGTCCAGTGGTCATTAGAAGGGCCATCTATCAATGAGGAAGTGGTGTACAGGACCTCACTGACACACCCGAGGGACTCAAAGCCCTTCCTGCCTCTGACCCCGACCTTCGGCGCGCCGCAGGTCATGGTATTCTCATAAGGGCCCTGTTTAGATGTTTGGTTTGCTTGTGTGAAATGAGCCCAATCAGGGTTAGATGGAAGTGGTTTCCACCACTGAATAAAAAATAAACAAGTTATTGCGAAAGTTATTGCAACTTTTTATCTCACAATTCTGGCTTATTTTGTCAGAATTGTGAGTTACGAACTCGCACTTATGAGAACATACAGTATCAGTCTTCTGACTTTATAACTTGCAAGTTTATATCACACAATTTTGCATTTTTGTCTCATAATCGTGACTTTATATCTCCCAATTCTGAGAACTATAAGACCTCTCAGAATTGTGAGATCGCAATAACCTATTTCTTTTTATTATTTTTTTTTATTCAGTGGCAGAAACAGGCTTCCATAGGTTTGGATGATTCTGGCAGAGGCCAGTCACTCAAATCATTTTTTAATCAGTGAGTTTGAGTGACAAAACATACATTCTGCTGTTAGTTGCTTCAAAGCTAAAATAAAACAAAATATGACCAGTAATACAAATTATTTATTTTAATATACATTTTTAATTGTAATATTTATTAATTAGTTTACTCATTTATTTTATTTTTATTTATTTGTTTGAATTTAGGAAGTTTGTATAAATTACAAATAACTAAAATGTAAAACTGAATATTTTTTGGTAAATAAAACACCATTTTAATCTATGTATGTATGCATTTATTTATTGGTTACCTTTTTAATAAAATAAGTGTGTGTGTGTGTGTGTGTGTGTGTGTGTGTGTGTGTAAATATATAAATTAATTAATTAATTATATATATAAAAATTACATATCGAATATATATATATTAAATTATTAAAATATGCAAATACAATGAGTATATAATCAGAACACAATTACAAATTACAAATTAATTGATAATTCTAGAGTCCGAATGCCATGTCTGTGATAATATTTTTCACAACACATTTCTTTGTGTGTTTTGGCCAACGCGATATGCCGTAGATGCTCTTACCACAAGCACGTTTAATATATTTTGATATACAAAAAAGAAAGAAAGAAAGAAAAATAAAGAACCAGATCACGTAAACTGTTAAGACTGGCTATTGTAATATCAGTATTAGTATGCGATAAGAGTCTCATGTTAACACAGCACGTTAACGCCGATAACGACCCACCACTAATATGTGTATAAATAAATATTAGGGCCGGGACTCGATTAAAAAAAATAATCTAATTAATTAGAGGCTTTGTAATTAATTAATCGAAATTAATC
>JAUCMU010000030.1:21961232-21982126 GCA_032275025.1 Enteromius treurensis | reverse complement strand
ATAAGGCAAAAACAGACTGTTTCATTCTAGGGTCAAATTCTAGGGTTGTAAATGGACCTGTAAAACCGTTTCTGGGCGTTTTTCCCCTTACCTAAGCAACACACCTTCTATGTACATATCAGAGAACAATTTAAAATATTCTCTCAATGCATTCTATGGCACCTTTAAAGTATTGCTGCAATTCACAGTTTAAATAAAATTACATTATATGAAACAGTTTCTTTGTGTTAAATTTTTATTTATGCATTTTCAGATACAAATTGCTATAGTGTGATACATATCATTATCGAGGTAGAAAACTGCTTCTACTGTGATGGAAGATTTTGGTTATATCGCCCACCCCTAATTGTGTATACATCTAAGCCATGCAGTGAGAAGGTTCGAGTATGATGCGGGTGGAGTCGGACCTGCAAGGTTTTTTGGGTGCTACTGTAGCAGTGCTTGACTAACCTTTGTAGCCTCCTTTGTACTACAGTTGTTCTGTAAGTAAATATTCTATTGTGAAATCCACCCAGTTCAAACCGGTGCTGGTAAATTAATATTGGGAGTTGGATGACACTCATTGTAATGGCAGCGTGTGTACTCAATGTATTGACGCACATGGCTCATTAATCTATGTCCTGGATTGACCTGTCTACTCGTCTTTGTTGCTGCGTTGTCGGGGTCAGCTGAGAGCGTGTTTAGAGATGCAGGCCGCTCGCTGTTGTGTGCCGTCAGAGTATACAATGTATGTTTGGTCTCATCGGCGCCAAAACAGTCTTGAGTAAAAGCTTTTGTTTAAATAATTTTTAAGATCATTTATGAAAAGATTCAGTCTAGTGTGTCTAAGCTTTTGAATGATGGTGTATGTAAATACAGCTGACTTTGACTTTATGTTGGTGCAGAAAAATCTATTTGATTAAATGTTAATCATTACTCATGCAGGAAACTGCTTGCCTTGATTATTAATCATTTGAAAGAATGTGATTAAAAAATTAGAATGATTACTGAAGGATCATGTGACACTGAAGACGGCAGTAATGATGCTGAAAATGCAGCTTTGATCACAGGAATAAATTACATTTTAAAAAAAACAATAAACTGGAAAACGGTTCATTTGATTTGTAATATTTTTTTTCAGAATATTACACTTTTTTTTTTTTACTATATCTTCGACCAAATAAATGCAACCTTGGTGAACATAAGCATCTTCTTACAAAAACATCTTACTGAACCTAAACTTTTGAACAGTACTGAATAGGTTGAAAAAAAAAATAGTAGTAGTATAAATAATATAATATAATATAATATATAATAACTGAACTGTGTTGCCCTCGACTTGAACATTTTTAAGTTAATTTGTATTTTATTTAACCTTTTAAAAAATCTTAAAGTCCCCAAACTTTTAAACAGTAGTTGAAGAATAATTGTTTTATTATAAATAAACATTTTTTAATTTGGTTTTTGAATTCCGTTTTATTGACTTTTTTTAAAGTTAAGTATTACTACATGATTAAATTAGTATTTATTTACACTTAAAACATTCTGTATATATTAAGAATTTTACATGCGTGTGTTTGTGTGTGTGTCTGTGAGTGAGCGTAGTTTTTCTGATGTGTGTGTGTGTGTGTGTGAGAGAGAGTGTCTTGTCAGTGGGGTACAGTGAAACATCAATCTGTGTCTTCTTCATGTGATTTATGCGCGTGACGCAAAAGCAGCAGTGTCTTTTTTCACAGTCCCTGTGCCTGCCTAGTGCGTATCATCCTCAGCCCTCATTGAGAGAGTGTGTATTGTGTGCTTTCTCCCCCCTGTGGCCCACAGGTGACAGACAATGGAGAAGGATGCACAGAGAGATCCGGAGAGGCCCCATGGCAAACAGCAGGCCCCGGCGGCCCAGCACCGAGCTCCACCCGAGACGGAGTCATGGGAACATGTAAGATTGGAAATACTCAACCGTCACCAGTGAGTGAATCTAACTCTAGATCTAACCATCACTGAAGCGCTTGCAAACCCTAAAAACAAGAACCTTTGTTTTAAAAGTCCTCTGTTTAATATCTAACAATCTAATAAATAATTGAATGAAGTCTCTAAAATGTACTTTTCTCTGCACAAGGGGTCTGAAGCGCCGTCTGTCACGTTGAAGGGAATGTCTGAAGTCTTTCATTCAGTGGAGGAATGAAATGTGCCTTCATTGACGGAATTCCAGCATTACTTGTTCTCAAACATCATGCAGGCCAAGAGAAGATCTGCCATATCTATTTTTGCATAATTTTCGCATAGTAATCATGATTTTAGGTTTCTCACAAATCAAGACTTTCAAACCTTTTTTTTTTTTTTATGTGGATCTAGTCAGAACTGTGTAGAGCGCAGTCTTCCAATTACTGTGTACTTATCATTCACTTTATTATTTTTCCTAACACAGCAGTTTTTAATTAGCCACAACGTGCCTTAAATGAACATACAATTTATATATATAAAATATATATAAAAATATATTTTCATTTAAAAACTTACAAACTGTTTATATATATATATGTTTAATATATATGTAAAATATATATTAGGAATAAAAAAAGATCTAAAATGTATAAATGAACAACAGTTCATAGAAATCTGACATGTTATACAACATATTATTAAATTAGGCTTTTTCTGATGCAGAGCAGACACATGGAGATGAACTACAGCTGTGGATTTCTTTTAATTTATTCTGCATTTGGACAATTTACGTTTTTTTTTTCATTATCTGTTACACTTTTTCCCTCTAAATAATTGTAGCAGAGATGCTATTATTGTTTTCATATTTAAAAAAAAAAAAAAGAATATTTCCGGGTTGCTTTGTTACATGAATTACATTATTAAATTTGTAAATATGCAGATGTGAAAGAAAATGCTCTATTTGGAGAACTTTGTTTTGTTTAAATTATTAGACGTAGATTTGATTTATATAATTATTAGCCAATGAAAAATGCAAAACGTCTTCAGTTACATAAACCCCTCCTTTTTTCCTTTTCTAAACATTAGTGCACAGTTTATCTTCGTTAATTATGGGCTGCAGTTATAATATGTTAATACGTCATGAAATTGAACCGTTTTTTGGAGCCCACAAAAACAAAGCTGTTGCCAAGACAGAAAACACTGGGCTTTTCATTCATTCTGAGGAGAATACTGCTGTATTATCTGTATGATCTCAATTCTCCTTTCTTTTCTGTATTAAAGACTTTTAAAGTTTGCATCCTCTTATTGTGTTGTTTTTTTGGCATGTGGGTCTAATTCCATGTTTCAGTTTTTGATTCTGTGGGAATGTCGAAAGTATAATATTTCTTATTTCAAGCCCGTAGTGAACAATACGAAGTAGTTGTTTACTTTCCAAGTATGAACAATTACTGCAATCTGACACTGGCTCAACTCTGTCAGCTTTATTTATTTGTGCGTCATCCAGCTGTTACAGGACACAGATATTCAGGTACGAATGAGGTTCTTCAGTCATGTTTGCTCTGATTAGTGGAAGATCTTCAGTTTCTCAAGAAATGAAGGAACACCAAATGGAGTCTTTTCCAGTCTAAATTCTCCATTAAAATTTTTATTTTTTATTTTTATGCCAACCTGTGTGAAGATCAAAAGGCATTTGCTCTGGAAAATAAGGAAGCAACAATTTGTGTAAAATATCAAAGGAAAGCAAGTACATGTAAAGGCTGGGACCCTTAGAGATCTGTTTTAACCTGCCAATTTTTTGGCAATTATGTTATTTCTTGATTCAGTTTTTTAGATTTGTTTCTTTTTTCAGACAGGTCAGACCTGTCATGTGTTGGTCCATGTTGCTTCTTTGTTTTTGTTTTGATTCTGTCATGCCTTGTTTGTCAGCCCTGCCCATCTCATCAGTGTTTCACTCCCTTCCAGCCGTGTTTCCAGGTGTCCTGTTCGAATGTCGGCTGTTGTACTTTGTAATGTGGATTCCCCTGTTTCATGTCCCAGCATATTCGTCAGTTTGCCTGTATCCTAGTTTCGTCAATGGTCTCGGCAATGGTCGGCGATCTTCTTGGTGATCATGTCCCACCGAGCACAGGCGGGATATTCAGCCACGTTACGCCGAAACACCACCAGAGCTTTGCCCGAACTCGCCTTTTAACATTAAGCCTTTTTATAATTTTTTTAAATTTGATTCATCTTCGCACCGATCTAAAAAAAAAAATATCTAGATTTATTAAGAAAAAAAAGTTATACATTATTTCCCCTGATTCTCTCAATTTATTTGTCTTTCTTCAGCTTTATTCGTTTCTTTTAGGTGCGTGCTCCATTTATTTTTATTACATTTTTCTTTTATGTTTTCATGTCTTGAAGTTTCTCCATCTTGCAATTTCCTTCATCTTTATATTTCTTCTGTGTAAGCAAATTAGCTCAAAGAATCAAGTCAGAATCGTTTAAGATTTTATAAAATGCAGTTCATTTCAGTGATTTAAGTCCCGTTTAGTGTATTTTAAAGCAGGATAGGCATGAAAAAGCAGTTTTGTGCCAGTTTTTGTGAAGTGTGAGGGCAGTTTTTGTGAAGACCAGTGGTTAAAGGTCTCATCAGGAATTTCTGTCTGGTAGTGAGTTAGGAACAAAATCTTTAACTATTTTACCCATGTAACGATGATAATGTCCTGTGTCTTTGACCATTATCTTGGTTATTTGCCCAATATTGACAATCTCCTTCCTGAGTTGGGATTCTCAATAAGTGTTCTTTTGTGTTAATGTTGCAAGTCCTGTGACAATGTCTGTTGTCTGAGAGGTAGGCAACAGGGTATCATGGGCCGATTTATGACTTCCTGTAGTCTTGAGGACTCTTTGTGGAATTCGGCTCCTCATGTTTCAATGTTCTGATCAAATCTTAAGTGTCTGATTCCCTCTGATGCACTACATCATCTTTATTTTAAACACTAGTTCATTTTCTTGTCTTTATTTCTTATTATTTATATTTATATTAATTTCTAGCGATTTTATTTCCTGCGTTGTCCCCATCTTAAATTTCTTCGTGCTGTTTATTTTTTGTTTATTTTATTTCTTTAGCTGCATGGTCATTTTTTACTTTTTCTTTTCCTGCATTCTTTCTTCTCTGCATTGTTACCTTTCTTCTTGCTTTCCTCTTCATTCTTTTGGCTGCATGAAGTTTCCCTCCTATTTTTCTTCTCTCGCTTTCTTGCAGTTCTTCTCTTCTAGTCTCTCTCTCTCTCTCTCTCTCTCTCCTTCCCAAGACGCGCACATCATATGGCATCCTCGCGCAGCTCCGCGTGTGTGCGCGCGCTCGCTAGCTCAGGATCGTGACGTCGCGCCGCGGTGCAGGCGGTTACCGGCAGCGATGGTGGAGAGAGCGGGAGCGCCGTGCAGAAGCAGGTACAGAGCCGTATAACATCACATGACCACGTCGCCTTCAAATGCTACGCTGAAGTGCCATCTCTGTGATCTTAAGGCTTGCCAGGGGTACTCTTTAACGCGGCACAGTAACACAGCGTACTGTAATGTACTGTTTGAAAAATGCACATGTCAGCAAAACAACTACTAGCGTTCACCGCTGCTGTTCAGGACGAGAAGCGAGTGGTAAGTGTAATTTAACCTTACTTTAATGACTCCATGACTGCGTGATGTGTTTATACACGTCACGTTTGCTTTATAAACAAATACATTGGTTTTAACTTATTATGCAGGAGTAAATTCAACATTTCGGGGTAACAAAGTCTGTTGAATCAATTAAAGGATTCTGTCAGGCATCTTAACAGTTTGTGAGGGTTTGTTTATTATTTTTTAATTTATAGCAATGTGACGTTTAGTTATTTATTTGTCCACAAGATACACATTCATCGCATTTTTAACACATTGGTGTACTTTTTTAGTTTTATTTAAATATAAATTAATCTGAGGTAAAAGTGTCCGCCTGCTGGTCAGTCAGAGGAAGTGGCGCGATAATCTCCTCAAAAAAAAAAAAAATTCCGCTCGCTTTTTGGTTTTATTTTAAGTTTGTATTGACCTTGAACACAATTAACACCATTTTTGTGTTAATATCATGTAGTATGATTGGTATGTCTAATCATTTGCAAAAACATTTATATTTCTGTCATTCATCATCCATACCATAGTTTATGAAGAATATGGATCATTTTTTGAACGAGATACCAGTGTTGTTAAGCTGTAAAAGTGTTAAAAATATAAATATAAACAAATACAAACTAATAGGCACAATGTAGGCTACTGTATCAAAAAGAAACAATTCTCTCTCTCTCTCACACACACACACACACACACACACACACACACATGCTGGGTTTACATGTTTTATAGGGACATTCCATAGGCGTAATGTAGAGCTGCACGATTCTGGATAAAATGAGAATCACGATTTTTTTGTTTAGAATAAAGATCACGATTCTGGAGAACTTTTTTTATTTTAAAGATTTACCCCTGAAAAATAGGTTTCAAACAGCAGTAAAATAGCGGTTAAATAAGACAAGAAATGAAATGTAAAATAATGCAATAAATGTAAAGAAAAAAAAACCCCATTAAACATTTACAAAAATGTAAATTTTATATATATATATATATATATATACTTTATTAATTTTTTTTTGATGTGACTATTGTATTGTTTGTTTAGTAATTATAGATGTGAATTGATGTGAGAAAATATTAGTGTAATATAGCCTATTCAATCTACCCTACTGCATTACAAGTTGTGGGTCAGGCTTTCCCTGTACAGCTTTGACCAACTATTGCTTTATTTTGTCTGAGCTTTCAAATGTTGTTACGGGGAAGGATGAAGTTGATTAGTATGTTCTTTTCACATGACCCGCGGACCACTTGCGGCAATCTGAAAAGCTGAAATGCGCCTGGAAATATGAGCACGTCGCTTTCATTGTTACCGTGCAAAATGTGCATCTATATTTGAAATAATGGACTTTGCGCTAATGGACGCGCGCAAAAGACACCACATGTGAACGGCCCCTAAAAGCACAGTCGGCACGCGCTGCTCTCCGCTCTCATCCGCGATTAAGTATACTTCCAAAACTGTGCGGACGCGGATGTGCGCGAGACGGAACCTAACCGGCATTACAAGCACACCTGGCCTCTGCCTGCGCATGTGACGTCAGGCGTCATCACGGCCGCTGTGAGTATGTGCGTCTTATCTCGAGATTACCACAGTTATGCTCGTCTCCTGTCCTTGAAAATATTATTGGCTGAATCGTATAAATGCTGAATTAAGATCGTGTGTGCGTCTTATCTCGAGATTACCACAGTTATGCTCGTCTCCTGTCCTTGAAAATATAATTGGCTGAATCATATAAATGCTGGATTAAGATCGTGTGGGGGGTCGAATCGAGATCACGATCTTTTAATGATTAATTGTGCAGCTCTATTACAGGCTAATTGTAATTGTTACGATCAGCTGGATGTGCCAGCCCAGCCCTTCATGAACTGTGTGTGTTTGTGTCTGTTTTCATTCATGGACTCTCTCATTCAGCACTCATGTCTCCGCCCACTCATTTGTTGTCTTGGTGTTTCATTGTTTGCTCCATCCCGTGACCTAGTTTTATGTGTATATAACCTGGAAATGTTTGTATGTTGCCACGTTCCACTGCACTGTCAACCTGTCTTTTTGCCACTCCGTGTTTCTTTGTATCTTGATCTGTTGTTTTCGACCTCGCCTGTTTTGACCACCGCCTTGGTTTTGCCCTTTGATTTATATGTACTGTGTACCGACCAATGCCTGGACACTGAATACTCTCTTGCTCTGCCTCCTACATTGATTCCGCTCTGTGTCATTCAATATACAGTCTGCGAATGAAACCGCATGTCTTCTCGCTTCCTGTTCGTGAAAAAACATTTATTTTTCTTATCTTGTCAGTGAAACCTGTAATGAAAAAGTGTAGTTTTATCCTATTATTTTCACATTCCTTTTAGACGAAGCTGAATTGCAGCTCTGGCATTTAACATTTATCACAGGCATGTCAATAAGTGCATGAATTCTGAGACAGCTGTTAGCATTGTTAGCATCGATGTGCTTTAGTACAATATGCAAGACTGATGATGGCTTACTAAGTGTTTCTTCTCTTTCTTTCTTTCTTTAAATATGTTATTGTTTCATTATTAATGAAGTGTCTAAATTAGTAATCAGTAAAAGCTGACAGTCAATTTAAACACTTTAACTCTTTACGAAATTTGAGAGTGAAATTTAATAGCAGCGTTTAAGTTTTACAGATTTAATGTATATTTGCAATTAAAATTAAATTAACTTCTATAATTTTAAGTACCAACCTACTGAAGTACTGGAAAATGTTGTAAGTTCATAATATACTGACAGGTGGAAATGAGAAGTGGAATGACGAATCAAAGTCATGGTAACACACAACACTAAAATAATGCAATATATATATTAATTAACAACATAAGATATAACATAAAACTCAAATGTGTATAAATGGTAAGACATTAATTTGTCATTATTTTATTTTTTATTTATTTAGTATTTTTATATTTTATTTTCATTTTTATTTCTTCAACCTTTTCTCATTTCATATTACACATTAGTTCGTATATATATATATATATATATATATATATATATATATACGATTT
The DNA here is from genome assembly GCA_032275025.1 of Enteromius treurensis. Lineage (NCBI taxonomy): Eukaryota > Metazoa > Chordata > Actinopteri > Cypriniformes > Cyprinidae > Enteromius > Enteromius treurensis. The sequence goes on along the minus strand of JAUCMU010000030.1, from coordinate 21,973,540 downwards.
TGAATGTATTGATAAACTTAATTATATAATTCTTATTAATCTATAAATTATTCTATAATTAATAGTCTTGTTAGTCTGCTTTAAAATAAACAACAATTGTACTCTTTGGCACTGTGCCAAACAACCCTAGAACTGGTGTCAACTGTCCACAATTTCTGAAATACACAATTATTTATTTTTATATGTATGTATTAGGGCAGTCCCCGAATAGTCGAAGATTCGATGCATTGATATGCGGAGCCTGATTCGACCACCGATCTCACATCATCGAATCTTCGTGGGTGAAACGAGCATCATGCCATTTTGGCAATATGGGGTTGCTCAATGTCTAACTGCACACAGAACTACTGGTTTTGTACGGTTATATTAAGTTATATACATCCTTTAATTATGATAATGCAGTAAAAACAAAAGGGAAAAGAAAGAAGCGTTCAATAAATATTTTTAACGTGTTTGTGAATAAATCCAACCACCCCTGTGACAGATTTAGTTTTCACTTTCCCTGATCCATGACTAGATGTAGACCATCTTAACGGCAGGGATTAGGCTACATAACAATGTCTGGATTAAGAAAATCTAAAGTGTGGATTAGGGTTGGGTCGATAGACGATGCCATCGTCCATCGCCGACAGCCGATAGACATCACGATGCTGAGCCAGCTCGCGAAAAACACTTAATTCTATGGCGGCAAATCTATGCATTTAATAAGCGAGCACACCACTGATGCTGGCGAGTGCAGTAAATGATTTCGGTGAGAGGAAAACAGATGTACATGCGAAGAAACGGGTCCGCAAGCTCATATCAAACCCTTGCGTGCGCTTGATGTGTCATCCGCGCGCAAGTCAAGCACTCGTGCACGATTACTCCTGTGCTGACTCCTCTCTCACCTGCTCGCGAACACTGTTTTGACAGTCGTGGGGCGGGGCTTGGTGTTTTAGTTACAACTCAACGGCAGTTCATCTACTAGCAGTACCGGAGCTGTGCCAAAACTAACTTAAAGAAAGCTAGATTTGAGGCCTCCATTGCCCGAGAAAAGGAAAAGAGAGATCACGGACAAAATTGCAGAGTTTATTGCGCTCGACATGAGGCCAGTGAATGTTGTGGATGGTGACGGTTTTAAAGAATTAATGCGCACACTTGAGCCAGGATACACAGTTCCCAAAAGAGAGACGGTTATGCATTCGGCGGATGCGAAATAGGCGTCCATACGCGCGGAGGTTTACATCTTAATAAACAATTGCAATGTTGATGATTCGACTATCGGTCGACTATAGAAAGATTCGAAAATTCATAGCCCTAGTGTATAGTAAGTGATCACTAACCTTCACGTCCTCATCTTCGCATCCGGTCCCGTCCGATTTACAGCAAGAGCTCTGAACAAATACATATGATAGTCCTGTCACACAATGCCTGGTATTTTGTTTCGGTACACTAGTAAACAGTAGATCTGGACTTACGTGCTGGACGTTGGGCGTGCTGAGACTGCGCCGGATGTGTCTGCCTTTAGCAGAGAGAGCTTCCTTCACTGTTACGGCCTGAATGAACACACAAACACACACTAAACGTGATTTGGTGTAACCGATATTTTTCTCAATATTATGGTAATTTTAATAAATGGATATTGGATTTGTAATATTGGATCGTAATTGGATTGTAATAACTTAATATTGGTTCCGCATATAGGTTATCGGTCGCAAACATGTAAATAATCGGTATTGGTTGTAAAAAAAAAATAATAATCTGTATGAGTCAATCTCTAAAACATTCCAGCAGGGGCAGCAGATAGAAGTAAAACAACAAATAAATACTAGTTCTGCATATTGGTTTTCAGCACATAAACATGCAAATAATCTGAAACAGAATCGGTTATACGAAAATCTATATCTGTCAATCTCTACTAAACATTCCAGCAGAAACCGCAGATGGAAGTGCAACAATAAATAAACATTGGTTCTGAATATCGGTTAGTGTAACATAAACATGCAAATAATCTGTATCAGTACTGGTTATAAAAAACAAAACAAAACAAAAATCAATATCAGTCAATCTCTACCGAACACTCAAGCAGAAACAGCAGATAGAAGTAAAACAATAAATAAATATTGGTTTTGCACATTGGTTATCGGTCACATAAACATATAAATAATCATATTGGTTCTAAAAAAATCTATATCATTGGATCTCTAAAACACTCCAGCAGAGACAGATAGAAATAAAACAATAAATAAATATTGTTTCTCAATATCGGTTATCGGAACATAAACGGGCAAATAATCGGTATCAGTTCTAAAAAAATCGATATTGTTTCATCTCTATTAAACACTCTAACAGAAACAGCAGATAAAAGTAAAACAAATAAAATTTGGTTCTGCATATCGGTTTTCTGGCACATATACACGCCAATAATTGCATCGATATTGTTCCATCTTTACTAAACACTCCAGCAGAAACAGTAGACCAACATAAAGCAATAAAAAAATTTCGGTCCTGAATATCGGTTATCGTGCACAAAAAACATGCAAACAATCGGTTTAGATTAAAAAAAAAATCTCTATCCGTCAAACTCTACCAAACACTGCAGAAAAAGTAGATAGCTAGAGACGTGTGTGCTAAAGTGAAGCCGAACCTGCCGCAGTCTCTCCAGACACAGGATATTGTCCACCTCCAGCACTCCTCTGGTGTATTTCTCTATGTATGTCTCTCCATCGAGCGTCTCCTCGCTCTCTCCTCGAGCCGCCATCAAGGCCAGAGTCTCACGCTCCTCCGGCTCCTCAGACGCCTGCTCATGAACACAGCAGGTGTGTGATCGGTGCATTCACAAAGACAATCATGAAGAGGAAACAGTGTGAAGCGTTTGTACCTTCGGTATGTTGGACACGATCTCATACGTCACTCCACAGGAGTAGAGAACGTTCTTCAAAGACATCCGTCTCTTCAGGCTCTGAGTGAAACTCTGTGAGACATCAGTCATCAGAAATGAGAAATCATGCTTGATTAAATCAATCCTTTTATTTAGCAAGGATGCTTTAAATTGATCAAAAGTGATGATAAAGACATTTATAATGTTACAAAAGATTTCTATTTCAGGTAAATGCATGCAGGATCATGTCACTGGAGTAATGCTGAAAGTTGAGCTTTAAAGTTACAGGAATAAATTATATTTATTTAAAATAATAAACATATTTCATAATATTCCTGATTTTTCTGTCCTTTGGATCAAATAAATGCAGGCTTGGTGAGCAGAAGAGACTTCTTTAAAACATTAGAAAATCTTAAAACATTAAAAACCTTTAACCGATGATAACCGATAATTCTAATGGCTGCTAAAAGGAGGGAAATCAGGAGTTTTAGATGCAGAGTAGATGTTTTAATAAAGCTCTTAAGAGTGTAGAGAAGCCTCCCAGTGTTTCAGACCTGTTTGTTGTAGATGTTGACGGCGATCCTCTTGCGGAGCACCAGCTCCACAGACGCCGGGTGACTGAGCTGAACCGTGGCCTTCACGATCAGGTAGATTCTCTCGCTGGGGCCTGTGATCCGGTTCAGATGGATGGAGTCATGGATGGAGGAGTCCCAGGAACACACAGCTGACACCTGAGAGCGAGAGAACGCCACATCAGTGTTCATTCTGACCGCAAATTTTGATTTAGTCTGAGTCATAGTCTTCTTAATAAAATGCCATTTAGTCTTAATCATATGAATTGTATTAAATATATGCTGTAATGTATGTGTATTTACATATAAACCATAAATATACACAGTACACACCCATATTTCATGTTATTTTGGGTGTGATTAATGGTTTGGCAGCACAGGTTATTTTAAAGGGCTCGTGTAGAAGCTCGATTCACCTCGTCATGGCTGTGTCTGATGATGGGCAGGTAGAAGAACGGGCTGCCGTGCTCTTTGGGAAGGATTGAGTTGACTCCGGCAGTGTGAGGACCGGTCAGCTGATCGTTCACCGTCAGGTTATCAGCTGCAGAACACACATTACAGATAAAACACAACAAGTCTGCATCACTGATCTGAGCCCTTGAACCCTGGGACAGTTGTTCTGACCAGATTTCAGCCATCAGATCAAATCTTGAAAATGGTTTGTTCAAAAGAGAAATCTGGATTAAATCCTCAGTTTGTGTGGATTATTCAGATCCCAGCAAAAACAAGAGGATGTCAGGAACACAAATTTATCAAATCTTTAAAGATGGTCCAAATATACTACATCTTAACATGTAATATTTCTCAAAATCCCCATAAAACTGTCAATATCAAACAAAAATGATTTTAAAAGGGTAATCCAGTCCAATTTTGCTTTAAAAAACTAGCACAAACGTAAGATGGGTCACTTCTAAATCCAGATCCTTCTAATCATAATCTTCATCAAGATCAATATATCTTACCGTTCAGATCCAGGAACAGCACAGGAATATGAGCCTCCATGCCAGCAGGGGGAACCCTTGAGCAACAACAACACGACATACTCAAATACGAGCAATAACTGAGCAAATATATACATTTCAACTTATATTATTATTTTATTATTTGTTTAAAATATATTTATTATACTATTACAGTAATGTGAATCTAATGAGAAAGATGTCTGAATATCTGAATTTAGTTAAATAAATCCTAATACTTCAGCTAAATACATTTTAATTGATATTGCATTTCGTTTTATTTCATACAATTTACATTTTTTAATATAGCAGTGTTATAGTATTTTTTTACTTTTACCATTTCATTTTGTTAAATTATTTTTATTTAATATTTTTATTTTAACAATAATAAATGACTATTCCTTTCAAGTGAATCTAATGCGAATAATGAGAATCTCTTTAAAAAGTCTTAATGATTAATATTATATTTCCGTTTTAAAATATAAATTGGTGGTTTTTTTTACAATTGTTTTTTTTTTTTATGTATTTTTATTTGTCCAAAAAATAAATGACTATTGAAATAAAAGTACATTAAAACAACAATGTCTTTAGTTTAAAAGTATTAATAATTAACATCTTAAATCTAGCGTTGTGTTGAAGTATTTTTAACTTTTATATTTTTATTGAATGTAAAGGTGATTTTCTCAATATTTCGATTTTTCTGTACCCTTAGATTCCAGATTTTCAAATAGTTGTATCTCAGACAAATAGTGTCCTCTCATAACAAACCAGACATGAATAAACAGATCATTTATGTATCTTTCAGATGATAAACTGACCCTTCTGACTGGTTTTGTGCTCCAGGGTCACATGTGTATATATATATATATATCAGCTTGTCTTCTAAACCTGTTGTGAAGCCTTTATCTCACCAGTGTGCCGGGGCCCCTGGGATCCCGCTGCCAGGGGCCGGAACCAGCACGGCGTTCCTCTCCTCGGTCAGACCGACCCACTGCTCCACGAGCCGAGCCTCTCGCTCCACGTCTTCCTCAGACTTCTCTGAAATCACAGGTCGTTAGCTCAAAGCAGCGGCTGCATCAGATCAACACCAAACACGCTTCACACACCAACCTGACTTATTGATGATCTTCTTGATCTGCTCCTCCAGATACTCCCTGCGCTTGATGAGGGCCTCAGACCAGCGCTCCCGGACACAGTTCAGATCCTCCTCCTGCACACACACACACCGTCAGAGGGCCATTAGGGATCACTTGAGACAGAAAACACGGCAAAATCTTAAAGCGAGTGGAAAAGAGTCCCATCTGAAGTTGATCCCACTGATTGATCCACATAGAGCGAGTCCATCTCACACCGTGTCTACAATAAACACCAGCAGCATGATGCCAAATATACAGCGCTTACAAGCAGAGCACTGCTATGTTGATCTTTGGTTGATCTAAATGCCTCTAAATTTTTATTGTCCTCGTCTACTTTGGATAAAAGTGTCAGCTAAATGACTAAATGTAAAGGTAAATGTCAACACGCTATTTGAGATATTTTTTTATGCATCATTATATAAAACCTTAAATATCATCAGAATGCTAAAGACTATGGCCCAAAATGATATATCAAATATTATTATTATTATAGATAAATACTGATAGTTATATTGAATATCATGAAAAGGCTAAAAACAATACACAACATTAAAAATTAAAAAGTTGCATTTACAAATTATTAATATTGTCATTAACATTATCACAAAAAAATATGACATAAAATGCATATTATAAAAAAGTATTAATATTATACACATTATTTATTATTCAAAAAATATCTGAAACATTACATTAAATATGTATTTTGTAAACAAAATTCATATAAAATGATTATAAAAAATACTACAAAAATGTTCTATATTTTTCAGCCTTTTGATAATAATAATTATATATATATATATATATATATATTTGTGCTGTATATACATATACATATATATACATTTTACTGCATGTATATTGCATGCATTTTTTTCTTTATTTCTTGGTTTTATCTTTTTTTATTCAAATTTTATTTTATTTAAACTTGTTTTAAAAGTATTTTTTTTATTTATTTTTATTTATTTGTAAATATAAATGTAAAAAATCTAAATTGTAACTTCTTTTGTCTCTTTATATTATTATCTTATATGAGTATTTCAGTAACATCTGAGCACTCGGTCATAGTCAGCTTAAAACATTCCTGCTTTCTGGCCTGATTTAAATCATCTTTTGTATGCACTAGATGCACTATGCCAATAACGAAAGAAGAGATTTCAGTGTAATCCAGTGTAGACACGGTGTCAGGTGCAGATCTGGAGCCAAGCATCAAGATCACACAACGTCAGAATGAACACACAGATGAATGAATGAATAAAGGCAGATTAAATCCAGCGTGGCGTTTTCAGACAGATGAAGCGCTTGTACTGTAGCTCCATCTAAACATGCAGAATCATGCAGCCATGCACTGATCATGTGACTGGTGTGTTAGAGCAGGAGTCTCTCAGCGAGTTTATAACATCAGCCTCATTAATGGACGATTATGCTCTTAATTTCCTCACGCTCCTGTCTGAAGCACATGATCAGCAGAAGTCAGAGTACCTGATAACTATCCATATCGGCGTCTTCCTCCCTCTGCTGGAGAGAATAGAGCCGGTCACACACTCGGATCCGCTGACGGACTCACACTCACAACACTGCTGCACTTCACACACAACGATAATGAAGTCGGACCACGCCGATAACCGATAACCGATAACCGATAAATCAACCGATAGTTTTTCAAATGGATGCTGAATGAAAACTAAAGCACTACTAAACTTCAAAATACAAAAATAAAAAAATTTACAGAATCATAAAAATACGTAATCTACTTTAAATTAAATAAATACCTACATTTATATTTATATATTAATTATACCTTGATCATATATGTTCATTTAATTTTAATGTCACTTTTCTATATTCTTCTTTAACTTCAACTACGTTGTGCTTTTATAAAAATAGTAATAAAACCTCCAAAGTCTATTATTTTAACAACTAATAATAAAAAATATATATATAAAATTAAAACTTCTTAAGTGTAACATTTTTGTTGTACCTCTGTAAAAATAATAGTAAAATAACAACGTCTAAATGCAAACCTTTCTTATTGAAGGATGCTGCAGATTATAGTTCTTGTAAACATTTAGAATTAGATTTTATTTTAATATTTTATAGTTTATGATTTTATTTCTGTGTTTTTATCATTAGTGTCATTTATTATTTAATCAATCGGTTTTTATGATTTAGAATATTTTGTTTAATTATTTTAGTACCTTAACTTGAACTATAATATTGCATTGGCAACTAGCTAAAATAAAATAAGTTAAAGGTTTTTTATATTTTATTTTACTTTAGTCTGTGTTATCAATGAAATACTATGTCTCTTATGGTCTAGATGCTCTGGTGTGTGTTTGTTTTTGTGTGTTTGTGTCTGTCTTTCTGTGTGTGTGTTTGTTAGTGTGTGTGTGTCGGTCTCACTGACCTGATAGCTGTCCAGAGGTCTCTGTAGCTTGATGGAGCGAGCAGAAACACAGCCGATGGAGACGGAGAGGACGGCCTCCACCAGCAGAGGGAGTGTCCCTGAGTGCTGGACTGGCCGGACACACACCTGCAGCCTCCGCGAGTGACCCTGCACACACACACACACACACGTTTGTTCATGCTCCTGACTATCAGCGTCTCTCATCATAATGAATGCAGACTGCAGAAGCACCTGGCGCAGCTGGAACACTCCTCCAGTGCTGACGTCTCTGCTGGAATGAAGCTCTACAGAAGAATACTCGCCCTGCTCGTTCAGCTCCTGTATAGAGACCCAGAGCTCGATCTGACGTGACACCTCACTCCACCTGCCACACACGCAGATGAGCACACAAAACTAACATGTTAGGAGTGACTCAAGCGCTTGCAGAGACAGAGTTTGAAAACATTGCTATCATGAGCAGAAATATCACAAAGCACATCAGATTTCATATTTACTGTATATTATTAAACACAGTCTTTGATTATCGCATAAAACCATAACACATTCCCAGGCATTGTCAGAATCAATAAAGAAGTTACAACCGAGTAACACTGTTCATGAACTCATAAACATTTGGTGTTTGCAGAGTGCTATTTAGTTTTATTTATACACACGTACGCCAGACTCTGGGTGTACGAGCGAGGAAACGCACCTGTCTCTAAGCGTCCGTCTCTTGGCCTGTAGTGTGTCCAGCTCCCGCACAGACCGGCCGTTCCCAGCGTACCGGTGACCCCAGACCTCGATGGCCAGAGCACCGTCTGAGATGAACTCCAGAAACTCCTCCGTCACGTGCACCACGAAATCCTGCAACCGATGGATTTATTTAGCATTTAACACCATATTATTCTCAGCTGTATGCAATTTGTGTCCCTGGAGCACAAAAGCAGTCTTAAGTACCACAGATCTTTATGACAAAAATCATTAGGATATTAAATAAAGATCATGTTCCATGAAGATATTTTGTAAATTTCCTACTGTCAATATATCACAACTTGAGATTTTTTTGATAATTATTGATCTAGAGAGTCCATAGATTATTACTGCAGTGGTTTGATCGAGACTGAGCGAAAAAACAGGGACTAGTTCGCAAAAGTAGATAATGAACGATTTGTCTGACAGCAATGGTTCTTGAGGCAAAGTTGCTCAGTACGAGCAGATCTATTAAATGATATGCATATCTGAGCCAAAAAAACTTGTTAGCGCCAACTAGTGGCCATTTTCTTTCTAAATTCTTACAGACCTTCATGGCCATGAGTGGAACATGCCTGAGTTTTGTTCCAAACGACCTTCGTTTACTTTGTCTAATAAGTGATAATATCTAATTGGCCGATGGCGGCCATGTTTTTTTTAGATATGCCAAGGTCCTCATAGTTAGACACTACATACCAAATTTCAAGTCAATCGGACTAACGGTTCACAGAAACAGTTTTTTCAATCTTACATAAATAAAACAGTTACTTTAAATAAACGTTAACTGACATAAAACAGAAAATATTCAATCAAATCTACAAAAGGCAAACAACACGTGTAAATGTCTTTACCCTGCAGTGGTCAAAGCACACAGTGAAGTGGGCGTCGGCTGCCTGAGAGGGGGGCGTGTCCGGGCTGACGATGGGCGGAGCCACAGCGGGCTCTGATTGCTCCCAGAAGGAGTACTGACAGAAGACGAAGTTAGAGAGGTTCAGAGGAAGACCGGACGCCTCTCTGATCCGCACCTGACACAAGATTATTACATAACATATTGATTATGAATTAATATATAAATTAATTAATATATATAAATAAATCTCAAATTATTATCTATTACACATTAAAATAAGAAATATTGCTATAGTAATATTTAGCTGTAAAAATGAAGTATTATTATTAATAGTAATTATTAAATTTTTTAGTACAAATGATAAAATTACAGTGCCTTTTTTATTTTTAAACATTAAACCATTAAGCTTTTTTTGATGAAAAAAATCGGCGGCATCCAGTTTTATCGACAACAGCATCTCAAAAGTTCATTAAGATGTTGTGTGTAAGTTGTTGTTCTTCTCAAACATGAGATTGATAAATGATCGTGTGTTGTACCCTGCAGGTGAGTTTTCTGGCCATGTGGACGATCTCTCCGTTGTTGTCCATGACCTCGTACCCGCTGCTCTCGCTGGAGTTCTCAGAGGAATCGTCTCCTCCGGCCAAACGCTCGGGAACCACGCCGCTCACGCGAAGCAGCTCCACCTGCAGACGACCCGCCACCTGCCAACAGAGATACAACGGTGAGAGAGCTCGAGGGCTACGTTTACACCAAAGATCAAGTTAATTATTCGCTAGGGTGTTCCCACCAGTTAATCAATGTGTGTAACAACACCGATATTGCCGATACGATAATATATTTCCTCGTTTTTCTTTGCTTTTAAACCGCTTGTTAAAGGAGGAGCGCGGTGTTTAGTTTTACTTTTAGATTATCAGCAATTCAGTGTAACACCATTGTTTGTTTGTTTTTTAGTTTGTTTGAGTTTTCCCTTTTTTCCTTCACGTTTAAATAGCTAGTAAAAGTGGAGTGCACATTTTACACAATTTGGCGTAAAGTCTAATTTTCACACAGCGAAAAATAAATTCAACCTTGCGTTGTGTCAATAAACTTTACACACTGCCTCAGAAATTTACATGTTACGCGTTCTGCGTTTTCACATCCGTGGCATGCATTTTGAAGAAGAGGATGACGAATACGAAAAAAATGGAAAAACGCTTGCTCAGTGTGCAATGACCTTAATTGTTAATTTTTAGTTTGTTTGAGATTTCCTTTTTCCTATGATTTTAAACAGCTTGAATGCACATTTTTTACTTTCACTTTCAAAGTAGTAGCGATTTTGTGAGCAGTTGCTTGAATAAGCGAGTTGGAAAAAAATATAACGTCAAATTCACTTAGCCTATATATAAATGATCGAACTTTAATTAACAAAATTAATTAAAAAAAGACCATGCAATAGGCTATGTCTAATATAAAATAACATATTAAAATTTAATATGCATACAAAACTAGAAAATCAGCAAGCACTGTGGAACAAAATAAATAAGTAACAATTAACATAGCAGTCGTCATTCCCCCCCGACATCTGCTGAAGTGGATTATGTTTATATTATTAAGGGAACATGCACCCGATATATCTTAAAGTGTCTATGTTCACGCGAATCATTCATGAGAAGTGAATATAAGGTTCTTTTATAAATCTTTGTAAATTGCCTTTTCTAATGATGTCCTAGTTAGCAGGTTCTGCTGCTAAAGTAAACAGAGAGCTTGTTAGCATTTAAAGGAACATGCACCGACACGGCCCACTGTCAACATAGCTGATTTTGACTAGGTAAAGGTTGTTTTTTTACTACAATTAAGAAAAAGTAACCAAAGTATGTTTTCATTAAGACCCTAAAGGATCTTATTAATAAATCTTAATTAATAAGTTTAATGATTTAAAAGTTCTGTTTAGAAATATCGGTATCGATATTGATGATACAGACCTTTTAAAATATCGGTATCATATTGAAAACAAAGTAAGTGGTCTCGTGCATCCCTGATCTAGAGAGAGTGATGTGATGCACATATTTGCTTCGCGTTTCGCACCGTAACAAAGATGTCTGCTCACCTCCCCCTGCTGGCTGATGATGGGAACGGCGTACTGCAGCTTCACATCATAAAACAGACACTCTAAGAAGACGTTTGCTACGCCGATCAGATTGTGATTCTCCTGCGCTTCATAGAACGGATCGCTGGCCTTACTGTGCAGACGGTTCACCTGGGAGAAAGAGAAAAAACCAACACTAAATAAATCATAACAGGAAACATCTGAGTCGTTCTAAGAACAAGTAAAGAAACTGGAAATAATAAAATGAAAGGAGACACGAAATTCATCAAACCGAAGCAAGTTTATGATCAAAACAAGAACAAACATCTGTAGACAAGGTCAGGAAAATTACCTTTTCAAAGAAATAAGTAAATAAATTAGCAAAAAAACTAATAAATACGGAAAAATAATAAGCAATATAATAATAATGAGTGAATAAATAAATTGATTAATGAGTAAATACATCAAAAAAATAAAGAAATTAATGAATGAGCAACACATTAATTAGTATGTATATTTAATAAACAATTAATAAATAAATACAAACATGTGCATGTATATATTTAAGAAAAATGTCATGCTTATATATTAAAATATTAATATTTAATATAAAATATAAGAATATAAATGCATGTAAATATTTTTAAAAAATATATACTGTATGTGCGTGAAGTTTACTATTCAAACAAGAACGCCAATAGATCAGAAAAATCAGGGAAAATAAGTTTAC
>JAUCMU010000030.1:21944636-21961132 GCA_032275025.1 Enteromius treurensis | reverse complement strand
AAACAATTAATTAATAAATACAAACATGTGCATGCATATATTTAAGAAAAATGTCATGCTTGTATATTAAAATATTTATATTTAATATAAAATAGAAGAATATAAATGTATATGCATGTAAATATTTTTAAAATATATACTGTATGTGCGTGAAGTTTACTATTCAAACAAGAATGCCAATAGATCAGAAAAATCAGGGAAAATAAGTTTACTTTAACTATTGGTAAATATTCGTCCATTTATATTTGTACATTTATTTTGTAAACTGCCTCAGAAGACTTTATATCTTTATATAATTTTACTTCTCAAGTAAATGTATCTTGGTTAAAATATATTTAGATATTTGTATTGGAAAACAAGACACAAATAATCAAGGAGATATATTTATAATTTATTTATTTCGTTTTTTTTTTTTCAGTTCATCCAAAATTTAATGAATTCTCTGAACTTAATGAATTTAAGACTATCTGCTCTGATTTAAGACCTTTTTTACGACATTAATTTGTGGAAAAGAGAATTACCCACAGAAACTGAAAAATACAGTAAATTTGAAAAAAGAAAAAAAACTTGAAAAAAAAATACAGTAAAATTGTAAAATGTTATTTTAATTTAAAATCAGTGTTTTATATTGTAATATCTGTTCAAATGCAATTTATTTCTGTGATCAAAGCTATATTTTCAGAATCATTACTGCAGTCAGAAACGTTTGTGATTATTATCAATGCTGAAAACAGTTATTTTTGTGGAAACCGTGATGCACTTTATTTTTCATGATTCACAGATAAATAGAACATCATTTATTTGAAACAGAAATATTTAGTAAAATTATAAATTTCTTTACTGTTACTTTTGATCGGTTGAACGCATCTTTAGATAAATAAAAGCACTCACCACCTCCTGTGTTCCTTCCCTCCAGTCTCTGTAGTGGTCTCTCATGTCCACGAGTTTGTTCTCTAGTTTCTCGATGGTCCACACCTGTGTTCCCTTCCTTTTGCGTCGCACCTGGATGGCCGGTTCGCTGACTATGGCTCCACGCTGGCATTAAAATAACAACAGCAATGTAAATTACAGAGGAAACAATACTACAGTACAGTGACTGTGAACTGCATATGCTTCCCTATTCTTTTATATATTTTAATATGTACAAGTCAGAATAAGCATGTTGTTTGAATTTCTACAAAAAACTGACAATGTAACATTATTTAAAACTGAATCTAGTTTATACTTGAGTCTCTGCTGGTTCTGATGTTGAAAGCAGTGAGTGTTTCTCACCTTGCGGTTAGCGCTGAGGTTAGCAGCCGGGATCTGCAGTGTCACCTGATAGTCTGTGAGTTTGTGCATCTCCTCGGACAGAAAGTTAGCTTCTCGCACCAAAGCGTTGGCTCGGATCACCTGCTCACGGAGCCGAGACAGACTCTGACGGAAGAGCTCATCCCTGAAACACACACACAAGAAATACAAATCTGTGCCAAACCTAGTGAGCTGCCTACGTAGGGAGGATTTTAAAGCATCACAGACAACATGTAGGGTGTTTAAGAAAGTAAGACCGCATGGTTATGGCACAGGCGTAGTTAGTTGTGTGTCGTGTGAGTGTGTGGCTGACCTGTCGTCACTCCACAGGCGTAGTTTGTTGTGTGTGTTGTGTGTCGGGAAGCTGCTGCAGCGCTGATGCTGAGACACTTTCTCCGGAGACAGTTGCAGTCGAAGAGACTGAAGCTCTCGCTCGTACATGACCCTCTGCTCCTCCAGAGCCAGCCGCTTCTCCTCCACATACTGCTTCTCCAGAGCCTGAACCGCCTTCTGCATCGGGTCTGAGACCAGAACACAACATCACACAGCGTCTGGAGGAGGGGTTAACTCAAACACATCATGTCTGGAGCACAGGAGCAGTCATCGGCAGCACAGGTTTGAGTGTAAAATTCTTTTTGTTCTAAAATTATAGAATACAAATAAGGTCAGGCGAGTACCGTTGCTCCCCAGCGCTTTCATCATGACCTCCATCTGAGCGAACTCATAGCTGCAGTCCTGTTCGGACGAGGTCTGGCTGGCCGTCTCCAGGTCGGCCTCGGCTGAGCTCTCTCGCTCCGGCTCCTTCAGTTGCTCACGCCGCTTACGCTTCGGAAGATTGATCCTGAGGATGAGATTCGCTCGTGTGAGTCTGAGCTTGAGATCAGACGAGACGCTTGTTAGCCGCAGCTCACCTGAAGAAGTGGTTGTTTCCCCACAGAATACGATCACCGTGCCACAGATGAACCCTGGAGTAAACCATCGTCCCGTTCACACACGTCCTGCAGACGACACAGGAACACCATAAAAGAGAGAGTACAGGGATTAACCCTTTAAACCACAGCGAGTAACAGGGCAGTATGAGAATGCATATAAAATACTTGAATCAAACTTCAATTATTTTGTTATCTTGAAAAAAAAAAAAATTTGACCAAACCTGAAATAAGTATAAAAACTGATTTTTTTGTTGGTTGCCAAGGCAACCCATCTCATTTTTATTTAAAGTTGGAATACTAAAATAAATAAAACTTAATGTATTATCATTAACTAAAGATAAAAACAATTAAAATATTAAACATATTATTGTTCAGTTTTATTTTATTTAATTTTTAACATGTAAAAATAAAGTAATATTAATACAAATACAAATAATATTATCCATTAATATATATCAAATGAAAAAATATAAATGTAATATATATCAAAAAAGGTTTTACATTTTTCTTTCACCTATAACGTAACCATTAATTTATTTGTCATTTCCAGCGTATTGCACTTTTCTATAGCATTGTAATTTTTTCGGTTTCATTTTACATGCATTGCTTTAACTGTAAGTCTCGTTATTAGAGCAGAGTAATGTTGATGCTGAAGGTGCACAGGTGAGAGTTACCTGGCGTTGTCGGCTGGTGTGAGTGTGACTTCTCCGTCAGACGTGACGTCCAGAACACAGTGTTCAGACTGGATCCCGATCCCGAACAGCTGAATGTCCTGAGACGTGTCAGCTCCAACACGTGTGTGTTCCTGAAGCAGAGGAAACACCTCAGAGGAGCTCTCCTGCATGTGTTCCTGTCACATTAGCATGCTAATTCCACAACAACCTGTTGTTGGTGCTGTTTTCACGGGTCTCTATCAGAGCAAGCACACCTCATACAGCGCCGACGGATATACTCTGACCCAGTGACGCAAGATTCGCAAAACGTTAGGTTAGACTACATGGGATGAATCAGGGTGAACTGATCAACAACCCACTCAACCGAAAAGCTGATTTTCAATGTCTTCTAGATATGATTCATCTATTATACAATTTCAGATTTATTGCAAATACATTTTGATTGTAGTCATCCATGGCAAGGAGTATGGAGTAACACTTAAAAATACAGGAAAATATTAGCGATTTATTAATTGAAACATAAAAATGTAAATAAATTACTACATACTACATCAAAAATGAGGAAAAAAGTAAAAAAAAGTAAGAAATAAATATATTTTATGCAAAGTAATATGTATTATCATATATAAAACTAAATAATATTAATATATAATACTTATTATTTATTTATTTTATAATATATATATATATATATATATTACATAATAAATAAATACAGTAAATTTTTCATAAATATAAATATATTGTGTGAATATAATTATTTAACCAAATTAAATAAATAGATCTAAATAAATATAGAATGAATTATACATTTAAGTGAATTTACTGTAGTAAGTATACAAAAGATATTTAAAACTGTTTCATTTGTTTAAAAAAAACAAGATATTTGTGTTTTAGTACAGTATAGATATTTATTATTATAGCATTAATTATTGTTTAATTATTTTAACGGCATTTTAAAACAAATTCAATAAACAGTTTATACTAACTTGTCCATTCGAAATAGACCAAAAAGCTATTCCTAAGGGTCCCTTGAGATGCACCAAAGAAGCATCAGCCATCCTTGCATCCCCGATGGGAACGAATGAGTAAGAGTAAGACTGAAGCAAGCCTCACTGATGATGTCTCTGTGTGTAACGTACCTTCAGGTAATAAACCAGTAGCTCGTTAAGAGCCGGATCAGCGTTCAGATTGACCAGGAAGCACTTGTCCTCTCCGACCTTGATCCCTGATGACTCCAGAGAGATCCCCATACTCTCCAGCTGCTTCTGACGCTCCTGCAGAGACAGTCATGAGTGTGGGTGTGTCTCTCTCTTTGTGAGTGAGTGTGTGTGAGAGTGTGTGTGTGTCACCTGTGCGATCTCCTCAGTCTTTCTGAGTTTCTCCTCCCAGGTGACGGTCATCTCCTGAATGAGTTTCTCAGACTCCTGGAGTTTCTCCTGCAGCTCCGGAGACTTCAGAGACTGACCCACACAATATAACAAACGTTATCAACAGCTCCCCAGCATCAGTGATGCAATTTTGCAGTTTTTAATAACTTTTTGAATTAGCTTGTTACTTTTTTATGTTTTCCACATTTTCCACAAGTTTAAAAACAAACATTTTCAAAAAATGTATAAAATTTTTTTTATGATTTAATTAAATTACAGTTAATGTTTTATCTCTTTTTTTCATTACTGTAATCTGACTGTTTTCTGATTTAGCTGACTAAAACTAAAAACTAAATAGACTACATAAATAAACGAAAAGTCGATTTAAAATAATAACCATAAATTAATAAACAAACAAATAATGCAGCTAACAGTACTTTAATTTGAAAGACTATTGTAATGCAATACTTAATTTTTTTTCCAAATGGTATATATGCATCTTTACACTTATAAATATATATGTGGCTTTTAATTGTTTGGATTAGGGTCCCTAGCAGGAGTATGATTAGGGTTCATGTCTATGAAAATAATTTTTTACCCTTCATTAGAGCTTAGTCTTTAGTTCAGATAATCTCCCATGATTCTCTGCTCACCTCAGCCTGCGAAAGCTGCACCTTCAGCTTCTCTACTTCCTCCCGCAGCTCTCTGATGATGCGGGCGTTGGGATCCTCGTTTACCACAGCATGGTTGACGATTCTCTTGGCTCGATCGGCGTAGCGCAGCGTCGACAGCGTCTCCTCGTAGTTGTCAGCGGCCGGGCTGATGGTGGCAATCATGGCCGTCTTACTGTTGCCACCCAGATTGTCCTGCAGAAGCAGAGGAAAAGAGTTTGATTCCCCTGGACACTTGAACTTTGTTCACTGAGTTCAGAGGATCATCCTCACCTTCAGCAGCCATGTCAGCACTGAGTCTCTGTACGGCACAAACTTGCTCTTGCCTTTTCCTGCAGACTGATCAGCGAGAGCCGAGATCACACAGCCCAGCGTCGTCAGAGACCTGGAGACACAAAAGAAACACCACCTTCAGAAAACACTACAAACATCAGAAAACACCACACTAACATCAGAGAGACCAATTGCCTTTGAGCTTTATACAAAAGGCCAATGAATATAGGCGTGCACTGATTGCGCTGAGATGCACCTCATCACTGCGTGAGTTTAAGAGGGCACGAGCGGAGTGGGAGCGTGGGGGGGAGCGCGGCAGAGCCGAGTCTCTTGACCCCAGAAACCAGTCATCCAGCCGTGAAGGGTTGGCTGAAGGCACACGTGGCACCTCCAGACGGATTCCTGCCGCGGTGCGGAGGAGCATACATTCTGAACGGTCACCTGGAGGTCCCCCAGGCGCCTCGCCGTGGAAGCCATGAACTTGCTACGGTTCAACGACCTTCCACGGGAAGGACGCGAGGGGAGCCGTCTCACGAATGAGAGGCGGGTCCTTAACGTAGCCATGGTCATACGTTCGCAATGAACGCATAGACCATCCACGAACGCCGCCTCAGCGTGCTCTCGGCCCAGGCACATGAGACAGCGATCGTGACCGTCCAGAGAGGTGAGGAAACTTCGACACCCAGAAGCACACGGCCAGATCGACATCCCGTTACAGAATGCTTCACCCACCGTGTTGGAAAATTCGCTCTTTTTTCCCGGTTGCCCAGAGAAGACCTAACTCCGCGGCAACTCCGTGCACTCCGAGGTCTATGCTCACTGGAATGCAGATGACTGGCACACAAGCCTTTATAAAACGCTGTCAGTCGAGAGAGCGGGAAAGCAGGAATTCTTTTCAGTAGATTGCACCGTCACTTTCAGAAAAGCCCAGGGGATCTCCAGCTTCGAACGGCAAAGGCTCTTCAGCGAAAAGCTGCATGTGCACTCCGCTCGTGCCCTCTCGCGCAGTGATGAGGTGCACCTGAGCACAATCAGTGCACGCCAGTATTCATTGGCCTTTTGTATAAAGCTCAAAGGCAATTGGTCTCTCTGGCGAGTTCCCATATGTTACGTCGAAGTGATTCGACTGAAAGGGTAACACCACAAACATCATAAAAAAACACACTTATAACAGAAAACACTCACATTTTCCCAGACTGCAAACAACTGCTAAAAGTCTAAATATGGCGACCGGCTCAAGTCTTACTTGTTGATGTTGCTGCCTTCCTTCAATCTCTCTCCAGCGGCTCCAGTCTTAGACACACGTTCACTCCCGGCCAGATCAACCAAACTGATCTTACTCACTTTCTCACCGGAATTCTGCATTCACAATAACACACGCAAACAAACACAGACATAAAACAACATATAACACACCACAACATCCTGAATCTGATACCATGACCATTAATTGCATCCAAAATGAAAGTTTTTATTATTGCACAATACATATGTGTGTGTTCTGTGTATATTTATTATGCATATATAAATACACACACATACAGTATATATATATATTGAAAATATTTAAAGTACACGTCTATATTTATATACTAATCTAATTTATATCGTCAACAAATATATTTAATATATAAACACAAAATTCTCCTGAAATATATACATGCATGTGTGTGTATTTATATATACATAATATATGAGATGGTCGTTCAAAACAAATACATAGCTACGCACTGCATGAGTTTAAAGAATTGTAGCCAAACATACAGCACGCCAAGAACATATTAATCACCACACTGACAGTTAAACCTTAAAATCTGAAGTATTTGCGTGTGGATAACCCTGACCCCAGACTGCAGGTCGTAGAGAGTCTGCGTGACGATAACGCTGAAGACGGCGTGAGACCGGCTGCTCTCCTCGTTCATGTTTGTTGCAGCTACTGTGCGTGATTTATTCCCCTCCGACATCAGAGACTCGATGTCCTGCAAACCAGAGACAACACACAGCTAAATCACTGCAAACAACACAGTAATAGCTCACTGCAAGTAAAAATGAGCACGTTTCTAGTCAGAAGATAGGCAGGTGTGTACATGCACATGTTTTTTGTTGCTCTGCCTGTGAGTCAAAAGCATTCTGGGAGAAACATCTGAAACAAAGCTGATACTTCTTGTGTTCACCTCAAAGCTCATCACGGCCAGCTGAGACAGACCGTCCACATACGGACCCAGGACTTTATGCTCTCTGACCTTCAGAGACTGTCTGCTCCTGTAGAGACACAAGAGAGAGGAAACGTGTGAGAAAACTCTTTCTTTAGCTTGTTGTTTATGTTTCCTGGATTCACAATCGTCCTCTTGTTTGTGCCTCGAGCAGAGCATCTGATTTGATTCGGCACCATCAGAGACAAACCCAACTTAGAAAAAGTTATTTACTGGTTTAATGATACCTACTGATATATATACTGTTAAATAAATACAGCAGAAGAAATTAAAATGCATAAAATATAACTAAAAAAAACAAAAACAACAGTACAAAAGCAGAAAAGAATGAAAAAAAGAAAAAATATTGATTTTTAAAAAAGCAAAAACTAAATATAAAATTGTAACAACAGAAATGAACATTTAAAAACCATGAAATAGGATGTGAAATAATTTACTAATTAAACTGTAACAATAAATAAACAAAAGAGAAAACAATACAAATTTAAATATTACTGTAAAAATTAAAAATATATATATATATAAAAAGACAAAAAAAATCTGAAAGTAACGGAAAGTTATGAATTTTTATGTATAAACTAAAAACATTTTAAATGATTAAACTAAACAACAGCATTAACGTTTCAAAGTTTACATTTAATTTGGTTTAATTATAATATTAAATTCAATTAATAAACCTAATAGATTCTACTAATACAATTAAATATAGCAAAAAATAAACACTAAAGACTTCATAAAGACAAAAAAAAAGAAAAAAAGAATTATTAGGTGATGTAATTTTAGTTAAATTAAAGTTAAGTGAAAGCATGTGATAATTAGTGAAAACAAGCGCAGTAAAGTCTCACGCGGTGTGTCCAGATTAATGACCCTTCACACAGACGCAGATGGACCGGGGTCACTGAGATTCATGTTGACCTCTGATTCATACAAACTCTAAAAACCAGCTGAGATATCAAATCACAGTCAGAAAAATCTCATGACAAAGATATAATAGAAAAGTAAGCATATGTGTTTCAGTAGATTGACTTCTTTCAGTAGAATTATGACTTCCCATAACGCAGTTGTGTTTTTTGTTAATGAGACAGAATAAAAAAAAAACATTCTGAGAAAGAATTTTTAATATATCCCAAGTTAAAAATAAATATACTTAAATGTATTTAAGTTACATTTATTTCATGCTCAGTATACTAGAACTACATTTTCATATTTATGTGTTTAATAAAATGCCATCCAGTTTTACTTTTACTATAATAAACTGGTCTACTTAAAGTCTGCTGAACTGGAACAACTCATTGTGTACTTAATGCACTTCAGTTGTGCAGAAGTAGTGCTGAAGTCCAATTAAACACATACTTAGACGATTAGATTGTGCTAAAGTAGAACTATTGCAAGTATACTTTAGGTACACAAATATTTTGCATTTAAAGGGCAATATTGCACAATCCTCTTTAAAACTGACACGTATTTTAGGCTTATTAATAAGAAATATGCATTGTGCACAAGTAATACTCCAAATTAATATTTTTATGTCAGTAAATATGTTAATAGATTTGAACTATACTTAGTATGAAATAAATATATAACTTTTTTAATAATTAAATGTTAATAATGATTAAAAGAATAAATAAGATTAACGTTGCTAAGAACTTCATTTAGACAACTTTAAAAGTGATTTTCAATTTTTCTACACCCTCAGATTCCTGTTTTTTTTTTAATAGTTGTACCTCAGACAATTATTGTCCGATCCTAACGAACCAGACATCAACGGAACGCTTATTTTTAGAAGATGCATAAATCTCAGTTTCCAAAAAACGACTCTTACGGCTGGATTTGTGCCCAATAAGTAATTCTGAGCTTATATGGCTTTTGCAAGAAACAGAGAGCTGTGTCTGCGAAGTGCAGTGAGGCGGTGGATCAGCTCACCCTTTGGGATCCAGCAGGTCTCTGACTTTCTCGTTGTAGATCTCCATGTAAGAAACCTCCACTTTGAAGGACTGGCTCTCGTTCTGGTCTCTGGAGACTCTCTCGAACAGCGAGCAGCAGAGTCTGGGGATCAGGCCCGGCTGCTCTCCGTTCCCCATCATAGAGAAGGACTTTCCCGAACCTGTCGATCAAACACAGCACATTTAACACAGGTGAAGCCCTTCGGCCAGAAACAAACACCAGCCTGAGAACCAGGAGAGCAAACGCTGCTAGGATCAGACTATATCTGTCTGAGATACAACTATTAGAAATCTGGAATCTGAGGGCTGAAGATACATAGAGAAAATATCATTTAAAGTTGTCCAAATGAAGTTCTTGGCAATGCTTATTACTAATCAAGAATGACGTTTTGATATATTTACGGTAAAAAATTTACTTAATATATTCATGGAACGTGATCTTTACTGATTATTCTAAAGATGTTTGTCATAAAAGAATAATTGTTGTCTCTCGCTACAAATATAGCCGTGCTGTTGATGACTGCTTTGTGCTCCAGGATCATATTTACCTATAGATCACATGACATACTGGGCTCTTATTAATGCTTACAGGTGATTTTTGGGTGAGGTGACCGTGCGAATTTTTTGTAAAAAAAATAATACCATAAAAAATAAATAATACATTTAATTTAATGTAAATAAGTATTTCAAATATTAAATGTAAAGATTTTAATTTAAAAAAAAATTCAAGGAAAAAATTATAAAACAGGAAAAACATGCTTTTTATCATTCTAATCATTCTTTATTTAAGTTTAATTGTTAAGTAATAAAAAAAAAACGGTTTATTTTTTAAATGTTTAGATTGAACATAATTATTAAGCAATAATAATAAAAAATAATTCTCTGGTTATTGCATTTTTTTTTTTATATTTAGACTGAAATCAGACAAACGATATTTTTTTCTTTGAATACAAATATTCTTATTTTATATATATTTTGTCTTTTATGATAACTAAAATAAGAAACAAGGTCAAATGTAATGTTAGAAACAGTTGAGATAAAAAAACAAACAAAAAAAAACAATAAAAAAACGTTTTAACTTGGTTATAATGACTAAAATCAGAAAAAAAAGATAAAATGTAAAATTTCTCTTTATATACAAAATTATTGAAAGAAAAAAATATAAAAATGAAAACATGTTTTACCTAGGTTTCAGGCACATAATCTTTGTTTTTCTTTTATTTGAAATTATTTTTCAAGAAAAAAAACTGAAAAAAATCTGGTTGAATCTGCTTTTGTGATTTTGTTTTTGATCACCATAATTGTCTAAGAAGAATGATCATTTGGAATAACAACATCTGGACAAATCTCATCAATGACAATGTGAAGGGGACAAATGTGCAGTAATTGTCATTAAAAAGGCAAAAAGGTCATGTTTGGCTGTATTTTCTTCATTGAAACGTGATCTGGATGTGTTTCAGGGAGATTTGTGTCTGCTGTAAACCCAGGTTAAAGAGAGTGTGTTATTCTAGTGTGAACTTGTGTGCTTGTTCAAGTCCTGCAGGTCAATTTAGAGAAATTACTGGTGCTTATATGACAAAGAACGGGCATCTATTGACGTCTTTCATGCTCACAAAATGAGCACACAGTAACCATACCTGTCTGTCCGTAGGCGAAGATGCAGGCGTTGTATCCTTGAAAGGCGTTTTCCAGTATTCCCTCGCCGAGGCACTTGAACACCACCTCCTGACCTGCAGAACACACACACACACACACACACACACACACACACACACACCACTTTAAAGTGCTCCTATTATGGATGTTTGAAAATGATCTTTCCTGCAGTAATACAGCTGTAAGTGAATGAAAACATTGTAAATCTGAAAGTGCACTCGTGTATTAATATTAAATAAAATATTAGCAGTTTTATTTAGAACATTTCTATTTTTTATCTAATTTAGCTTGATGTACTGAAATAACTCAAATTTAAATTAAAATAATATAAAATAAAAAATAGACATTAAGAAAAAAAAAAGATTAAAAAAAATAAAAAATAAATGAGTAATAAAAGGACAACTTGCATGAAAACCTTAAAATGGTCACACTGGCAACGAACTAAAATAAAATAAGTTTAAACTACTTCCAAAATAATAATAATGAAAAAGAAAATATAAAAATAAAAACATTTAAAAACTACAAAAACTTCTTGAAAACAGAAAATAAAAAAATAAAAACATTGTGTTTAGTTTTATTCAGTCATTTTGTTATGTGCTTTTATTTTCATTAGTTTTTTAAAAACATTTCTATTTGACTATTTCATTTTTACGTTTTTTGTTGTTTAGTTAAAAATGAAATTAAACAGAAATATTACAACATTAAAATATAACAAGACCTAAAATTAAACTGAACATACAATATAAAAATTAAAATGTTCTAATTTGTGTTTCAATTTGTAATGTAATATTTATTTCACTATTTTTAATAATATTTTATAATAACTAATTATTTATTATTTATAAAAACTCAACATTGTAATAGCTTTAATTAATAATAAGAAGTGAATATTCCACTCCAGTATTCTGCATTATTTCAGAGAAATCTCCACGTTTCTCATTCCCTTGTATCTGAGAGGAAATGCCTGACAGAAAGCGCAGTGAAGTCTGAATGTGTTCACGCTCTGCTCCTTTAGTTAGAGCTCAGGAAAGCTGTTCCTGCAGCGTTGGACACACAGCACTGATCTGATGCAGCGTGCATTTACTGCACAGGAAACCTTCTTTTGTTGCCGTCACAAATCATTAACCCTGTTGAAGCAGCGAGGAATTGGGCAATGAGCAATTACTTTTTCCGGTCGCTTAATTTATCACAGAGAATTTATAATGTGGTTGCTAGGCAGACCAGGGGTATTATTATTAACTAAACATTCATATTCACATAATATGTGTCTGTGCATTATGTATATTTTTTATGTGTGTATATATATCTATATATATATATATATATATACCTACATACAGCATATATTTTGGAAATATTTATAAATGTATATATTTTTATTCTTATATTTTATATTAATATATAAATATATTTAATATATAAGAATTAAATTTATATATACATAAATATGCACAGCTCTTTTATTTTGCATGTGATTAATCATTTGACAGCACTAATGTATAAAGCATTAAAGAAACGTATATCTTTACAGAAGTGAAGCACAAAGAATGAACTGTACCGAATGTTTGAATGAGTTTGTCTGTTTCTGCACAGGCCTGTTTAAACATTATAACTTCACATCATTCTTCCTCAAAGCCTTTAATGACCGCTCTGTCTCCACGGGTCAATACGAGACTCTATAATACACCTCTATATCTGTGAGACTGTAAGAATGACAGACGAACAGCGTCTGTGTGAGAACATGTTCACTAGTCAGGTGTTTATCAGACTAGAACAGAGACCGGGGTCATAATAAAGTCTTTTCAATCGCATTGATATGATTTCTAGCAAGATCTAGTCAGGCAACAAATCTTCGTTTGAGTTTTGTTTTGATATTTATAAACAATGGAAATATTTATTAATATTTTTTATTAGCTTTTTATTTCTTTATTTTTCATTTTTGTTTAAGGTTTTGTAATTTGATGTAATTTAGTTTTTAATTACATATTTAAATTTGTTTTTATGTATTTTAAAATATTTCTATTTAGCATTCATTTATTTTTATTTAAGTTTTAGTGCTTTTATTTGCATTATTTTTAAACATATCTATTTGACTGTTTCATTTTTATTCAAGTTTTAGTAGTTTAGCCGTTAAATTGATTTAATATTTCTATTTAGCTCTCATTTATGTTAATTTTAGTTTAACTACTTGTATTTCCATAATTCTTCAATATTTCCATTTAGCTTTAACTGATTTTTATTTCAGATTTAGTTTTATTCACTTCGTTATGAGCTTTTATTTTCATTCTTTTTTTTCTATTTAATTATTTTTTTATTTTTATGTAAGTTTCAATAGCTTTGTTTATTTATAATTATTGTTTATTTATTTTAACCGTTTCACACAACAATTTTAATTTTAATATTTTAAGAATAATATTTCATGAGGATCAAAACTACATTAACATTATTAATAGTGATTATAAATATTAATAAATATAAGTTTCTCAGCTTTAATTCAATTAACAATTAACAAATCAAAATAAACTTTAAAAAAGTTAACACTTTATTTTATGGTTACACCTATTAGTTGCTTTTTAGCATGCATTTACAAGAATATCAGCCATTTATTATTGTGAATAAAGCACATATTAATACCGTATTCTACATTCCTAATCCTACTCGACATCTAAACTTAATTAACTATTAATAAGCAGCACATTATTTATTGTGGGAAAAGTCATAGCTAATAATAGTGTTACCTGTTCCATAAAAACTGAAGTGTAAACTATTTTTATATAGTTTTATTCAGTTTTTAGTCATTTTGTTATGTGCATTTGTTATTTTTTATGAGATTTTTTAAATTCTTGATATAATTTTTGGTTGTGTGTGTATGATATGCATCAGCCACTCAGTGAATGTAAACCACAGTAAACCAGCAAACCAGTCCTGAACCTGGACTAGTCTGGACCAGTCTGTTCATCAGATCTGTTCTCGGCCCTCTGGATCGGATCATCCGAGTCATTTCCGGGGCTTTCCTAGTATAACAATAACCAATATAATCCATAATCCATGATAAGTGTTGAAGCCTGACTCACCCGCGTACTTTGGGACGTTGGACTCATCCATGGACCAGAAGCAGTGGTCAAAGGCAAACACCTGTAGACACACACATACACACACACGTTAGCACTTGTCTAACATCCAGCCTCACACACACACACACAAAAGAGGACTTCAAGTGTTTAATGACACACACAGAACATGATGCTGCTTGTCCTGAACACACTGAGAAACTCTCATATCACAGCATCAGTTACAAAGATTTTGCATGATTTAAAAAATAAATATAATATTATAATTAAATATGAGGTTTTTTTCCTCGTTAGCTCATTAAAATGACTTAGACTTCACAACTGAAATATAATGATGAAGAAATCTTTCCTTCTCACACAGTTTCTCAAACAGCAGAAACTATACACTACAAGCAAAAAATGCTGATGCGTTTGAGATGCTTTGAATGCTTTGCCAGAGATGTTAGGTGTTTGTATTTAGATCTTAATTTCTTAATCTCTGTTTTCTAGTCTGGAATCAAGTCAGTTGTGAGCTGCTCTGTACTGGTCTTCTAGCTCCAGACTCATAATGACTGACTGCAGTCTGTTTTCATGTCTCATATATAACGAACTAAACACTCGAGTGTCATGAGCTGTTAAAGGCTTTCTCCTGAGAGACGTTCTCACAGCGCTGGTGTACAGCAACGCTCTCAGCGAGACGCTGTGAATTACACACATAAATCTGGAGACGGAGGAAAGAATTCCTGCTTTAGTGATCCGTGTTTCCCCAGACACCAAACAACACACAACTCCTAACGCACCAGAACACAGCCATGTTCACCGAGATCTGCCACAAAATATCAGAATGTTCTTCAAACATTTCCCAGCGCTGCATGAGATATTAAGAGTCAGGTGTGAAATCTTCTGGTGGGAATTACACTGCATTCAGTGGATCGGGGGTCTTCACTTTAAAAATATCAGATACCTTTTAAAGAGAATCTGAAACACATGTTTAACGATTCATTAATTTGATTGTTTTGTTTTGTGTAATCATTGACCGCATTTTTCCCTTAAAAAAAAAAAAAAACTATTACTTTTGTTATTATTATTATAGCTACACTATTTAAATCACACATTTTCTTTTTTTTATTTTTTATTTTATATAATCCCTTTTTATATTACGTCTTACATAGTGTGTGCATATATTGGTATATATGTAAAAATAATGCAATTAATTTAATACAAATGATTAAATAATTTTTATGTAATATAATATTGATTTTTATTTATTTAATTTTATTTATTTATAACAATAATAATAATAATTTGCAATTAAATGCTTTTTTATTTCTATTTGATTTGATTGATTTTATATTTTTTTCTATTATTATTATATCTATTTTTAAGTTCTTATCATGTGTGCATATACATTGGCTTATTTAAAAAAATCAATGGTCAAAATTACATAGATTTGCACTGAAAATCTAATAAAACATTCTAAGAAAAATACACTATTATTTAAGATTGCATGAAAAATAACATCAATTCATATTTCATTTATTTTTCACTTTATCTATCTTCTTAGGTTTTTTAACATTTCTTTTTAATATTATTATTAATATCAGTAATACATGCATGCTGATACAGTATACATACTGCATATACATAAATCTGTATTAATGTGTCTATGCATGCATCAAGTAAAAATACTACTTTTTAGTTATTTAATTTACATAATTTAATGTTTAGGATGGATGTAATCAAAGGATTTACTGGGATAGATGAATTTGGTTTGGACTAAAAATCTAATAAATTTGAGAATTGAAATTTAATACGAAAACATGAAAATTGCATTGCACAAATCTTTTCTTTTTCAACTGCTCTCATTTCCATATTGAGCAGCTGTAAAACAGGAGTGTTCTTCAGTATTATTGCGTGTTTTATGAGCGTCTCTAGAGATCACTGGGCAACAGACAGAGTCTCTCATCTGTGAAATCAGACTGACCTAAATGTGCTCTGATTAAGAACAGAGAAGAAGAGAAGAAACAACCCTGCTTCATCAGATTCACCGCCCATACATTCTCCTTCTTACAGAAGAAATCTGCAATTATTTATTCATTAACTAAATAAACTCAGACTTAATTAGACTAAACCCAGATTATTTTGCATGAGATATTATGATATACATTTTTGGATGTTTGCTTCACTGTTTTTAACGTGCTTTTAAAAATGCAATACATTTAGATTTAATGTTTGTGTTTTTATTTCATTTTTATTGAGTTGCATATATCTGTATGATTAATCAGCTGATATTTCACATTCAGAGTTAATGCACAATTATTTTTAGTTTGAGTTTTTAATATTTTATAATAGAGACACCAGCCACCATAGTCCAATGTGTTCCGGGAGCCAGAGCGCCTGACATCTTGGCAAATTTGAAAGTGC
>JAUCMU010000030.1:21911412-21931377 GCA_032275025.1 Enteromius treurensis | reverse complement strand
GTATATATCTCTCATCATGAGTCAAAGACAACACATTTTGGTAACTGCATTAAATTACATTTACAAAAGTGATTTTATATCTAAAGGAAGCATATTAAACTCAAGCAAAACGCCCACTCTTTCAAATAACATTTATGAAAATATGAAAATAAAAAGTCAAGCATGAGTGAAATAATGAGCCATCGTCACTCAGCATTTACAACATATCTTCATGCAACATGATTGTTACTTAATATCCTAATGATTTCTTGCATAAAGAAAAATAAAAATATCATTTTGAGCCATACAATGTATCGTTGGCTATTGCTACAAATATATCTGTGCTATCATGACTGCTTTTGTGCTTCAGGGACACATATGCATAATTAAATATCCATGTTTGAGCTGCTCCAGTTGTCAGCAAATATATGCACTCTGTAGTTATCAGCGTCGCTCACTTGTACACTCCAAACTGCTGAATATTTCTTATATAATGTCATATCATTCTGACATCCCTGTTCTCTACTTATATGAGCCAGTGAAAACCTCAATGTGTTCAAGCACAAACTGTGTAAAAGCATGCCACGGTTATCTACTGTACGGCATCTTGAACTTCAGCACTGCTGAAAACATGAGGCCTGTCGAGGAATTTCACAGCAGCGCAGAAGTTTCCCAGCTCAGGCCATCGAGAGCACGCCCAAAACGGGCCCCGAGCTCACTTCGGCTACTCGTGCATGAACACCAACCCAAGCAGAGCTTCTCTGAGCATGCATCTGACCAACAAACTCCTCTGGGCAGCAACGTGACGCTTCTGCCCTGATACAAATCTCAGCAAAAACACATGCAGGCAATTTGTAAAAGGGCTTGAAATGACAGCTTTCACCTATAATGAGGAGAAAAACGGCTCAAACATGTCACTTTCATTAAAAAAAAATACATTTTATATATTTAACTTGACTGTACCTGCTTTCTCCTTTTGCATTGGAGGGCGGTGGGTGAAGAATAGTCTGGTTTTCCTCCATCTCAACCACGCATTTTGTGCTGAGCTCAATCTCTGCAAGCCAAAAGTTGTTAAAACTCGACTAAAAGTTCGGTTTTTGCGGGGGGGGAAATCTGCAATGCTTTAAAACGTAACACTTCTTGTGTGTACATGCAACAACCATAACTGGCTACAGAAACTTATTACCGGCAAAAAAAACAATTTAGTTTTGACATATCAATGCTTGTTTTGGACTTTAAATCGTCTCTTACCTCTCCTGTTCATTGGTCGGACTCGAACCGCCACTTTTACCTTCGTATCCGACATTTTTGCACAATTTGAAGGCTTTAAAGTGGAGGAGAAAGCCGCTAGCTGCTCCGCGCGGCTAGCAGAATAACATCAAACTCCCTGCAAAGTCTCCCGCAGAACCGTCTGAGGTGCTCGTACCCTGCTAAAACACCCCAACAGTCCATACCCGAGAGGAAAGAGAAGTGAATATTAATCCAGACGAGACTTGTGTTGTGTTTGAGCTCAGTGTGTGTGTTTATAAAGGATCCTCCGCCGCGGAGAGAGCAGCTCCAGCATCATCCAGACCGCCATCTTCCGCCGACTGACCCCAAAAACACACACAAATGTGCAGTGTGCATGAATATGCATGAATGCAATGAGTTTAAAAGAGACCAGATGCACCACAACGACCTGTCTAGCTCCTACATGGCGATATAAAACGATTGGTAGTGCTAGAAGAGGAGGAGAAACAGCCTTGTGTCTGTTATGCTCAAAACAAATGTTTCTTCTGCACTTGCATTGGTTGATTTGTTTTCTTAAATAAAAGTATGCTACTGACATAACATCAGAAATATCTAAAAAAAATAAATAAAAAAAAATCTTATAATAATAGTAATACATTTCACATTTTAGACTAGCTATGTTATTGACTTTCTAATAATTGCTAAATGTAATTAAAAAAAAAAAACTACAGATGTAACCATTGTGTTAATTTTTTATTTGTTTATCATTGAAACAACACCCCAAAAAAAACGTCTGACGCAATGCCACACAGAACCCCAAAAATACACTGGACAAAAGTATTAGCACCCCCTTAAAAATAAATAACTGAGATCAATGGCTTCCTATAACCATGAATGAGGTTCTTACACCCCTCTACTGGAATTTTGGACCACTCAACTGCTCCAGGTCATTCAGATTTGAAGTTTTGAGATCTTTTACCACCATTCGAACAATCCTTCATTGTAATTTTTCATTCATTTTGCTCTTCCGTCCACGTCCAGGGAGGTTAGCTACAGTGGCATGAGCTGTAAACATAAACATGGGCTGTAAATACATTTTAATGACATTGATATTATAATGATATTATATATATTTAGCCCAATCCAAGGCATCTTTTCCGCATAGCCACGAGTGCCCTGAAATATATAATTTATATATTATATACTTCTTTTTGCACTGTTCTTGTTGTATGCAGCTCAAATGCAAACACTTAGCGATACTAATGCACGCTATGTCATGACAAAAAAGCACATTAATCGGATTTTCTCTAGAGAAAGTGCAGGTCGTTGAGATGGTAGTTACAGTTAGAAGTGCTTTATAACATGCCGTGATGACAACAGCAGTCTGGTACGATCAGGGGAAATGGAGCAGAGCAGCAGATTATGGGATTCCCCCAGGGTTGCTTTAATCACTGTGGATTAAACATTAAGAATTTATCAAATTATTTAATGCATGCAATGCTAAAAAAGCATACGCCCGGTTTAAGAGCTACGCTGGGTGTGTATTCATTCCAAATGACTCCGATTAAATGTTGCCCTTTAGCAAGTTCAAGTCATGATTTGTGTCATTGTCCTTCCCAAACAAATTCACTAATTTTAGGTTCCAAGATCCCACGATAAAAAAAAGGTTAATTTAAATTACATACCAGTTATTTTGTTATTATTAATGCATTGAATGTCAACCAGTGCTTGAATTTCTTCAACAGTTAATACTGATTGAGATACAAATCATTGAATATGTTTTTGCGTTTCACAGGGTTAACCTAATAAGAAAAGAAAAGTAGGCTTGGGAAGTGTGCTGTATTTTAAAATATACTTAATTATCCAAAATGACTTACTAGAGGTAAAATTCATGGAAAACCTGCAACTGAGTGCATTGATAAATACATATTGCATTGCATTTCGTACATGCTTGTGCATACATTGTATGTAACAGACGAACAAGTCAAATTCCCAATTTGACCAATAAACGTGAACTCCAGGAACCTTCCATTTATTAGCGAGGAGTTTTAGCCACTACCCCTCCAAACCTGAACTTAACACACCCACAGTGAACACACCTAAAATAATTAGTTGTGCATTGACACTTCTCAGAGCGAGGTAGGAAGTGATTACATGTAATCTGATTCCAAAAAATATCTACCGCTGACATACTTTGAGAGCATGTCTTCCAGTTGACATCCTCACAAAGACCAGTCAGCAGTAGTCAGGAGGATCTCATTACACAGCAAGTTGAGAGGATACAAAGCATTTGACCAATGAAATTACAAAAATCATTTCAGTTTTAAGAAGTGCTACAGCATCTTCAAATTTCAACACTGCATCAGCTAAAGATGAACATCATAATGTAACCATAGTAACCATGTGTTACTATGTCTTTTGTTTTTCACACTTTTATGTTAATGTTATTTCTTATTTACATGTTAAGCAGATTTTTTTTTTTTTTTGTGAACCTCTTTCACCTAATACATTTTTATGCCCCTCTAAGATAAGGTAATAAGTTAATAATTAAGTAACATGTGTGCATATTCACGGTTAAAAATAATCTGTTTTCAGATTTTAGTCTGCAAGTAACTCTACCCAGCAATGCTCTTTTTAATTTAAGTTAATTTTAGCGCTGTCAAACGATTAATCACATCCAAAATAAAAGTTTTTCTTTACGTTATATATGTGTGTGTGTACTGTCTGTCTATTATGTCTATATAAATACACACACACATACATATACATTTCTGTCAAATATTTAGTTTATATATGAAATAGTTTTATGGATAATACAAATGATATTTTTATAAATATATACAGGTAAATATTTTCAAAATATAATAAATAATCGTGATTAATCATTTGACAGCAGTGCAAATTATTGCTGTCAGATGGTTAATTGCATTCCAAAATAAAGTTTTTGTTTATATGAATGTTTACTGTAAGTATATAAACAGTATATATTTCGAAAAGAATGTATTTATTTAAAATTTTACATATTTATATAAATTTATTATATATTATTATATTTAATACACAAATATATATTTTTCCTGAAATATATACATGACTTTTATTTTGGATGTGATTAATCACGATTACTTGAATCCAAAATAAAAGTTTTAGTTTACATATGTGTGTACTGTAAGTATATTATAAACACACACACATACAGTATTTATTTTGAAAATAATTGTTATATTTATATAATTGTATTATATATAAATATATTTAATGTACAAATATATTTTTTTCTTAAATATATTTATGACACATTCTGTATACAAAAACTCTTATTTTGGATGCGATTAATTGCATTCCAAAATAAAAGTTTTTGTTTATATGTCTGTTTACCGTAAGCATATAAACAGGACATATTTAAAAAAAAAATATTTATATAAAATAGAAAATATTTATAGAATTTTTTTATACATAATTATATTTAATATACAAATATAAAATATTTCTTAAATAAATACATCACTTTTATTGTGGATGCGATTAATCGCGATTAATCGTTTGACAGCACTGCAAATTACATGTAGCTAGTAACATAATCCAGTAAATTACACATTTTAGGTAACGTAATCAGATTACTTTTGATTATTTTTCGATTACTTTTGAACCGTGTATATGCAAGTATTTGTAAGTAAGTCTTCATTTTCAATCACAATACAAGTCTTCAGTATCCACGGCGTAGAACTTGACCGAATGATCGCCGCCGTCCAAAACGACTAGCCCGTTCAGCTCCGTCAAAGCTAACGCTGTGGGACGCACGAGTCCGCTCACTAACGGAGTCAGAGCAAGGCTTTTCTGTGGATTTCCCAAACTCCAAACCATACCGTTCTGCACGTCTCCGACAATCACGTCTCCATTTCTATCGAACGCCACCGCAGATATAACCAAACTCAAAGCGCTCTTCAAGCGAAGGCCGAAAGCGTCCACTTGTGTCAGAGGAACAAAGTCTCTGCTGAACATCCTCAGCCTGAAGCTGCTCTGAAGTCGCTCAACGATTGCGATGTTTCCCGAAGCTCTGCAAACAGCAACCGAACATGGACGTATCACGTCCTTCAAAACGACTCGGTTCGCTAAAACCACGCCGCGAGGAAAGTCCATCACGACCTGGTTTAGTGTTCCCAGCTGGGCATCAATCACTAAAACTCGTCCACGGTCATCCACTTCTACACTCCACGGCAGTCGAAAAGCTGGAACCGTGACCAGAGGATGGCCTTTGGACGAGAAGACTTTGAGTGATTTGTCACCAGCATCGGTGACCAAGACGTGTCCAGTTCTGGTCAATGCAACATCTAGTGGATAACAGACTTCTGACGGCCTTCCAAAGGCATTTAAAAGAGTTCCTTGTGCACTAAAAACAGCGACTCGTTTCTCAGCATCGTGCACCACTAGAATCTCTCCTGAAGTTTCATCTACAGCCATTCCAGTCGGGTTGACCATTGTCCCCCATCCTCCAAAGACTGACTGGAGATGCAGTGTCCCCCGACCCACACCTTCAGTCCGTTCTTGAGCACCACAGGACGGTTTTCTTTGGAGAAGAAGCTCTTGGAGATCTGCAAGCGCTCGGCACTCAGAGGTGCTGCCAGCATCACACTGTCTCCTACAAAAAGGACAGTCCAGTCTCTTCTGGACGGGGTGAGACAAGGCACAGATGCATCTGAGACAGAGCACGTGGCCACAGGGAAGATTCTGTGCCATTTGGTCAGGCTTCTGCAGCGAGAACAACTCAAAACACACTTTACACTCCAGCAGGTTTGAGCGGATCTCTGTCAGGATGTCTTCGGCTCTCAGACATGTCTCGGACATCTTGAGCTGTATATAAATAAATACTGGCAGATCTGCTGTGATACTTTGAGGGGATGAGAGAGAGCTTTACGACAGCAAACCTGATCATGTGACCGTATAAACATGAGCTGAGACTCTCTACTGCCCTCGTGTGGTCAGACCAGAAAACCCTTAACAACAGCATACAGTATAAAGACATTTTACCATTACTAATGCAACTAAAAAGTCTAATATACATATACAGATATCATGTGTAATAAGGATTTGTTGATGATTACAGCTGCAAATTATTGCTGTCAAATGGTTTATCGCATTTGAAAATAAAGTTTTTGTTTATATGAATGTGTACTGTAATATATATTTCGAAAATATTTTAATATTTATTTAATTTTATTATATATTATTATATTTAATATACAAATATAAATTTTTTTCTTAAATGTATACATGACTTTTATTTTTGATGTGATTAATCACGATTACTTGAATCCAAAATAAAGGTTTTTGTTTATATGTGTGTGTGTGTGTGTGTACTGTAAGTATATCATAAATACACACACATACAGTATATATTTTGCAAATACTTGTTATGTTTATATAATTGTATTATATATAAATATTTTTAATATACAACAACAGCACATAAAGATAATTTACTATTACTAATGCAATTAAAAAGTCTAATGTGCATATACAGATATCATCTATAATAAGGATTTTATATATATATATACACTTTGAAGTAAAAATACTTACAAAAAAGCCTATAAATCGTACAATTGTGTAAAAACAATTCAAATCTGAATTATTATTACTTATAATAAATTATTAAACATTACAAAAGTGGGGATTTTAGTATAAATAGTCAATAAATTCACGACAATCATAATCTGTTTTTTATTCAGAACGCATTACAAAAGGGAGAATCTGATATTTTGCATCAAGAAAATTCTATATATAATGTCTACATGTGACATTATTTAAAATAAACATAAAACATATGTGAAACACAGTTTAAGTCTCATGTGTTAAAATATATGTATTTAATATTTTGCATAAAGAAAATCATCAATTCTATGAAAGCGATTAAAATCTTTATAACATTCTTAACATCTGTAATAGGAAGTGTTGCAAACTTTTATTTTGCATACCAAAATATTCAATATACTATGTACTGTGAAATCATTTACTAAAATAAAAAAATTAATGAATGGCAACAAAAAATAAAATATATATATATATTTTCACTAATAAAGCATAAGTTAGAATTGAATAGCAATTAAATAACACCATTATTAATAACAGATACTATAAAGGAAAATATTTAATATTTTATATTATATTTAATATCATAATAGTATTTATTTGGTTCCCAAATATACTTAACTGTCCTGAAGATTGCACAACAAAGCATGGTCCTTAAACAGGTTTTGTGAGGCCATTTCTGTCTGATATGTGACTCTGGTTAGAGCTGGTCAGATGAGCTCAGCGTCCACTAATGCAGATCCTGACCGCTGTCCTGCTCCAAAAACACTCACTTATTTCCACACTCTCCTCCAGAGAGCCATTTCATTCAGATATGATTGTGACTGAACGTTAAAGCACACACTACTAGATCTATACTTTACTGGTGATCCTGTGAAATAATATTTATAACTGCACTATAATGTAAATAAACATATAATATTTTGTTTCTGAAGGGACTCATTGTGCTGGTTTAGAAAAGGCAGAAAAGCCCAAAACACCACAAAATGCAAGAAAATACAAATCACAAGAAAGAGGAAATTTAATCACAAAATTGAGTTACATCCCAAGTAGTTGCATGTAAAGCGAACAAACACATAAACAAAGCTGCAGAGTTCAGTCACGTCGTGCCGTTCTTCACGGGAAACTAGTTTAATATCACCGAAAGACACGGAATCGTTTACAATTTATGTGAAATGCAAAAAAAATAAAAATCAGGACAAAAAGGCATTGAAATGTTTCACGGCGGCCAAACACACACACAACACCAGAGTTTGGCAAACGAATATGAAGCAGATCGTCAGATTAATACAGGAACAGGACGAGCTGGTTTATTAGAAACACTTAACAGACGCGCTAGTGCCAGTAACTAACCACTGACAGACTAGTTAACGGATAAGTGCAAAACACTTCAGTCAGAGGATACTGCCATTAAAACAAGAGCAGATTTACATCAGCCCCGCTCTCGAGTCTTCACACACACACACACACACACACAGGTGAGAGTTACTGAATCATGCAGGCACACAGAAGTCTGTGAAGGTTTGATCAGGATCATATTAACATGATAAACAGATGAGTCTAGCGCACATGCAAAACTACAAGCTTATGTCCACCCAGGAACATGACTACTGAAATCTTTTTTCATAAGAAATTATACTACATAAGAACTTGTGAAAATGTAATGTTGACAATAGTGCTGTCAAACAAATAATGGGATTCAAAATAAAGGTTTCTGTTTGCGTAATATAGGCCTGTGTGTGTGTGTGTGCAGTGTATATTTACTATTTGTATATAAATACACACGCATAACATTTGTCTTAAATATATACATGCATGTGTTTGTATTTCTTTATATACACACACATTACGTAAACAAAACTTTTATTTTGAAGGCGATGGATCTTTTAACAGCACTGGTTTAGTTTCTTTTCTCTGCACTGTATTTAAACTGTATTTCTGTACTGCATACAATTACATTCTGGACTGTGCGATCACAAATGAAAGAAAAAGTCAAATGCGAGACAATTTGAAATGCAAGAAAAAAAAAAGCTTCAGATTTGATCAAATAAGTAAAAGGTGAGAATAAATTAAATCTAAATCGTGAGAAGAAAATCGAAAAAAAAAAAAAATCTTGTGAGAAAAATTGTGAGATTATATTAAAAGCAGATTAAAAACAGATTCCAAAGATGTAAACTTATGAGATACATGCCATTTGATTTTTTTTTTAATGTAATTAAATTAAAATTGCCAGACGTGATATTGTTTTAAACGGGGACAAAAAGTCAGAAATGTGATACAAAAAATAATTGCAAGAAATGCCCTTTTTTTATTTTGACAAGTTTATATTCTCCAAAAAACGATAAAGAAAAAATATAATTTCTCATATTTCTGACATTTATCTTGCATTTGCACGTTTGTAAACTTAAAAAGATTCATCTTCTAAGGATTGAACGCATCGAAAGTCAGAAGTCTAAGACGTGAACTCAGAAGTGTGAGATTAAAAGATCTTCAATCCGGTGGCTGAAATAATCTTCTGTGAGAGACGCACTGAAACAAACATCACACTGAGCTTCGCACTCGGAAAGTGCTGAAAACCATGTGCTTTCGTGAGATTCAGGCCAAAGAAACAGCAGCTTAACCTGGAAACATTCAACTCCTGAACAGATGAAGTCAGTCAACACCTCCATAATCTCATGAGCATTAGCATTCAGAAAGAAATACTTCTATTCACTAAAGATGCATTAAAACGATCAAAAGTGCACGTTACAGAAATACATGATGCTTTTTTGGACTTTCCATTCATCTGTGAATGCTAAAAAATTAAATGCATCACAGTTTCCACAAAAATATCAGTTTTCATCATTGATGATAATCAGAAACATTTCTCGAGCAGCAAATGAAAATGATTTGGGTGATCATGTGACTAAATAATGATGCTAAAAATTGCTCAAATTAATTACATCTTAACAGAAACTCACATAGTAAACCATTAGTTAATATTACAATAATATATTTAGCATTTTGTACTGTATTTCTGATCGAATAAATGCAGCCGCGGTGAGCAGAAGAGACTTCTCTCAGAAACATGAACAATTCTACATTTATATTTTTATGGCTGATTATCACTAAAGGAAACTGTTTTAAAAGAACATGCATTAGAGCGTGTTTCAGGAAGGTGAATTGTGATATCACGTTGACTTGTGGTCGTTTGTAAACGAGTTCTGATATGAATAACGTACAGTAAAATACAGCGGTGAGATCGCATCCACTGACACTTAAACACTGCTTGTGATCTAACCTGGTAAACCAGTCTCTGTAGTTAAAATGAGCTCGCTAACTAAACACCGGACACACAGTATTGCCTTTTCAAAGGGTCTCACCCTTCATCATCATCATCATCACAGTCATCTGATGCTCTCTCCGCTAACAGGAGAAGACACCTGTGCAAAAGGTCCTGTATAAGACGCCTTATTTCTCCACGCCGTTGATGCTTCTGTTATTCCCAGAGTCCCTCCGTTTCCTGGTGGAAGAGGAAGTCGTGCCGTCCATCTCAAACTCCCCTACACACAGAACACAAAATATCATAATGCATGCATGATCTGCAGGGAAACAAATTAACTTGGCTGGGAATTTCACAATTGCATAATGATATTCTATGATGGGTTTTGCAAATATAGTTTATAGATTATAACCATTAACTAAAACAAACAAACAAATAAATAAATAAAAGAAAAAAAATTTCCGTCCAAAATAAATGTTTTAATTTATGAAATATACATGTGTTTATTTACTTAAATAAACACACATGCATTAAAAATATGAAAATATTTACATGAATAAATATATATTTAATAACATTTTTTTTATTATTAAATATATACATGCATGTGTGTGCATTTATATATACGTAATAAATATACACACATATTATTTAAGCAAAAACATTCATTTTAGATATGATTAATCATTTGACATCACTAAGATTTAAGTAAATATAAATAAAAAAAGCTTTACAATTAAAATAGAAAGCATTAAAACTAAAAATACTCCGAAATATTCCAAATGATATCAAATAAAAATGAAAAATCTACTGAAAAAGTATTTTTATATTGAAAATACAAAAATAAAAAATGAATTTAGAATATTAAAAAAAAAAATTCTAATGAAACAAGTAACCCAACAAAATCATTAAAACTTTAGCTGTATTTAAAATGAAAAATGGGAAATATGTATATAATTTAAAACAAATATATATATACATATATACACACATATAAAAAAACAACAGCAAACATTTTGAAAACTTTCAAATAAAAATGGAAAAAATAAAACTAATTAAAAATATTTTGAAAAATATATATATTTAATGAAAATTACACAAAAAAAATACTAAAATAAAAAAAATTAAAAACAATATCAAAATTGTGAAAACATAAAAAAATTGTATCACAAAAGTAAATACTAACTCAAAATATAAAAATATTTACAAATAATAAAAAATAATTAAAATGCTAAAAAATTGTGCAACAATAACATGCTTGACTTGACCTTCCATTTCTAGTGTGGCTTCCAGTGTCACTTATTAGATATTATTTTTTGGAAAAAATAAAATTGTTTTTATGCAATCCAGTACATATTCACTG
Source organism: Enteromius treurensis (assembly GCA_032275025.1). Taxonomy (NCBI): domain Eukaryota; kingdom Metazoa; phylum Chordata; class Actinopteri; order Cypriniformes; family Cyprinidae; genus Enteromius; species Enteromius treurensis. The sequence goes on along the minus strand of JAUCMU010000030.1, from coordinate 21,919,954 downwards.
CGCACTAAGCAGTAGTGTAGTATTAGAAACCACTTCTATCTATTTGTTAGCTGTGTTTCTACTGCTTCACCACAAGAGGTCACTACAGCTTAAATTCATCATTACTGTAACAAAGCATTAATAATCACCAGTGTTTCTGTACCTGTGCATTCAGACACCGCATCCGCCGGCTCCGAGTAAATACTGTCCTCACACTCCGAGAAGCTCTACAGAGACATATATAGATCATGCGGGATATGAAGTATATGAATGCTGTGATGATGTGTATATACAGTAGTGATGTGCTATCGTTGTGAAGACGTGATCGAGTAAACGACGCACCTTCTGTCGGGGCCCGTAGTTTTCGGCGAACCACACCATCCCATACAGACACACGAACGTGATGAAAGCCTTCAGACACAAAGTCGACAGTAAATCACTCGCTCAGAGAGCAGAAGGAGAGACCGCCTGAGTCTGAACTCACCAAACACAAGAGCCACAGAATCACGTACAGAACCTGCGTCTTGGAAAACAAGTCTTGTCCGAATTTAATGCACGCCAAGGCCTCGAGGAAAGCGATCGCTCTGAGGGACAGAAACACGGAGATTAGAGGGACTTTGGAAAAGCTGGTATTGCGATATTTCATTTTTCTGTAATGCATAATGCAATAAAATTTCCCAAAAATTACTTGGAAATCATTTTGAAAGGCTTAATCATTCTAGAGTCAGTGGCGCAAATCTATGCAGAGAGCATCTGCATAAAACAGAATGATTAAAAAAATATTTTATAAAAAAATAATAACCATTTTATTGTGATTATTATGAAGCAAAAATATTGAGTAAAAAAGCAAACCCGGGGCGGTGACATATATATATATATATATATATACACGCAATATATAATTAAGAAAATATATCAATGTATATATATATTTATTTTCATATAATTGTTATTTATTAAAATTACAAAAAATATTTAATTTCTTAATTTTAAACTCTAAATCAACAAGCTTTTATTTTGATGTGTTGCAAGCAAATGAATATGTGCTGTCAGTTTCAGTGAAAGCATGCATATTAATTTATCAGACTGCGTGATCAGTGTTAGATGAGGTCTAGATTATTTTAATTTAACCTTATAATAATTTAACAAACCTTTGCACGTTTGCAATTCTATATTAATAATGATCACATGACATGCAGATAAAAAAATGTGTGTCATATTTTTAGTACGTATTATTTTTAAAATGACACTCAAAATAGAGCACAGAAAAATATTGTATATGAATACTGCACAACTTGCATGACAAACTAATAAATATGTAATATATAATATTATTGCTGTCAAATGATTAATCACACCTAAAATATGTTTTTGTTTGTATGATATCTGTGTGTACTGTGTATTTAAAAACACATGCATGTGTGTATATATATTATATATAGATGAATAAACGTAATGTACATTAATTGAATATAAATATATACATGAAGATATTTTCTAAATATATACTGCATGTGTGTATGTATTATTTATATAAAAACTTTTATTTTGGATGCAATTAATCCCGATTAAACATTTGATAACATTAATAAAAGTTGATATAATCATACTAAGCTGCATATATCCATCTCAATAAATCTCATGTATTAAATCAGTTTTATTTCAATATATCTCGACAGCTCTGCTTTCTACTGGTTTTTATTGTGCAACATGAACCTGAAGGAAGTCTAGATGATCTAATCTAGACGTTTAGCACAAGATAACTCGGATCTGGGTCACTGTGTTACTTCTGACATTACAGCACAGCAGCAGTCTTCACGAGGGTTTGTGATTCAATGTTTGAGAGAAGACTCACCCGAACACCCAGCACTGAGTCCCGACCCGCTTACACTGTGTGTCCGTCAGATACGCGTAATACTGCCTAAACATCAGAGCAGAGCAGATCAACACAACACCCCGACACTATTATCATTAACAACACATCTGCTCGTGCACTCTTATTACTTCATGGTCACATGACATGCAAGTAAACAATGTTTAGAAAGTGACTTTTAATTTGTCAATTTTATAATTGATTCAGTTCCATTTTAATTTGATAGTTTTTATATTAGTAGTATTTATTTTAATTTTATCCGTTTTTGTTCCTTTATATTTTTAGGATTTAATTAATGATTCAGGTGTTACATTTTCATTTGATTATTTTTATTTTAGAATTTGTTTTAAAGTATATTTTTGTTAATTTGTCATTTTAAAATTAATTAAAAAAATACATTTTTGGGATTTAATTAATAATTCAGGTGTGAATACATTTAGTTTTTATTTTAATACTATTTATTTAGATTTTTATTATTTAATTAAAGATTAAATGGCCATTCCATTTTCTTTGGATTGTATTTATATTATCATTTAAATTAGTTTTTAGGTTACATTTTAATTTAATGATTCAGATGTGCAGGCATTACATTTTAATATATATTTTAATTTAATTTGCTACATTTTTTTATCCATTTTAATTTGACATCTTTATGACTTCATTAATTATTGAGATGTGGGGGAATTAATTATTTTTACATTATTATAATTATTATTATTTTGTGTTATCTTTTTAATTTAAATTGTACATTTGGGATTAAAATTGGGATTTAATTAATGACTCTGTATACATTACGTTTTAATTGGCTTTTCTCAGGTTAATGAAAATTTTTGAATACATTTCATATAACTAAGAATTTTAATTTGACATTATTATCAAATTAATGATTGAGTTGTGTGGGCATTACATTTTCATTTGATTGTTTTATATTAAGATGATTTATACATTTTTGTGTTACATTTTAATTAACTTTAATTGTACATTATAATTGAATTAACAGGTATGACATTTTCTTTGATTGTTTTTATATACATTTTAATTTTATTAATTAAAAAGTTTGACATTTTTCATTCATGTTCAAATAAACGTTCATTGTAATGAGCTGCATGTTGTATTTAACAGTAAATAAAGTCCCGTACCGTACAGTAGGAGCGGTGATGATCCCGATGAACAGGATGCGACACCAGCTCAGAGCGTGGCATGCTGGGAAGACGAAGATGTGCTTCAGGAAGAAGGTGTTCAGCTCCGTCAGCTTGAGTCAGAGACAGAGGAACATCAACCAATCAACAAAAACAACTAAACACAAAACTACAGAACTACTCAAGAAAAACTAAGAATCAACTGGATTTTTAATAATTTAATACAATTTCAAAAAAAGTGTTATTTTATTATCATTTTCAAAATTAAAAATATATTTAATTTTTCTTGCTTTCAAGCACATTTTAGTTTAAGTTTGAGTAATTTTGTTGTACTTTATTATTTCATTTCAATTTTAGTTCTAGTACATCATCTTAAACTAGAAATAAAGGGACAATTGCTGTCTTGCAGACTAGTTAAACTATGTTTTTTTAATATATATATTTTTTAAATTGAGCAAACATTAATATTATTTTAACTACTCATTTTAATTCACACCTTATTATTTGTAGAGGTTTTTACAGTACAGAAAATACAGAAAATCATGATATTGATGTTTATATTATTTTATATAGTTTCATTTATACAATAATTTATTATTACTATATTAGATACAGTTCATGTTTACATGATTCTGATATATTAATATCTTCATGCCTCAGTTGCACTTATCAAATAACAGCTGTGTGAAAATATAGGTGACATTTTGCTATGATAAAAACAGCCTAGCAGCTGAGATTCAGAAAGGCTGACATAAATATATTATTTATATATCATATTTAGCACATCACACATGTAGTTAAAACCTGACCTACTTAAAATAAGTAAATGATCTAAAAACCTAAAAAAGCAAGCAGAAAGGAAATATTACTACTTTTTCAAAGCCACATTAGTGTGAGGTCCCATTTTCAGCTTTAAAATCTAGTGAAGCTGCTTGAGATGGAAATGAAGCGTCTCCTCCTCCTCTGATTCTCATCCCAAGGACATTTAATTACTGTATAAAGGGCCCTCAGTAGGGAGCGAAGGACCGGACTCTTCTCACACACAATAGAGAATGAAGAGCAGCCTTTCATCGCCGTGGAAACAGCTCGGGGGCGGAGCCTGTTCTCAGGAGAACTCATGTGCCCCGCACTTATGAACTAGTTAGTGCTAGTTAAACTAGTTACTTCTTCTGCTGACAATAACAGTCTTCATTAAGCAGTGTATTTATTTATTTGTTTTAATTTTATTAAAGTTAAAGTACTTTGGCAGCTGGATTTATTATAAGTAATAATTGGATTAATAAAATGTATTAATAGGCACTTAAGTCATGTAACGCCTTACAATAAAGTCCCATTAGTTAATCTTTGTTAACATTGTTAATAAAACAAAACTGTTTAATGTTAGTTAATGTCAGCTCAGGTCCTTTAAATAATATTAATAACTCAGTTTTAGTCATTTATTCTTTAGATTAGATTAATAAATGCTTTAGAAGTATTTTTCATTGTTAGTTCATGCTAACTTATTTAGTTAGATAAATGTTAAGAAATGGAAAATTATTGTAGTGTGTAACCAAATACTGTATTTATAATTATCAATATTTCTCACTATATAATTGGGAGACGGACTACACCCCCAAAATAAAAAAAAATAATAATACCGAGATAAAGTGAGAAAAACCTATAAACAGGTATTTAATGAAATATATTTAATCAATATTTGTAAAAAAAAAAAAAATATCAAAAGAAAATCAAAAGTTGCAATTGCAAACTCTTCGTTCATATTTGAGCTTGATGCTAACTGTCTAAACAGATTTAATGATCTATGCTAAGCTACAGCTAAAAGAGCTAACGCCAGACCTGGAGATCGGCTGAATGGATTCAAAAGAAAGAAAGAAAAAACAAACAAACAGTGAAACTCTAACTGTTTAACTCTACGGGAGCTGGAAAATGATCCTATTAAAAAAAAAAAAAAATGAAGAATTCGATTAAACTTTAATCATCTATTTAAACTTGCCCCAGTGAAGGGTTTAATTTTGTAATACCTGTCTGGTAGAGAAGTGAAGGACTGACCTGCCATATGATCATGAACAGATAGACTCCGGTCACCCTCTGCAGGGAGGACTTGGGGTCGAGCCAGCGGACGTAGGTCCAGCTCGCCGGAGTGAACTGAAGAACGGCACGCTTGATCTTCCCCGTGGTGCTGTGGATGTCTCTGAGCGGCACAAACACACTCGTTCAGCTCCGACAGACGCTCTCAGAAGCTCAAGGTTACATATACAGCACATTAACTCTTTCCCTGCCAAACACGGGATTCTCCGGGGTTTCTGTGTTTTCACTGATATATGCCTGGGGGCGCTATTACAAATGTCCTAAACGAATCGCTCGATCAAAAACACAGACCAGGAAGACGCAGAAACAAGCAATCTCATATGTTAGCATATTCATATGAAAAATAATACAATCGTCAACACCAACCGCATAAATGAAAACTTTTAAACAATGAAAACCTGTTTTATTCTAGCTTCAAACATTGATTCAGTTTTTTTATTTAACACTTCGATGTGGGAAGTTTCATACAAAACATTATTTTTTGTATTTTTTATTAAATACTACAGCTGGATCATATTCAGTAACATTATCTAGGGCTGCACAATAAATCGAATTACAATTACATAATCGTTCAAAATCCACTCATGTTATAATGTGTGCTTAAGATGTGTTTTTTTTTTTCCTTTCTACATGTTCTCTTAAAGGTTTTTTGCATTGTTTTAATTTTAGTTTTAGTATGGCATTATTATACATATTTTTACTTTTTTATCCAATCTGATGTATAGTTCACATTTGAAGCTTAATACTATAGAAAAGTGATACGTTTTTTTAGCTTGTTATCTAAAAATATGGCAATGCAGTTGTTTCAAACAATGGAATAAATATCAAGAGAATAAATTACAATTATGATTATTGTGCAGCCCTGCTTCCATCAGTACTCTCACAGCTTGCACAGTCCTTGATCACTTTCCAGATCCACGTTTCACTCGCTAACATTAACTGCATATAAATGAAAACCGGCTAGTGTTGACCATTGTATTATTTTATAACGTACGAGATTGCTTGTTTCTGCGTCATCCTGGTCTGTGTTTTTGATTGAGTGATTCTAGACTTGTTCAAGAGATCCGTGATAGCGCCCCCTAGCATACACAGAAAACAGAAAGATCCCGCGTTTGGCGGGGAAAGAGTTAAAGAAACCCCCCTTTTTCTTCATTTTCCAGCTCCCCTAGCGTTAAACAGCTGAGTTTTACCGTTTTTGAATCCATTCAGCCGATCTCTGGGTCTGCCGGAAGCACTTTTAGCTGTAGCTTAGCATAGTTCATTGAACCCGATTAGACCGTTAGCATCTGGCTAAAACATAACTAAAGAGTTTCGATATTTTTCCTATTTCTAAAACTTGACTTCTATAGTTACATCGTGTACTAACACCGATGGAAAATGCAAAGTTGATTTTTCTAACTAAGGACTATATTCTCATTTCAGCGTAAAAATCAAGGAACTTTCCTGCCGTACCATGGCTGGGCTGCAGCAGGAGCAGTGATATGTTGGGGACTACTTTCAGGAGCTGCGTCATTTCATTACATATAGTTCCTAGTTATATCAGCCTGGAAAGTCAATTTTTTTTTTTTTTCGTCAGTCTTAGTACACGACGTAACTATGTGATATGTGATGCTAACGGTCTAATCAGATTCAATGAACTATGCTAAGCTACAGCTAAAAGTGCTATCGCCAGACCCGGAGATCAGCTGAATGGATTCAAAAACGGTAAAACTCAGCTGTTTAACTCTAGGGGAGTTGGAAAACGAGTGGTCAGTTCCTTTAAGTTAAGCAAAAGTCTGAGAAATAAAAGATGCGTTTTAAGAAAAGGAAATGATGTAGGAGATGATCTGATGATTGAAGCGTTTCAGAGTGAACTGAAAAACTTACTTGATGCTGGCCCAGTGATACGTGCGCATCTCCAGAAAGCGGCAGACGGTCATCCCAAGCCAGATCCCTCCGCCATTACACAGCAGAATGTCCAGGATGACCTGATCCCACCAGCACTCAGCGAAATTAGGAAGAAGATGCATGAAGAAGAGCTGTGGGGAGAGACATTTATCTGCCATTAGCGTGCTTCTGATAAATGATGTAATAGGTATTCATTTTAATAATCAAAAATCATGACTAAGACATTAATTTAACTCTTTTTTTCTTTTTTTATCTGGATTCTGTGTTTTAGTATTAAGAGTGCAATCAAAAAAATGCATGAATGGTTTAAAAATGTATTTAAATGTAATCAGATGAAGTGTAATCACATATGGTCTTGTTTGAATGAGTGTATCAGTGTCAGGAGACTCTTCTCATGAAGTAAAGCGAGGTGTTTTACCTCGGTCAGCTCCCAGGTGATGCTGATGGTCCAGCACAGTCCATAGCTGCGGATCAGAAGAGCCTTCATCCCCCAACCCCAGAAATGACTGAAGGCGAAGATGTCGAAGTGGCTGAGGATTCGCTCCCAGGTGATCACATGACAGTTAACGGCATACTCCTGTCAATCATCACAGAAGAATGAGTTCAACACCTGCTTAAAGGAGCTGTATTAACATATAACAATGTGAAACTGAACACAGTGCGTCAGAGATTTATTATGCATTTTTATATTGTCCGTTTTCTAATTTCGTATGGATCTGCTTTTTAGTCCTTTTAGAATGAGACACAATGCTTTGGCAACTAGCTGTAATAAATGGTTTTATGTTTTCAGTTCGTCCACCATTTTTCAATTATTTAAATGTAATTTTTTTCTGAATACTGTTTTAATTACTGTTTTTATTATGTTAATAATCAAATGGTTTGATTTAATTTTAATTATCAAAAACCACATGTAATCAATTAAATTATATTAAGTTGTAAATTATTTTATTAAATTAGTACTTTATTAAATATTACGTTACAAAATTGTTTATTTATTTCATTAATGTTTTATTTTCCTGCTTCTAAAATTATTTTTCTAAAATGTGCATTATTATTGACTTAATTTTAATAATCAAAAACATTTATTTAACTACCTAAACCTATATAACTACATAACCAATATTGTATTACTGTTATTATTGTACAATATAGTGCCCAATTAAATGTTTTCTGTAATGAAATGGGTTGTCATTTAAATTTTTCTTTTATTTAAATCATTTTTAAAAATTAATAATAAATAAAATATATGTAAATATATATATATATATATATATATATTTTTTTTATTAAAGTTTAAATAATTTCGTTTTTTGTCTTTTATAATGTCTGTATTACTAGTTCTTTATATCGAGATTAATTATATCCAAAATAAATGTTTTTAAAATATGCGTTTATACTGTGTATATTTATTATCTATATAAAAACACACACATACATGTATATATTTAAGAAAAGCATGATGTTTATATATTAAATAGGTTTATTTAATAATATTAAATGTAATATATAAAACATACATACACGTGTAAATATTTTCTAAATACATACTGCATGTGTGTGTGTTTATATTTACTAC
>JAUCMU010000030.1:21895050-21908473 GCA_032275025.1 Enteromius treurensis | reverse complement strand
TTTCTGGGCATTTTTTACCCTTACCTAAGCTACATACCTTCTATGTTCATATCAGAGAACAATTTAAAATATTCTCTAAATGCATTCTATGGCACCTTTAAGTGTTTTTTGGAGGTTACATTACATTGAAGAATGACATATGACTTTTTACATACGCCGTGTAATGTGTCAATGCGAAAAATTAAGTTTTCATTGCAGTTTTGCAAATTATTCCTTTTTCGAAATGCCTCAAAAATCTCAAAAACGTGTGAGTGTATAAACCTTTTTATGATATTTGGGAGTTTTCATAAAATGTATGTGTTTCCATTAGGCGTCTTTTCAATTTGCGCGATTTGAAGGGTAGTGGAAATGCACTTAGTTTTGCAAAAAAAACAAAAAAAAGCAATAATAATATAAATCGCAAAAAAGTTTTTTTACTCACATAAAAAGGCAATTCAAAACAGGAAAAGTTAGGAAAACGGCAATGTAACCGGGTTTTCCGCGTTTTTAGGTCACATGGCGCATGCAAAAAGCCATTTGATGTTTCTTCAATGTATTATCCACCTTTTTCTTGACGTAAAAATGGGCGTGGCCACTTGTAAATTCTATGGGTCAAGCTTCCGGTCTCATCCGCGTCCAGCTATATTTAGCAACACAATTTGCATACTGGACTGGAGACGGATGCGCACGCAAAAAACAAACAAACAAACAAAAGGTGGTTATATACAATCACAATGTGATATAATACTACCAAACTAAATTACAATCCTAACCATTAACTCCATACCGAAATCCCAGATATCCAGAAGATGAAAATATATGTTTGACAAGTTACGCTTAGCTGAAATGGTAGTATTCTCAAGTGAAGGGAGTTGAAGCTTGGACCCGGAAACAGCACTTCTTACGTCATCACTTAACAAGCGGATTGGGCTTGTTTTCATATGAAAAACTGGCAATCCTGATTGATTGATACCTTGTATGACGGAAAATTATGGTTTTGAAGCTCTTTGCGCTATTAAAGTGCCCCTATTACGGATAATGAAAGGATCATATAGTGGTTTTGGGAGTCTCCAACTACAGTTTGATATGCATGTCGTTATAGTTGGGTTAAATTCAAGAGCAGTCAATGGGAGAGTACCACAAATTTATTTCGCATTCCCATTTGCTAAAATAGCCAAAAAAACTTAAATTAAACTCTGTCTCGTGTCTCTTTATAATAAATGACCAGACATGACGAACTTACTCGCTGAATAGAGCACACAATTGTAATCTTTATCTTACTTCACATAGTCTGCATGATGCATGATTTGTTGCTACACATTTACTACTTAAGATTACGGAAATCGCTGATCGAATAAAACCGTACAAGCCCCTGAGTGCGCGGTGACGTCTTTGATATTTTTATTCATTTTCCCGGAAGTGAAAGACCGTAGAAGACCCGCTAGCTAGATGATCGCTGCGTTGACACCTGAAGCACATAGGTGACCCCAGCACAACAAACACAAAGCACTAAAAGCCAGAGAATTCAGAAATAGATAGCATGTTCGTCGCATGACACGGAGCCGCGCTATGATGACGTGTTGCTATAGTAACATGCCCTCGTTGCGGTTCTTTGTGTGACATTGTTGTGCGTCACTCACCGCGTGAACGCGAAGTACATGAGACTGAGCACGGTGCAAGTGAGCAGGCTGATGGTGTGAGGCTTGTAGAAGAAGTCGATGGTGATGTCCTCCACCTGCTGCTCGTTGATCATGCGGAAATGCATCCTGTAGTTCACATCATCTTTACTCAGGGTCCTGGAGCCGAACGCGGAGGCCATGCTCTTTTCCTCTCTGTCCTGGCTTCACCTTTGATTCACCGTGATGTTAGCGGCTCTCTCTCCCTCTCTGGCGTCTGCTGCACGAATGCTACCCGGATGACGGCCATGCATGTGTGCAATCCGGCTCCTAATGCATGCACAACACAACCAGCTGCTCGGGGACGGAGATGCATGCACGGAGCCGAAAGATGGCACACGCTATGGGGGAAAACAGACGATTCCTGCATTTTCATTGGTTTGCGTGCAGCCGCTATGGCAAGCCGAAAGGGCCAAAACGTGCACTCGAGTGTCTCGCGCGCTGAAGGTCACGCTGTTGTGTAGCGTGTCATTTAAACAGCGGCACTTGGCAGAGGTGGCATTGCGCTTTCCTCGAGACACAGTGGTCCCAAATAGGCAAAGAAAAGCGCACCCAGTTGTTTAAAAAGTTTGCACCTTAAAATTGCACAAATATAATCCCAATTATCTCCAGTTCCATGAATTTTATTTTAACCAGAACATGTTGCAGCAATATCTCTAATGTCAAACCATCTTCTCTTAAAATGTTTTGTTTGTAAGTGTGTTTTTTAACAATAAATATGATATTTGCATGTAATGCAGTGGCATTCATGCATTAAGCGTATGACTGAAATGTCCAAATACATATTTTTATTTATAACATATGTATTTTTGATTGCGGTAAGAGGTAGATAAGTAATGTTGCATAAAAATTCTGCAAACCACTAGACATGTACGTGTGCAAAAACAGATAACTTTCCATATCGTGGTTTTTGTGTTATGTTTTTATTGTGTCAGTGTAATTAGAGTGCTGGATTAAGGAGTTTTCTGTTTTGAGTCGCACATGAACCGTGGGTCTGTTGTGGTAGATTTGTGTATATTAACACCTCTTGAATATCTTCATGGTCAGCAGCAGCTGCGGTTTTTACTAAAGATCCGGCTCACCAACACAAGTCACACCAGCGTTTCACAGCAATATGTTATAAAACACCCTATGTTCTTGTATTTCTTATTAACAAGGTTCCCTAAAACGTATTTATATTATTTACTATAATAATTTAATACAGTAGCTTGTCTATCCAGTATTGCACAAACAGGTGATGAGAGTTACTCAGTACTTTAATAGTGAGCAAATGCATAGAAAACCTGTGGCACATTTACATTTATGCATTTAGCAAACATGTTTATATAGCAATTTACAGTGCATTCACGCTAAACATTCAATCTATTCACACTCTTGAGAATCGAACCCATGACCCTGACACTGCAAGACCAGCGCAACAGGAAAAGCCATTATATACACATTCAGTTCACAGATGGGTCATCCTGATCAAACCTCTTGCTTGATGGTGATCAAGGGCTGCGTAGAAACAAAGACAAAGAGATTTCAGTGCATTGTCCAGCATGTTTTGCTGCTTTCGGACTGAATGTTAAATTACCAGAGTGTTGAAGTGAGTTCGGCACACGGCTTTACTCTCCCAGTAGATCAGAATCAGAGCCAGAATTAGCTGGAGCCCACACAACACACAGATCACCACCTTCAGCCCCACGAACATGTTATTCTGGAGGAAAACAAGTCCATTAATGACAACACCAGCATCCGTTTACAGTTGTGTCCAAATGTCTGTTTGCGGTAACATACCGTTGCACTGCTGTCTTCACTGGGAGGCTGTAAGAAGAAATAAATGCATGAGATGTACAGACATTTATGCAGCTCTGGCTTTAATAAGTTTCTGAACAATCTCAAAGTACCCGATATCGTTGTTCTTGATCTAATAACGGACAGAGAACTATAGCGGTGATTGACCAGAAAAGGCTGATAATGTTAAATATGAAGGACAGCTTCACCTTTCAGGGAAAAAAACAAAAACAAAACAAGTTAAATTATTACATTTAATTTCAATAATGTTTAAAAAAAAGGTTATTTTTCTTTGATCACTCACCACAGGCATGAATGGAGATTTCCCAGCTGCATATGTCATAATGCCGCTAGCAATGAACTGAAAATAAATAGTTTAAACACTTTGATGTTCAGAGACTGAAAAGCTGTAATAGATGCAGACAGGTTCTCTGTGTTCTCACCAGGGCACTAGGTAGGGTGTACACTAGATTGGATGCACCGTATTCAAGAGTAATGAGGCTTCCGATGCAGATCACAAACACCCCAACACTGAGCTGAGCCGCCTGAAACAACACAGATATGATATGTTTCACATGATAAACCTGGATCAATTGATTTATACGGCATGTATTTTTAAAAATATGTCGAAGAAAAGTGGCCAAAAACGATTTTTGTTTATATGTTCCAAAAAGATTTGGTAGTGTTTTGTATATTTGTAAAAATACAGTATATTAAATATATGATGTAATTATTTCTAATAGGTGACTAATGAAATGTCAATTAATGAACGTCATCAAACACGTGATGCTCATATTTTCCCATCTCCAATCATGCACTCTCAGGAAAAAGGCACAAAGCAGTCAGTGGAGGGGTAAAGAATGCAGTGTGTCTTTGTACCCACTTACTGCTAAATGCTATATATTAGTACCTAAACAAATATGAATTAGTGTTTTAAAAGTATATTAATACTTTAAAGTACTTGTTATTATAGCTTATGAAAGTGTAACACTATTGTATGAGTGCTTTGCGCCTTTTTATGTGATGTTGAACAGAATCCTCAGGTTTAGTTTCATGCAAACAGCGTCTCACTTTTTACTCCAGCCGTTCTAATAATAACTAATATCTAATAATAAAAAAAAAAAAAAGCTTTTTAGCTGAAACTGAAAGAAGCACTTTCACATCTGCTCTCAGGTTTTCAGCCTTCATTGAGTCAATAGCGTACATAATATTGGCTGGAAATCTTAGGTCATTTGAAATGTTAACATAGAAATGCTCGTGTGATAGGATCGGGGTCACAAATTAACCAGCAAAAATACCACTGAAACTGACTAACGCCCCAGATAAAATCTCCTGTACTGAATTTAGCTATTAACTGAAACTAAACTCTAAAAACACCTGAGAGTGATATTACATGCGTTTAAATGTTGCACACACCCCGAGTTCCTTTGGTCGTCCTTTGAGAAAGACCTTGTAAGCATCCTTGAAGACGCAGGTGAATTTCTCAGGCATCAGCTGACCGTCTCTGGTGTTCCTGAGGCTTCCCAGAGGAATGCTAATGACCATACAGTCATCCGGCTTGAAGGTGTAGCGCATCTCTCCTTCGAAATAACACACATCTGAGATTTAACATGAGCACAAAAATACTGTATTCATGCATCACTCACGGAGGGTTTTCATTTGTGTAGCGTACTCATCCAATGTTACATTACAAAATGATTACTTTTTCCTACTAGTTGTTCAAGAAATGCGGTCTGTAATTAAAAAAGAAGAGAGATATCAAAGTCATGAACCAACATGCTTCCGGGGACATTTATTTCAAGTTCTAACGTTCTCGAAACATTACATGTTAAATGTTTTTTTTAAACATCATCTCAAAGAATTAAAATGCTACTTAAATGTAGTTTTTTTTTTTAAACATCACCTTAGCATTTTGTTTTTGCTGTAGTTGCAGCTGGTTTGCCGGTAACTTACTGTAGATTTATATTTATCAAATTTATTGGCAACTGTTTGTTCAAATATAAATTAATATTAAAATAAACAAGTCTTTTATCTTTACAGAATAAAATGATTAAAAACAGCTATATACAAAGCATTCTGGGAACCATAAAACCTCACTAGAAATGCTTTGCACGAGGCTGTTATTTCATTGAATTTGTCCTGTAAAGATAAAGACTCATTTATCTCTGAACAAACAGTTGGCAGTGAATAACATATGTTTAAATCTACTGTAAGTTACTGGCTGTGAGTAAAACTGTAATTTCTACAGAATTGTTTAACAGTGAATGTCACTATTTACTTTAGTTGTTAACTGTAAATTAAAATAAAAATAAAAAAGCTGCTAAACATTAATTTCAGGTTGTATGTTAATAACGTTCTCCAAATATCAGCACAAAAACGCTATTTATGTATCACTCGTGGAACTTTTTTTTAACTCAATGTAACTGAAATGTTTTTAAATGTAACGTTATCGTTATTCAAATGTTGCCTGTTTCAGAATGTTCTGAGAATGTTCTTCAAAAGTAGCGTTCCGTAAGGATGTGCAAAGTTCTAAAATATATAAAATATAACATTTCCTTTAATAATAATAATACTGTAGGATTTTCACTCTCTCGTTTTTTACTTCTGTTTGCAGAAACAGGAAAAACATTTATTTGTTTGTTAAAATATTAAAATTATTATTATATTACTATAAAAATCTATTAAAATGTATCATTTTCTCTCTCTCTGTTTAATTAATATAGCAGTACTCGGTGATAAATGATATAAGTGAGTTGTTAGTGGTTGTGTTAGTTTGTGTTCAAATAACCATCAGTCAGTTGCTTCCTTCTTGAAACTCATCTTTTAACACTGCACCAATCCTCTCCACACATCATTTTAGTCATAAATGTGCTATTATGTTGGAATTTTAATCTACAAAGTCATGAAAAGTAAGTCAACCCACCCCGAGCCCACCCACTCTTTACAGAATGTCTAGTGTCTCTCTGTGTGTGTGTGTGTGTGTGTGTGTGAAGTCTGGGGTTAATCCAGTCACTTATAATCCAGTAAATAAACAGAGATTCATTCCTCTGAAAGATCTAATAACACACACACACACACACAGAGAGAGAGATCCTGAGAAAGCAGCAGCTGAATTGGATCAATCTCTGCGTCTGACTCTGTTCATGTGTGAGCGTAAGACTGTGTTGTTTTTAATCGAGTCTTTTAGTGTTAAAATGTCTTACCAGAGTCCAGATGAAGAGCTTCTTCTGTTCAGATAGCAGAAGTTTCTTTGAGAAGCGCAGCTCAAACGCTCACTTCATGACTTGTCACTGCACAGTTCCTACTTTTTTTTGACCAACCACATGAAAGTGGCTTTTTGGGTCTCGAAAAAAAAAAACACTGAAGTGACACGATGATCTTTTCTTCACTATAACACGGAAGACAGACTCAGCTCGGTAAGACGCTCACTAACATCGCATTTATATGTACTTTTACAGAAATTAAATAGAATATTTTCAGATGATGTAGAGTTAGGTTACAATGATGAGACTAGACATCAAAACCAGAGCTCTTTATGAAATTAAATGTATAAACAATGCAAGAATGTATTTTGTAAGAGATGCATGAATGTATTTTAATAAGGACTTTTATTCATATTTACAACATTCATATATTTTTAATTTGCTTTTGTGCAACATATGGCTTCTTGCAAAATCAACAGAATCAAATGTACTTTCTCTTTTGTGAATCTGTAAACAAAAGCCAGTTACAGATTCATTGAAGCTGAATTAAACTGGCATTAGGTTGACCTTTTATTAAACTGAAATTTGTTTTAGTAAGTAATGGAAAAATAATAAATTACAATACAATGGAATATAACAGACAGCACATAAAAATGCATATTTTCTTTTAAAAATCTCTGAATACATTGTAAAAAAAAATCATTTAAAAATGTGTAAACTTTTTAACTTTTTTAAATTTTTACGTTGAACTAAATAGGCTATACAAGTCATTCAAACTGAAATTATGCAAATTTTAAAAACTGAAATTAAATTTTTTGAGTTAAATGGAAAAAAAACATGTTGACCTTTTATTTCTATAATTTTTTACAGTATACTTTAACAAGAATTCAATGCACATTTACAAACATTTAATTCAAGAAATTCAAGAAAATTTTCACTTTTGCAAGTTACAGTAAATTATTTTAACCTGAAAACCTAGTGTCTTGAATCTTGTGTTATCGTATATGTTGTGTGGTGAAATATTCATCTGTTCTCGTGTGGTTTATGGCTCGTATGCGTGTTTATGGTCAGAATATGGCCAAGGCGAATATTGAGATGGACATTCAGAGACACGAGGACTCTGCGGGAGGAAGGCGTGATGATGAAGGGCCCCTGATCAAGTACTATAGGGCCAGTGAGGTTCTGCCGGGCCCCGTGCCGGCTCTGCAGAGGCTCCTCAGGAAGGGACCGGCAACCTGCGCTGTGAGACACACACACAGGCACACACACACAATGACGTTATGTGAGCAACTATAATAACCAGTCAACATTTGGGGCCTAGAGGTTGTTGCTAGGGCACTCCTATGTGTTTTCTTCAGCTGTAAGTGTTTAATAAGTAAGAACAGGCTGAAGGCTGATGTTAGATTTAACGTTAGAGTCAGAAATATTTGCTGAGAAATAAAAAAGTAGCCAGTTTGTGCACTAAAGAGCTTCATTGAACAAAAGTCTGAGTATGTGTAAATGCTGCCCTGCAGGCCGTCCAGTCGTCCAGCGGGATCCTGAGCTTTGTGATCGGGGTCGTGTTCGCAGTATCCTTCAGGATCAATCTTAACATGCTGACTTTATTCCGGATTCCCATCATCACTGGAATCATGGTGAGCTGTATTACTTTCTTTGTCACGGAGAGAAAAATATTACGTCTGAATTATATCACATGTTTAATAAAAGTGGTATTTAAACTTTCTCAATGAGTTAAAAGCAGTATGTATAATATATGTGTGTTTATTTATTATGTATTTATAAATACAAACATGTGTGAATATATATGTTTATATACGAATTATATTTTTATATAACATAAAATATAATAAGACAAATTTATATACATGTAAATATTTCAAAAATATATACAGAGTGTGTGTGTGTGTGTGTATTTAGATACATATAGTAAATAAATACAGTACACACTCGTATATTATGCAAACAAAAACTTTTATTTTGGGTGCGATTAAAGATTAATAAAGATTATATTCAGTCTAATGTAGATTTTGAGACATTATAGAGACATTTCACAAACGCCACAGAAAATAATGGATGTGTAGATTAATAACGGGGATGATTTGAAGGGGTTTGTGTTTGTCTTCTAGTTTGTCTTTGCTGGAGTCTTGTCTAATCTTCTCTACAAACACCCCGAGCTTCTACAGGTCAGTGTGTGTGTGTGTGTGTGTGTGTGTATTTAAATGAATTGTGTTTCTGGGAAGTAAAAGCAGTGTTTTTTTTTGTTTTTGTTCCAGACTTGTTTCAACGCTAACATCGTCTGTCTGCTCATGTCTGGGATCGGAGCCATTCTCCTGATTGTTGATCTTCACCCCGGCGGAAATAGCATCCAGAACAAGGTAGAGTTATTAATACTCATCAATCAACATTTGTCCAACACATTTACTCTTGCAGTGAGTTTTATTAAATGCATACAACATGATTTTAAATGTAATCATAACGGATACGTAAACATTTTTAATTTTTGAAAGACACCAGATACAAACTTAAAAAACATAAGCCAAGTCCAAATTATAAAGGGGGAGGAATAATTATATATATTGTTAATGTAATATATATTATAATAAAATTTAAAAACATGAAATACTTAATTATATATATATATATATATATATATATATATATATATATAATTTGTTACTATATAAATACACATTGGTGCTGTCATCCAAAATAAGTTTTTGTTTACATAATATATGGGTGTGTGTGTGTGTGTGCTGTGTTTATTTATTATGTATGTATATATATATATATATATATATTTATATAAATACACACATATACAGCATACATTTTGAAAATATTTACATGCATATGTTTATATTCATACAATTGATAGTATATATAAAAATACATTTAATATTTAAACATAACTTTTCTTAAATATATACATGCATGTATATATATATATATATATATATGTGTGTGTATACACACTCAAACACAGTGTAAAACTTTTTTTTTTGGATGCAATTAATTATAATCCATTGTTTGATAGCACTATATATATATTATGCACAAAATGGTTATGATTAAAAAATATCAAATAGGGATTGCTGCAATCTATTTTTAAATGTATCTTTCTTTTGATTGTGAGATAAAATATAACCTGAATATGTGCTCTACACACGTTATGAAGTCGATGCTGTAGATTAAAACGAAATGTAGGACAATAGGTCAGTTTTGGTCTAGTCTGATGTAAAGCTGAAGTGTGTGTGTGTGTGTGTGTGACACAGATGGAGGTTCTGGTGCTGTGTGTGACTCTGATGGACATGATCATCGCAGCGGTGCTCATATACTGGTTTTACAGAGAGAAACGTGATCATAAGCAGTGATCTGTTACATTTCTCAGCTCAGAGCTTCTCACGCACACAAGAATAGAATTAAAGAACTAAAGAAAGCAGAAACAGATTCACACTCACGGCCTATCGTGAGAATAAATGACTGAAGACAGCTACTTGACCATGTGCCAAACCTGAAGAAGTTAAGCCAGGATTGTTTCATTACTCGTGAAGCTAGATATATTCTCTGTACATATTTTCACTTTTATGCACTGAATTAATGTATTTCTTTATGTTACTAATGAATTCGAGTTAATAAAGAATTCAATATGATTGTATGTAGTTGTATTTTTAAATAAAAAGATGCAATGTATTAGCTAATATTGTGCTTTTTATTACCTAAATTATTTCTGTGTACCAATTTTTTTTTGGAGTAAAAAGATGGACTATAAAAATAAATAAATAAAAAAATAAAAATAGAAATATTTTTAAAAATAATAATAACAAACAAAATATTTTTTATTTTATTTATATACAATATAATGAAGAAAATGTAATAAATGATAATGAACACACACACACACTTCTTTATCTTTCTTTTTAAATAGGAAATGAATGAACCAAATCTGTTTTAAAACGGTGAGCTTTATTTGTTTATTGTGATTTTTTTAATTTTTTAATTTTTATTTATTTAAGAAAAAAAGAAGGGACAATACATATTAATGAACATTTAATGTTGAACATAGCAGTAAAGCTGGATATTATTTCTCTGTACATCTTTTCACATTTATATACTGAATTAATGTAATTCAGACGGAGTTATTTCTGTATGTTACGTGGGAGCAGGGAACCATTTTAATAAATTACAAAATTCAATTTGATTCAATTGCTGTTTTTTTATTTTCATACAACAAAGTTGGACTCTGTCCATTATTAACAGTGCAGTCCTGTCAGGATTTTATTATTAGTGGCAGAACTCAAATCATTCAACTATTTATACAATCAGAGACGTTGAGAAGAGTCAGTCCTCGATCCGCTGAGGACTTTTATTCTGCACTGCAGTCAGTCTGTGAAACCATGAAATGATGAAATGATAAAAGTCTCAGTGCTTGTGTGTCCAAACGCTGCTTTCCCCAGGGATTCAGAGCTGAAATCAAAAACAACAGAAGTTATGTGCCACGGATCCTAGTTCGATGTTTACTAAGAGCTGTTAACACTGACAGCGATCATACTGTATATATATATATATATATATATATATATATTTCACAAGTTCCCACTTCCTCATTAATAGCCATTGAAATGGCTGAAACACAAGGATTGCTATACGGCCCAGAAGTGATAGCTTAAAGGGGTGGCTTGGGGGTAACTGAGGTAGCTGGAAACCAGGCAAGGAACGAAAACTCCACACGGGAGAAAAACAAAAAACCCTGGGAGGAACCTGGCTTAGTGGGGGCCAGTTCTCCTCTGGTCGGAGACCCAACAGCTGGACTCCAGATTAGGTGATGTAAGGGGCGGCGGAGGGATGCAAAGAACGAAGATGCAGGAGAGAGAAAGTCGGTATTTAAGGGGAAGTCTTAAGCTCTGATAGGGTAATTAGAAAATAGGAAGATTGGGAAATGCTGGTTAATTATTCGTACGTACTCCTCCCGAAATTAGTCGAGGAAACATCATATATATGCAACAGCCAAATCATCTTCATTTACATATAGCAGCTTACAAGAAAGTAACCTTTAACCTCAGCATTCTTTCAAAGAGCCAATAATATTCATAATCTTCAATGCTAGATTTATTAGACATCTAGATACGCCCATATGCACGCTTTGTCTATTGTATTATTTTTATAAAATACTCTATTTGTCATTTTAAAGTTTTACAATTATTGCAATAGGTTTCTTAATAATGATTGCAAAGACTTTTAAAAAATTTTTTTTTTTACACTTTTTAAACTTAAAACAAATGTAAAAAAATCCATTTTATTTTTATTTTGTACTTAATAATTATCATGATAACAACATATAGTTTTATAGTCAAACAAAACTCTGTTTAGCTGCTTCTAGAGTTCTTTTTTACAAAAAAAAAAAAAAAAAAAATCCTGTATTTGTTTTCATACCATCAATATTACAGAAAATTCAATTCAATTCAGATACTGCAGAAAAAAAACATTTCCTTTATTTTTTCATATTGCAAATGCTGAAAAATTAGAAAAAAATCTTCTTCTTTTTTTAAAAATTATCAATATTACAAAAATCACACACAACTTGCCATTTTTAAAAAAGTTATATTTTTTCATAATGCAAATATTTCCTGTATTTTCCCCCACAGATTTTTCATTCCATCAATATTACAGAAAAAATTGCAATTAAAAAAAAGTTATATTTTTAATTTTCCAAATACTGCAGAAAAACAACATTTCCTGTATTTGTCCATACTGCAAATATGGGAAAATAATTGGAAACTATATATTCATATCTCAAATATCATTTTTTTTGTTTCTGCTCAGTGACAGTCTGTCAAAAGTGATGTATTCTTAAAAGCCGCTCTCACATAGTGACTAAAAAAAAAGGGCCTTCCGTCGCAGAGAATCGCTGTTAGTGTGATTTCACAGCATTGACACAACTCTCTAACACACTTTTCTCAAAAAAGCCTTCTTGCTTTAGATGCACAACACATCTTGACACAAACGAGCCTCGACACACAGGATCTTCAGCATGCATGTGCATCTCACGCTTATTTTCTACATTAAGTGCATGCATCGCACACGTGTCATGTGAAAATAACGTCAGCTTCTTCCTCAGTGAGACACAGTCAGCAAAACCACCAAAAAGAAGTGTATTCAAGTATACTGTACTCCTCAGAAATCAACTTTATGCACTTCTAAGAAATATTCTTAAAATGACATCATCGTTCTGAATTCAATTCATAGTCTTTGTTCAGCTTTCTATTCAAAATGTTAAATTCTTTATTTTTTAAATATTTAACTAACCCACATTCAAATGTTTAAAAAACAGAAAAAAGCTAGAATAAGAGGTTTTTGTTTGCAAGCTGATACCCTGTTTTTTCTTTTGATATCTTTATATTCATATAATAAAATATATACAAATGAATAGGGACATAGTAATACATATAGTATGATGTAATGTTTATTTGCAGTATAAAACCAGAAACAAAAACATTGTTGTGCACTCAAAGTTTACTACTGTTAAACTTAAAGTATACTTATATATATATATATATATACTAGAAAGTGGGCAGATTTAGTATCGAAACGAGTATCGAAATAGTACGCTTACAATTATACTTGCTACTTAAACTATACTTAAAAATATACTTGAACTTTACTGAAGTATACTTAATAAAATAAAACTTTTTGGGTAAGGGGTGCATTACTAAGAACACTACTGTGAATGAGTTTGAGCTCGTTCAGACACACTGAGGATGACGTTACTGTCACGTTAAGCTCAAAAATAAC
>JAUCMU010000030.1:21877426-21892714 GCA_032275025.1 Enteromius treurensis | reverse complement strand
GGTAAGGGGTGCATTACTAAGAACACTACTGTGAATGAGTTTGAGCTCGTTCAGACACACTTAGGATGACGTTACTGTCACGTTAAGCTCAAAAATAACCCCAAACACAGCTTAAAGCACCAGGAGGACCCTTGAAGCCCAACACACACGTGCAGCTCGACACAAAGCACACTGACAGCGTTCTCAGGAAACACAAGGTTACTTACTGATCTAAAGCGTTTGATTCAGACCAGAGTCGAGAGGCCTAACAGACCTGAAGCCTTGCTCTGCTAAAACAAACACACTAACGTCAATAACACCTAGAAAATACTGCGCTTAAAAAAGATCCGGGCCTGAATTTAAGAGGATGCATATAAAAGCACCACGTGACTGGATTACGCAGTTTGCATGCTTGTTATCCATGCAGAAATGAAACGGGTCAGCTTTCTCAAAAATAAACATATAAATAAATAAAAATCATGTTTATCATTAACTCTTCTGTTTGATTTTGTTTAAATTATAACTATTACTATCTTTTTAATTTAAGTGATTTGTTTAAACCAATAATAAGAAACAACATAATAGAATAAAATGAAATGAAGGAATAATAAATGTGGTTAAAAAGGAATCAAGAAAATAACAAATAAAGGGGGACAAAGATGATACAAAAATTAAAAAAAATAAATTAATTAATAATAATAAATTATATATTATTATATAAATAAATTTCCTACCGTAAATATATCAGAACATAATTTCTGATTAGTAACATGCATTGCTAAGAGCTTCATTTGGACAACTTTAAAGGAGTTTTTTTTTTTTTTATGTGTGTAAGGGATGTTGAGGTGTGTTTGTGTGTGTTTGTTCTCTCTCTCACCGCTGTGATGAACTCTCTACTCAGCTCCTGCTCTTTGTGGTAGAGGATGGAGGACGTGTCTTTGGGTGGAGACGGGGACGGTGTGGACAGATACGAGCCTCCGTCGCTGGTGTAGCTCTCCATCAGTAACGCTGGATGATGCTGGACGCTCGCTGCAGACACACAATACAACAATTACACTCAGCACTCAGTTTATTCAGAATCCAAAAGCATTAAAGCATTAAACTGATCAAAAGTGACAGTAATTTACTTTATTAAAAACATGTATTCATCAAGGATGCATTAAACTGATCAGGAGAGTTCATTTATTAATAATAATTTACTTTATTATTTTATTAAAACATTTAACATTTTATTCAGCAATAATGCATTCAATTGGTCAAAAGTGTCTACAATTTATTTATTTATAGTTATTTAATTTAAGTTATTGAACACATTAAAAAATATATTTAGCAAGAATGCATTAAATTGATCAAAAGTGACAGTTATTTACTTTATTAATTTATTAAAAAAACATTTCAAATTTTATTCAGTCTACCTTTTATAACAGGTACTGCCCCACTGAGCTTGTGTAACCTTATTTCTGACAGGGCACAGTATCTAGTGAGACGTCACAGCAAGTGCAATCAATATTAGAATGATCACAAATATCAGAACAGGAAGAGGAACTGAGAAATAATAATCATGTCTAATAATAAGTGAAGTATCTGCTATAGTTGTAGTGTTTGAGAGTGTTGGCCGGTCAGACCGCAGCCTCTGACTTTCCACTGGGCTTCAGTCAACAAAACAAACAGCAGAAGACAGGGGCCCACTTCCTGTTTCACACTTCCTGTCTCAACAGCTGCTGTTTATGTACACCTTCTGCCCACCACAGACCCTATTATCTGATCACACGTCCCCCAGGTCTTAACTCCACTAAACATGAAGAACCACGCAGACATTTATACACAGTGACATTTTCCACAAGTGTGTGTGTGTGTGTTTAACTATCCATCCATTCATACACACATCATATATAGACTTCACCCTCATTATGGTCAATAGTATTTCTATCAATATTTCAATACAATACTACAAATACCATCAATCGATCAATCAGTCAATCACTTTTATTTATAAAGCGCTTTTAACAATAAAGACTGTAGCAAAGCACTGAACATTATTAAAGAAAAGAACAGAGTGATGGTAATGTATAGAGACCATACAATTTCTTATTATATATATATATATATTTATGTGTGCATTATGGGCTAATGTTGTTGAAAGAAGTGTCTTCTGTTTACAAAGGCTGCATTTATTCAATTAAAAATACAGTAAAATTTGTAAAATATTTCTCTTTCTAATTAATTTTATAATTCAAATAACTGTTTTCAACGAGAATATGTCAATAACTGTAATTTATTTCTGTGATCAAAGCTGTATTTTCAGCATTACTCCAGTCTTCAGTGTCACATGATCCTTCAGAATCTAATTCTAATACACTGATTTACTAAATCTAAAAATTCTCTCTCTCTCTCTGTTTATATATATATAAATATATATATATTAGTGCTGCCAAAAGATTAATTGCAATCATTTCAATTCAAAATAAAAGTTTTTGTTTACATAATAGATGTGTGTATGCTGTGTTTATTTATTATTTATATATAGATACAAACAGATATATGTATATATTTAAGAAAAATATGTTGTTTACATCTTACATGTTTATATATATACAGATAATATAAGAATATAAATATATTAATGTATATACATATATGCATTGCTAATAGCTTCATTTGGACAACTTTAAAGGAGTTTTTTTTTTATTATTTGCTGTTTTATTTTATATATATATATGTATGTACAAACATAATAAATATAAGGAGCACAGACCAATATATTATGCAGACAATGCATATATATTTAAGAAAAATGTGTTTATATATTAAATATATTTATATATTATAGAAAATATAAGAATATAAATATATAAATGTATATACATATTAATATTTTCTAAATATTTACTGTATATGTGTGTATTTATATATACATAATAAATATACACCAATGTATTGTGTAGACAAAAACTTTTATTTTTAATTATTAATTATTATTTGATTATTAATCATTTGACAGGATTACTATTTATATTTATATATTTTCTTTCTTTTAAATTCTATAAATTCATTACATTTGTTAATATTATGTTTTTGAAAACCATTAAAAATTATTTTTTAATTAATTAAATTACAGTAAAAATAGAAAATATTTATCACTGTAATATATATATATATATAGTTTTTTGTTCTAAATACTGTATATTTATTTATTTGTTAATATTATCTGAAATAATAATGTGAAATATTATTTTATAATATTTACTATATATTTATAATAGCTGTTTCCACAAATATGTGTTAAACTGTCATTTATTTTCAGCATCATCACTCCAGTCTTTAGTGTCACATGATCCTTAAGAAGTCATAATAATAAGCTAATTTGCTGCTTAATTATTATAATTTATTAATGGTGCTGAAATATGAGTAGCGGTGCTATTATCATGTCCGAGTCCAAATGATCGTACTCTGATGTTTATGTATCTATGTGACCCTCACCGGAGGAGGTCTGGAGGCTGCAGTCGTGCTCCAGCTCGTCCTCCTCAATGCAGGCGTAGGGCCAGTGACCGAGGGCCGGGTGAGACGGGTGAGACAGGTTCAGAGAGCTCAGCAGAGAGGACGAGGACTGGCTGCTGGACGACGACGAGCTGCTGTTAGAGATGGTGGAGTGAGGTCTCTTAAACGGCGTGGAGTGATCGAACGAGGACACGGCGATGGACGCCCGTATCCGAGACTCTGCAGAGAACAAACACACACATAATCAACACAAATATGAGAAGAAGTATATGTCTCTTCAACGCCAGGTCAGCATCAAAGGCTGCTTTTGTGTCAAAAAACTGTGTAACAAATGCAATAAAAACCAGCAAACAAACATGAGATTTATTACAGTAACATATGATACAAATTCTAAAGCTTTCTCTGAGAAATTTATACTAAATTACTAACTTAACTAAAGTGAGTTAACTAAAAAGACTTAACATGTAATATATGTATGTATGTGTGTATGTGTGTGTGTGTAAACAAAACGGAATAAAAATAATTATTAAATATAATATGTAATTCAGAAAAATAATATTTACTATTATTTATATCACATTATTTATTTGTTTATTATCAAATAAAAATAAATCTCAAAATAAAAGTTTGTTGACATAATATATGTGTATACTGTGTTTATTTATTATGTTTATTATGTATATATAAGTATAAACACATGCATATATATATATATAAAAAATATATTTATATATTATAGAATATATAAGAATATAAATATATAAATGTATATACATATGAATATTTTTTAAATATACACTGTATACGTGTGTATTTATATATACACAATAAATATACACCAATATATTGTGTAAACAAAAACTTTTATTTTGGATGCAATAAATTGTTTTACAGCACTACTATATATATAGATTTAATTTCTTTCTTCTAAATTCTATTTATTTATTTAATTTGTTAAAATTATGTTTTTGAAAGAAAATCAATAAAAATTGTCGCTCAACTCACCAAGGATGCATTTATTAATTAAAAATACAGTAAAAAAGGTTATCATTTATAAATGGTTATTAGCAAAGTGATTTAACTAAAATTACAGCAATCAGCGTTCGCAGTGGATCCAAAATCTAAAGCATAAACTTAAAACAATGTAATAACGTGTATTAAATAATTAACATTTCCATTAATTGAAATAACGCTCTTTTTTAAATAAAAAGTAAAACATGTTGGAAATATCATATACCTATGTTTGGTTCGTACTGAGCAACAGTGCCTGAAAAACACTGAACTCAAGTTAAATGTAATGTTAATTACAATAAATAAATAACTACAAATCGATGAATATCTAAAATAATAACACAAATATTGTAGTTTAATCGGTAGAGCATAGTGCTAGTAAGTCATGGATTTTATTCCCAGGGAAATTAATAAATTAAATAAACACATAAATAAATAGAAATAATAAAAATAATGCTTAAGTTTAAAATATTTTAATAATAATATTTTAATAAAAACTAAAAATATACACACACACTTCATATTGGATATAATAAAGAATATGTCTAAATAATAAAGTATAATCTGTTTATTAAACTTTTAGAATTATAGAATATTGAAGATATGTATAATATTCAAGAGGATGCATCAAAGTCAATATACTAATAATTACATAGATCATGAGAAAACACTGTTCCTTAAAAATTAAACCTTTTTATCTAAACAATTATAATATATAACACCATATAAATTTAATAAACAAATACAGTAATGTTTTTACGTACTTTTTATTTATTTAATCTTTATGACCAGTTACTGAACTGCAGATTTTGCCCTAAATAATATTCAAATAGTATTTGTATCAAGACTTCGATACACTGTTTCTGTATTTCACAGTTGTCTCTTCAAAGGAGACTTTCCACATCCGACCACATGAACAGATCATCTGATGTTTGAGAATATATCTTCTTTGCTGTTGAACTAAATATATGTGTGAAAAATGAACAGCGTGTTGTGTTTTGATGTGTGTGACTGCTCTCTGTCAGTTTACACACACACACACATCACATCACTCACTTGATGCTTTATTGTCAAAAGCCTCTGATGCGTAACACCTGTCACACACACACACACGCCTGCAGCTCAACTGACACCACAAATACATCTCCATCTTTACATTAATAGACTTCAAATATAAACGCTGCTGAAGTCAAACACACACACACACCACACACTAACGGTCAGAATATCTCCGGATCACACACATCTCTGAAGATCACACACAGGAATAAGGAATATTGTATATTGAATTTATAATGAATATTTCAGACTTTGAGTCTGTGTCTACTAATGTAGGATTATAAAAAATAGATTCAAATACATTTCTTACACATAATTAATACATATTTTTAGATTATATTATTTTTAAGAAAGAACAACATTTTTTTTTTGAGTTTCATGTGAGTTAATCTATTTATCTGGGTATCTATGAATCATATTAAATATAAAATCTTAATTTGTGTGTGTGTTGTGCATTTAGCTTTATTTCAGTTTTAATTTGATAACTATATAAATAATAGTAAATATTATTTTTCTGTATTACATATTGTATTTAATTATTGCTTTTATAATATTAAAAATACTTATATTAAAAAAATAACTATTGATATTTTAATACAATAAATACAATATTTTACTTAAAATTTAAATTTTCATAAATAATTATAACTATTATTTTTTTATATATTACACATATCTATTTACATTTTGAAGGAATTATAATAATTTTCTAACGAGTTTTGATTTATTTATCGGTAATCATAGTGGATATCAAAATCATATATCATATAAAACAGCTTATAACATGATAGAAATAGTTCTAAATAATTTTCTATATTATAAATGGTAAATCATTTTAAGGAAGAAATACACACACACACACACACACACATAAAAAGAGGAAGTGCATGATTTCTATGTCACTACATCATGTGTTTGACAAACTTCCAGAGAAACAAATGATGAAGATGAAGATGATGTGAATGTCTTGCTGATGAAGACATCTTACCTGACCCTTTCATGTAGTCCACGGCTCGGTCGCTGATGGCAGAGTCACTGGGTTTAATGTCCATGAACGGCTTGCTTCCGATTCCCATCGAAACCATCTCCTGCATCCGTAGCTCTGATCACACACACACACACACACACACACACAATGACGCAACAGGCTTTATTAGCACAGCGTTTATTCCTAATGCTTTTCAGGTTTATTTATTCTACTACAAATTACTTTCAGCCACTAATAATAAGATTCAACTTAATGAAACTCCTGAACAAACAAACAAATCCTATTATAAATTTATCAAAACTTAATTAATTAATTGATTAGAACTCTATTTGAACAACTTTAAAAGTGATTTTCTGCTCCCTCAGATTCCAGATTTTTTAATAGTTGTATCTCAGACATATATTGTCCTCTCCAAACAAACCAGACACGACTGGAAGATGATGTATTCAGCTTATATATGACTGTTTGTGTGCTCTTTGTGCGCTCTGCTGCAGTCTGACCTCGGTTTCTTAAGGCTTGTCTCCACAGGATCTTGCCGATGACCGAGGTCCAGACGTTCTTCACCTCTCCGGAGGCGGCCTGCAGGATGAAGGTGTCTTGTGATTTTCTTCGGCGAAACCAGATCTCGAAGCGCAGGCCGCTGTCTCCCACGTTCTCCGTCATCCCGATCTCAGCCGTCTGAGAGAAGAGGAGAGCAAACACTCTTCAGTCACCGTACTCACAGAGACTCTGACACCAGGCTTGTCTTCTGTACCTTGAAGGACTGCTTGTAGATGTAGATGTCGTATCCTCCTTCAATCTTCTTGGTCTTGCTGAAGAGGATGAGATCCTCGAAAAGGAAAACGTGCCGCAGGTATTTTTTGCGTCCGCACCAAACGATGAACTCGTCCTGAGAGCGAAGCTGACCCTGCTCCTTCAGATTGACCTGAGAAAAACACACCACAGAATAAAAGTCTCCATCAAGTCAGGTCTACACATAATCAAACTGCTAATATAAGCTCATTCAAATTCTCAGCGTAATTTTTAGGAAATTATTGTATTATAGTAAGAATAAATAAAAAAATAAAAATAAAAAAATGAACAGTAAAAGATTTAATAAAATTAATAATTTATTTAAATGATTTAAATAACCATTTATTTAAATCACTTCAAATTTGTATTCATATAAATATATTTTTATGTTTTATTAAATGTTTTAATTATAATTAATTAATTTTATTAAAATAAATAAACAAATGCAATCATTTATTTTTCATTTGAAATTGAAATCATTCCAAATTAAAATCAATTAGAATTATATTTATTAATTTACTAATTGTTTATTTTATTTACATTAAATATGATTTAATCAAATAAATAAATAAACAATTATTTATTTGAATCCAACTTTCAAATGTATTGTTATGCAAATATATTTAAATAAATAAATAAAAACATGATGAATTATTTGAATAAAATTTGGTAAAATACAAAATGTGTATTTTAATTTGTATTGTAATTTTTTTAAATGAATAATTTTGTTTCATTTGAATACAATTTATTATTTAATTATTGAATAATTATTTTATTTAATATTTGAACAATTAGTAATTTCAATAAACTGTATTCATATAAATAAATAAATAAAAATAATATTTATTTTAATCACTTAAAAAAATTCAAATAAATTAATACAATTGTTTGCTTGAATAAAATGTATGTAAATACATGAAATAAGATACTCAATCAGATAAAGTTAGGGGTCTTATCTTTATAGTGGTATTACCATATTTTATACAAAGTGATATCAATTTCAGTGGATGCAGGCTCTGAGAGGTTAAACATGAATGATTCATGTTATCTAAATGGAGCTCACATCGCAGCCGCGGATGGCGTCCATGGCCAGCAGGTCATTCCCGTGGCGCAGCTGAAACTTGACCATCTCCTCTGCAGTTCTGAGGTCAGTCAGCTCCTGCTCCTGAGTCTGAGCGCACTCCTTGATCAGGTCTTTCAGGAGCAGAGCGTATTTACTCATCCTCTGGATGGGCTTCAGCAGGTACGAGGCCAGGTCCATCTTATCGCCCAGCTCCACCTGCTTGTTCTGCAGAGAACAGGAACCACTCAGGAACTCAGAAACATGCTTGAGCTCAAGAGAAGAACATCACAGAGGAGAGGAGAAACACTGGAGCTTACCTTGAAGAAACTGTTAGCGTGGCTCGTGAGCAGAGCGTCTGAGCGAGGCTTGTTTTTACTGTACAGGGCATACATCCCGAACTGCTCCTCCTGTATCCGCAGAAAAAACACTTTTATATCTCTCAAGATTTTAACAGCATTTATCGGGAGCAACCAAATATTTTAAAATATTTACTTTTTTTTATGAAATAGCTACAATAAATGATATTTATTTAAATAAATTCAAATAATATACTTGAATTAAATGCACACAAAAGAAAATTATTTTTTAGAATAACAATTATTTAATAATTATTTATTTTATTTAAATATTAAATTAAATCAAAAATTCTAAATTATTATTATTCATTATTTATGTTATTTATTCAAATAACTAATTATATTTGAAATATTTAATTTAATAATTCAATAGTTACTTATTTACATTACATAGTATTTTCTTTAAATAAATAAAAAACAAAAGATGTATTTGAATTAAATGTATTCAAAAGTAAATGAATAAGGTACTTATTTTATAATGTCTTACTTTTACTATAAAAATAAGATATTTATAGTATTATATTATAAAATACTTCCATCTTAAATAATTTCTTTCCGTTCTTTCATCAAACTTTCTACTCAAAGAATCCACTGTTTCTACAAAAAATATGAATTGCTTTCGGCAATGTTCAGAAATGTTTCTTGAGCAGAAAATCAGCATATTAGAATGATTTCTGAAAAGATCACTGAAGACTGGAGTAATGATGCTGAAAATCAGCTTTGAAATAAATAAAATTTTAACAGATATTCACATAGAAAACAGCAATTTTAAATTGTTATAATATTTCAGACTAACAGTGTTTTGGATCGAATAAATGCAGCTTTGGTGAGCAGAAGGGATTTGATTAAACATGACGTGGGCTCACGTGTTTGAGAAAGCAGCTGCTGATGGACAACGGCGAATGAGCGCTGCTCTCCAGATCCGTCAGAAAGTACTGGCTGTGAAAGTCGCACAGCTTCTCCAGATTCCCGAAAATGATGCTGCGCTTCCCTCTGAGGTCCTGAGGAAGATCCAGGCGCTCCATCTCAGGGAAGTAGTGCTGGATGATGTAGCTGAGCGATCTGACGTACTCTCTCTCTGTGGAGATCATCTCATCCATGATGTGCTGGATTTTACTGAAACACAGCGTGTTTACAGTCCGCTTAAAATGAGGATTTATAGTCAACTTTAGCATGAGGACAGCATAAAGCAAAAACTAAAACAGTTTAGAAATCTCTCTCAATTTCAGTTCAGTTCTCAGGCAACATTCACAGTTTTATAATTGAATTAAATTATTACAATTAAATAAATCAACAATAATATAATCAGTAACACTTAATCAAATTTAAAAAATGAGAATTTATTAAAAAAAATAAGATGATGATAGTAATTTTTTTGCAAAAAAAAAAAACAGTTAATAAAAACTCAAATAATTACTATTATTTATGTTTAATTATCTTGTTATTCACAATTATTTCACAATGTCCATGTGTGTCTTTATCATTATACTAATTTTTTACATTTTAATTATAATTAATTTATTAAATTAAACACAAATCTGAAATCTTTTTAATAATGAGATTAACTTATTTTTAATTTACTTGATTAATTAATCATTTATTATTTAATAAATTTCTGTTGTTATTATTATTATCATCATCATTTTCATCGTCATACACATCATAACGTTTTATTAAATTATAATTGTTCATCAAATTATAACCGTTCTAAAAAAATAAACATTTTGTATTATTAGCATTACTAAAATAATAATATACTGTAAAATACAAACAAACATGTAATAATGAAGAGTTTATTACAACCCGAATTCTGAAAATTTTGGGCCATTTATTTCAGCTTGAATAAAAAGAAAACTGAAAGACTTTCCAATCAAGTCAATATTTTATTCACTAAATGAGCTCATATCAAATTTGACACCTGCTACACGTCTCAAAAAAGCTTGCACGAGGGCAACAAAGGTTTGCTGGGAGAAACATCCACTGTAGCAACTAATTGAGTTCATTGGAAACATGATAAGCTATAAAAGGAATGTCTTAGAGAGGCAGAGTCTCTCAGGAGTAAAGATGGACAGAGGCTCTCCAATCAGTGAAAGAGTGTGTAAAAATATTGTGGAATATTTGAAAAACAATGTTACTTAACGTCAAATTGCAAAGGCTTCGCTTATCTCATCATCTACAGCGCATAACATCATCAGTATATATCTGTGTGCACACCAATCAGAGCACACCTTGCTTTTTTAAAACAATGAGCTTTGTACAAATCAGGAGGCGAGGCTTAGAGGAGAATCAATAATGTACAGTATGTGGACTTAAACCGCATAAACACATTGCATTACAACAAATACACAAAATAATGTTTATTTTAGCGACATCATATGAGCCCTTTAAACACAGGAAGTGTACTCAGAGAGAACTGAAACAGGTGAGGAGTAATGAATCAAACACCATGGAAACCGGAGGCAGGAACACAGGGAAAACAACACCAAAACAGACCATAAATGTGACAACAACAATAATAATAGATATATTATTATTATTATAATCATTATTATGTATTGTAATGAGAAATATTCCTGCTGTTGACTCACCTGCTGTGTCTCTTAGTGTCTGTGTGGCTGGGTCTGTTCTGAGGAGACGGAGACGACATGCTTCGGCTTCGGCTCAGCGCTGGGCTTTTGTTGTTGTTGGACACCTCCAGACCTCGGATACAGATGCCGCTGTAGCCACTTCGAGCTCTGTCCCGTGCCGGCAGCTCCGAGCTCAGTGTCTTCTTCATGATCTTCTTGAGCGGCTGCTTACGGAGGCGTGCCGTCGGGGAATGAAGTGGCTCTGAGTGACACGAGGCGGACGAGTCGACGGTGCAGTCGCTGTCGGTGTCCTCGAACGGGAACTGGGTTCTGGAGAACACACCTGATTTCTCGTCTTCATCCTCGAAACACGGCGGCGGTGAGGAAGAAGAGCTCAGAGCGGGAGCCGCGGATGAGTCCAGTCCGTTCTGAGTCTCTGCAGGGGTCGATACGCTCTCTGTAACACATACAGAGTCATTACTGAGTGTTTTGTATGGGTGGAGACTGAAGGAGACTGAATAATAATAATTATAAATTAAAAAATATATTAATATGTAATATTATACTCTACTGTATTTAATAATAATAATAATGAAAATGAAAATAAAATTTATGAAAAACTAATTACTAATATATTTATACTGTAAAATAAAAAGTTAATATTAATTATATTAATTATATAGTGATAATATTAATTATTGTATGTTTTCTTTCTTCTTTTTAGAATTATTATTGTTTTTGTTTTGATAATTGTACTTTAGTATGGTTTAATTCCTTGTAGTAAACAAATAAATAAATAAATAAATAAATTAAGAAAATATTGGACTAATATACAATAATACTTTATTGTAAAATAAGATTAATAGTAATCATCATCATCACCATCATCAATTCATATAATAATACTATTCTATGAAACAGAAATTGAGCATTTAATAATAATAATGCAAAAAATATAACTAATACTATATATTAATACTATATTGTAAAACAAAACAAAAAAATATTTTAATATTAATAGCAATAACAACATACACAACTACAAAATTTTACTTAATCGCAACATATAATCATTGCTGTTAAGTGTCCATGGTCTGTATGATCTTTACTGTAGATGTCTGGTGAAAAGCATTCTACACGTAACTTTAAATGAACTGAATAACAACATGAACAACAATTCCCAGAACAACAGTAGAAACAGAGCTAGCTGTAAGAAGTGAGTGGTGAGTGTACCGTAAGCGCTGAGCGTCTCCTCCAGCTGCCGTCTGGTTTCTTGACACTGCTGCCAGACACTGTTCCAGCGCTGCTGCTCTCTCTCGCTCTTCAGCTTCAGCACGGTCTGGTTCAGAGAGCTGAAGTTCTCCAGAGAAAACTTGGTGGCCTCGCTGTGATAGTCCTGCAGGACCTGAACCACAGCGGGCGTCAGACCCACAGCGTCTCCGTCCAGCCTCAGACGACAGAAATACTCCTGACAGTGCAGCATCCACTGCTTCGCCTGCGGGACACACATCAACACTAGAGGTGGGAATCTATGGACACTTCCCCATCCCATTTGATTCTGGGAGTCACACATTTGTTCCTAAGGAATTCTTCTACTATGCAAATACATCTATACAACTTTCTATGTTTCCATGCTTTTATTTATAGTTGGAATCTCTTAATCGGCACTGATTTCACGATTCCTTTCGATTAAGATGTAACCGATTTGATTCAATTCAATATCACTAAGCATCACATCCTCATTTTTCAATATTACTGCACATAGACACATTTTCGTATAAATTTCTTATTGAATTTATTTTGTGAAATATTGATACATTTTTCTTTTTATTAAACTACATAAGCACACTCTAACCCTAAAGCGCAAAGATTTGTTTTTTCGTTGTTGTAGGTTTTTTTTTTTATAGCAATTTCCCATTTTGTGCTTTTGTAACTTTTATTTTTGTTTAATATTATTTATACTATTTACGTTTAATTTATTTTATTCCAGTAGTAGTTTAACTCTGTTATTTTATTATCACTTATAGCCTATTTTAGTTTTTTAAGAATTCAAATTTCATTTTATTTTCTGTTATATTTAAATTGAAAATGATATAATTATTATTTTATTTCAGTTAATGTTTACTTTAAATAATTAATGTTTTTATGCTTCAGTTTTAATTCATTAAAATGGTGTAAATCAGTTCAAATTACAATTTTTATTTTATTAGAAGAAAAATATAAATTTTTAAATGAATAAATATTTATAAATAAGTAATATAGTAAATAAATAAGTAATAAATATTGTGCAAAATAAATAAAAATACAATTGAATCAATTGGTGTGCTTGTGTTATCTTTCGAATCGGTATGTAATATATATATATATATATATATATATATATACCACTAATTATGATGCATCTAACTAGACCTAAAGCAATTAAGACCCTCATTACCGATTCGTAGAACTCATAGAGGTTGAGCAGAATGTCCAGCTCGTGTTTGCGAGTTTCACTGCGCTGCAGGACGGAGCTGATGTGCTCTTTGACCTCCAGAAGAGCCAAACCAGCGTCAGACTCCCTCAGTAACGCTGCTGCTTTCTTCTGTTGCTCCTACACCAGCAAAATCCACAACAAGAGAACTAGTTAGTCATTCAGATGATCACTAACCCAAAGTGACTTGAGACTTTAATATGACTGACTTCAATGTTTTCCTAAACATTAAAATGTTTAATTTTATATAAAATGTTAAATAAAAAACCAATACAGTTACATAAAAACACATAATAAATAATTAGATAAATAAATAAAATGGGGGGAAAAAAATAGTAAAAAAAAAGTTATGAAACAAAAGTGGGAAATGTTGAGTTTTTTTGTGTGTGGCTTTAGTAATAGTAAATGATAATAACCCTAGTGTGAAGAATTAAAATAAAATATAATGTTAGCATCTCTTCTAGCCACAGCTGAGACTGAACTCATTTAATTTCACAGAGTGAATCCTGGGACAATAAAAAGCCAGTTCTCTTTCCTCTTTCTCAAACACTTACGCTGGACTCGTTCATGAACTGAGCCAGACTCTGTCTCATGTCCTGAATAGAGCTCACAGAGAGACTGTAGGAGTCCAGAGGAGCCAAATGCTTCTCGCTCTCCACATAAAACCACCTCTTAACCTGAGGACAGACACAGATAATTATCACATTATCACATATACCAGAGCTTACATATTATTTACACATCATTACACTGCTTATATACAATTCAGTTCAGGTTCTGTTCAATAATTATACAGAAAATTAAGAAGCTACACAGCATTAGACACATGATTTACAAAAATCATTTCAGCTTTAATAAGCGTTTTATTGACCAGGTATTACTTTTTGTCATCTGATCCTCTTTCACCTATTATATGTTTATTTGAAGTAATATGCATGTAAACATTCACAATTCAAAATAAAGGTTTTTCTTTATCAAATAAATGTTTAGATTTATTATGTTAACATGTGCTGCTGTAGTGTTGTGTGTGGTTGTGTTGAGATCTAAAAGCACAAGCCCCTGATTAACCACGCTGAGAGCTGCAAGACGCATACAGAGAAAGAGATTGGAGAAGATGTCATCTCTGACCTCCTGGTGTTTCTGCTGTAAGACGCGCAGCTCCAGGAGCTTCTCCAGCTGCTGCAGGGATTTATTAGACAGAATGACCAGTTTATGAACCTCTTCATCCAGCTGGTTATACAGAGCACTGACCAGGTCCACAGCGTCCCTACAAACCACACAACAGCTCCGGTCAGACACTACACCACAGCTCAGGTGCACCTGTGTTTTTAAACATTATTTAGCAAAAAAAGGACCTCTTATTTTATGCATGCAGCAAAAAGTTGCACTTTTTATGTATGACTTTTTAGGTATGATGTTGGCATAAGTGGAAGTGCCTTAGCATGGTTCAAATCATATTTATCTGACCGCTATCAGTTTGTAGCAGTGAATGAGGACGTTTC
>JAUCMU010000030.1:21849705-21865944 GCA_032275025.1 Enteromius treurensis | reverse complement strand
CATTTATATGTGATTCATTTATATATATATATATATATATATATATATATATTCATTTATATTATATATATATTATTTGTTTGTATTTTATTTATTGAATTTAAATTAATTAATTACACTTTTTTTTTTTTTTTGGGATATCCATGTCGTGCATCATTTAATTGTGAGTTGAGAGAATCACAATGAAAATATAGTGATTGACTTAGTATAATGTCACTTGGCATAGCCGGATCAACTAACTGGATTAACATGATAAGACTGTAAGGACATGGTGTTAGTGATACAAGCCTTTCACGCAACAAAGTAACCCAAAATCTTAAGAATGCTGGACAATTCGGAATTTCCTGCGGATAGACCCCAAACACACCCCTGGCCTGAAGCGCTCGGCGGAGGGCAAAACGCTCTTTCTTTCAAATGCTCAATAGCAGGAAGAGCTAAATAAAACAGTGCAGTCTCCCTGGCATTGCATTCAGTGCAGTATCGTGCCTTTGGGGTACAGCAAACACTTCGGAGAGAAAAGCACCGACTATAACAGGGCAGGGCCGCTGAAGCATTCCAAAGCACACACGCTATTAGCCCTCACATGCAGCCGGTCACAAGCCATAAAATCATGCCAGAGGAATGACAAGCTGTCTCCTCTGAAAATCTAAGCTTGTTGACAGTACTAGAGTTTGATGCAAGTGATAATTACACACTATCAAAACTATCTGGAGCCTGACTCTGAAGGCCTCGGGCAACATGATTTGATAAGAGAAGCCTGTTCTAGTCTTGTTCTTTGCAGGAAAGTATCATACGCAGTATGCTCTGCAGCACTCTTAATGTAAAGAAGGAGTCACAGCCTATTCCTGTATGGCCACTGTCCTGCAGAGTTTAGCTCGAGGATGTTAGCAACACAAAGGTCATGGGTTCGATTTCCAGGGAATGAATGAACTTATCATATGCACACCTTGAGTCGCTTTGGATAAAAGCATCTGACAGATGCATAAATGTAACAGTCCCTTTCCATCAAGAGTGATCACACCTGAACTAATCAAGGTGTACAGACTCCCTACAAATGTCCACTCAAGTGTGTTAGAGCTAAACTCTGCAGGATCTTGGCCCTCCAGGGGAAGAATTGGACACCTCCTATTGTACAGTAGCTTGGTTTACATTTATGCATTTCGCCAAAGACATTGCAAATGCTACGATTTGAAAAGGTTAGCTTGTTCCAGTCTTGTTCTTGTTGAGTTGGCCCTCTTGAAGCTGGTCACCCCTGTTGGACGGTTTGGTGCTGGTTTTTCATCCAAAGCAACTTGTATCGCATTTAACGTATGCATTTGACCAGTTCATGCATTCCCTTGGAATTGAACCCATGATCTTTGACATATTAAATCAACCAACTGATCAAGATCTGCAATAGTTGGAGCTAAACCTTTGCCGCTCAAGGAGCAGGACTAGACACCCCTGATGTACAGCACGGCATTTACTTCTATGCATTTGGCAGACTCTTTTATCCAAAGTGACTTTTACTGAATATGCGTTTTATCACTTCATGCACTCCATGGGAATCGAACCCATGGCCACTGTTAGCACCAACTCTGGAACCAGAACTGGCTCTTAAGGCATCAGGCAACATGATGGTCTTGTTCTTAAACAATCCTAAACAAGATGTTCCCCCACATTCTTTATGTACAGAAGAGTTGTCTGAAATGGTTCCTTGAGGGCCATTAAATGAACCTAAATTAAACCCACATAACCCAATTATTCAAAAGTCCCTTCAGACACAATAGAGACATCCATGCAACGACTTTGGCCCTTCAGGATTTATCCAGAGTGACTTAAATTACATTGAAGGTATGCACTTTATCAGTTCACGCATTCCTTGGGAATCAAACCCATGATAGTGCTAGTGCCACGACTAATTAGTAACCTTGTTCTGGATCCAATCCTAATTAAAACACACCTTATCAAGGTCTTAAGACTTTTTAGAAGCTTCCATGTAAGTGTGTCTGCACTGGATGGAGCTAGACTCTGTAGGACACCCCCTGAGACTTTAATTGCATTGAAGATATGCAATTGATCAGTTCATGCATTCCGTCCGAATCTAACCCGTGACTTTGGCACTGGAATAGCAAACTTCAAACTACAAGTTGGCAAATGTTTTTACCTGAGTTCTCTTTGTTGCTTCGTTTCTCGATGCCAGGAAAGGCCGCCTCCAAGTCTAATTTTCCAAAACGAAATGCATAACCATTCATAAGTTTCTTGGGAAGGCCACTACCGGATCCACCGGAAGATGACCGAGCCCGGTGGCCTTTAACCTGCAAGGCCTTGTTGGCACGTTCAAGAGACTTGGAGCGTCTCTCGCCCGGACTGAGCTCGGCGCTCTTGGATGGATGGACACCGGGAGAATCATTGCAAGATTCATCTCCTCCCAGCCACCCTCGAACACAGATTCTCCGAGGGATCAGCTCCTTCGGGCTGGAGCCGCGACGCGCCCCCGACTCCAACTCAATCCCTTCTTCAAGAATTGATTCGGAGCTGGAGCCAAGGTTCATAGGGTTCTGCAAAGCCTCCATGTAAGACTTGCGGAAAAGCCTGCGTGACTCGAAAGCAGCAGAGTCTCTGGGATGCCGCTTGCGAATGCCGGGATTACTAAGGTCCGTGCTAAACGAGAGGATTTTGTGGCTGATTCCGCCTCGGATGCATCCCTGATCCGGGCTGCCCAAGGTGGGAGTCTGGGGAAGGGAGTTGGGAGTCTTTTGCAAGGGCAAATCCTCCGAGTGCAGGGAGCTGATGCCCATGTCCGTAAGGCTACGGCTAAGGACTGGCTCCGACACGGTGGACTCGGCACCAAGAGAGTCTCTTGAACTGAGCGTTCCCGTGGATCCGTGGGTGCTGCAGGTACTGAGTTGCCCCCTAAGGGTCCCGCCGTTGCTTCGTGCCTGCATGATTGCGTCGGCAGTGCTGGTCACGAACAAAGGATTGACCACGTTCTTCCAGGGTGTTCGGTAAACCACAGCGCCGGTGCTGAGGAGGCAGTTCTGGAGAGGGTGCAGGTTGCGCTCACGCGTTACATTCTGCAAGAAGTCGGGCGTGAACACGTTTCCGTACATGCTCTCGGCCACAGGGATCTCCGTGATGGCTTGCCCGCTCCCTGAAAGGCATTTTATGACCAGCTTTGCAGCTTTGCGGCCTAAGGGAACCACCTGCAGGTAGAAATCTCCCTGCCGTAGGCGTACTTTATGCAAGGGTGCGAGTTGAACAACCACCTTCTCATGCAAACACAGCGGCCATCCCTCGTGGTACAGCAACAGGCCTTTGAATCGCAGCTGTGAAAAAAAAAAAAATTAAAATCTGATTAAATGCCACTTTTCTTACAGGCACAAGCAACAATATGCAGTTATTTGCAATTTGCAATCATACATGTCAATCAGTCGTGAAGCAGATTTTAAGATACAAAAATGTATTAAATTAGAACTAGTGATGCACCGATCCGGATCGGCCGATCTGTTTGTGCGTTTTGTCAGTAAACCCGGGCCTGTAATCAGCGGTAAATCATAAGTGAATCATATCGGCCGATCCGGATCGGTGCATCCCTAATTAGAACATCATGGAATTCTAAAATATATCTCTGAAAGTGAAATGCATCCAAAAAAACTAAAAACTAATTTGCAAAAATGACAACTAGGTGGCATACTTTTTCTGTATTTTTGTTAAATTAAATAAAATCATTCTTTGGGGTATGCATTACAAGTATTATTAAATTCAAATCATATTATCATATTATTAACAGACTTACAGGCGGGAATTTACTTTTCCTCCAGCTTGAGGCTTATTCATTTCACTTTTTTGATGTGAAAGGGCTTTTACATTTACCAAAAATAAAACTTTTTTATATAAAAAACCCCAAGCAAGCAAAAAGTTAAAAAAAAAACCTATAATGATACCCCAATGAAATAAATTAACACTGATTTAAAATGTCAATATATAGAATATCAGCATTTTAAATTGGAAAACACTAATTTATGTGATGTTATGTAAATGAATGTAATATTAAAAAAGTTAAGTTCCATAAATAGTAAAAAACGTGCATGGGCAATACAGTCTGAAAAAAACACTGTATCATGGTACATCAAAAAAGAACTTCGCTACTTGTGTACTGCTAATGAAAAGCAGTTAATTTAGTAGTGTTTTTCGTGACTCCCTAACGCCACGCTATAATGATACTGATGATGCAGCAGGAACACATAAGCTTCAGCACGCTGAGACTCCCTCAGAGATCAGGCCTGAGTTAAATGAAGCCGCTGAGTGCCCTCGTCTCAGAGTAACAACAGCAGCGCTGAATACAGGAGCATAAGGTTTCAGCTATGTGCTCACACAGCGCTAACCTGCAGAAATACAAAGCCTCCCTGAGCAGCTCTTTCATTTCAGCCTGATCCTCTTTGCCAAGTTCTCTGCAGCGAGCTCACAACACGATCTGCTTGGGGTGTTTATCAGAGCAGCACTGAACCCTCTTTCAGCCTCCCTCGCAATGTTCCCACTCTCGCAAACTCTCTCTGAGAGAATTCAAATGGCTTCAACTTGTTTAGCTGCAGCTTTTCAGCAACAAAATAATAAAATATTCAGCAAACTTTTATAAAATGCATTACCATATAAATAAAATGTAAATACTCATAAAGAATTTATTAATCTTAGTTAATGTTTTTAACATTTAAAAATATGTTAATAAATGTACAAATATTTATTGTACATAAAAACAAGTAAAAAAACAAATAATACATAATTTTCTTAAATATGCATGTGTGTGTTTGTATTTATTGTGAACAAAAATGTATTTTTATATGTGATTAATCATGATTAATGACAATAAATGTGATCTGTTAGTAGATGTTACCCACTGCTTCAGTGAAATGCTGACAGTACTCACACAGGCCTCTTGTTTTATGGTCTGTAGGATTCTCTTGGCAGGCAGCAGGAAGTCAATGAAGCAGCGCAGGCCATCTCCTCGGTACTGTCTCTCCACTACACTGAAGAGCTGCCACAGGACGGTGGCCGCCGAGGCGCTAAACGGAGGAAACAGAGCCGATAACACGCTCTGAATACAGCGGTCCAGTGACTCCGAGTCCTGCCACACATCACACAATCACAGTCAGTCTCAGCTTTCACCATCGTTTGAGCTCTCTTACAAAACTGACAATATTTTTGTTTTATAACAGAGCAATTAAGCTTATTGCCATTATTAGATGGCAGGTGTGCTTCAAATAATATTTAGTGAAATTTCGCTCATGCATCATCTGAAAATTTTAGTTCAACAGTCAACTCAGCCGCAGCATCCAAAAAACTACAAACAATAAAACATATAAACATGTATTTCATTTGAAAATGATTATGCATAATACAAACAATAAAAATATATTTTTTGCTCTATATATATATATATATAAATATAAATATGATTTATTTGCATTATGCACGGTCAATTTGCATGCATGTCCATAATGAATAATAATTATACAAATAAATAATAATAATAAATATATAATGCACATATGCATAGACAAGCAGATGCTCATTTTTCATATCATCTTGTTGTCAGCCTGTACATTTCAGTTCACACAATAAATTAAAATTTCGCCAAAACATGATATTTTCATGCTAATTTACTAATTGTTTACTTAGTTTCATTGCCAGAAAGTGAACCAACTCCAGCATAAACGCAGCTTAATTAGGGCTGGACGATATGGCCTAAAAAAATTATCACAATAATGTTTTTCATACCAGTCGATATCGATAATTAGCAAGATAAATGTCACATTTTTATTTATTTTATAAAAGTATGAAGACAGAATTTTGCTCCAAAGTAAAAGTTTGAGACCAGACAGTTTCTAAGAACATTAACATTGAGTGAGGACGCAGATGTAGATACATAGATAGAAAAATATTAAATGCAAACTGAATGACGACACAATATTGAGTTTAAAGATTGCACGATGAATTTCCAAGCTAGTCCAAAAAAATTAAATAAATATAAAATAAAATGAATGCCAATGATTTCGGCCCTGCAAAACCGTTTTGACCCACGAAGCATCACTTTGTGCAGTAACAGAGCACAGTGTGATAGTGTAAACAATGGCAGCATGTTGTTTTTGGTTTGGTTAGTGAGACGGTTTGATAGTCACAAGTTCAATCCCACAGTTCCCAGTTACAAACACAAACAGCAGGATGTCGGGAGGTCACGGGACACTGA
The DNA here is from genome assembly GCA_032275025.1 of Enteromius treurensis. Lineage (NCBI taxonomy): Eukaryota > Metazoa > Chordata > Actinopteri > Cypriniformes > Cyprinidae > Enteromius > Enteromius treurensis. The sequence continues at coordinate 21,859,718 of JAUCMU010000030.1, read as the reverse complement.
TGAGACGGGAAACACCTGTCAATGTAGCGTCAGCGACTGGACAATAACAGGCGGATGGAAAATCCTGTCCCTAACGCAGAACTACATCATATCTGTGCAGCAGAGGACTTTCCAGCCGGATGTGTTTCACAGTATCCTACACTAGAACAACCCCGAGCCGACCGGTCAGCTTTAGGGTAAAGGGACAGTTGACCCAAAAATGAAAATTTACTAGCTAACCTAGGTGTATCAGTTGGGAATTAACAAAATGGATTAATGGATTAATGGATAAGTGGTCATTATTTTGAAGCTTCATAAATCGTATATATCCTTCGTACTGTAAAACTAACCTATACGTCTCACAATTTTTCTGAAGCAGATCGATGGCTTTGTGCAACAGAAATATTTCTATTTTTGAAATTATAACTCTTATCTCTGGTTCTGGCAACGGCTGTACGTACATTAGCAAGAGACTGACTGCTGACGGCAAACGAGAAAGTATTATAATGATTGTCTTTCTATTACCAATAATATAAAAGCAATCGTTATAATGCTTTTATTTACATTTTAATTCCTTAGTTTAATAGTTCTGTTTGTTTTGGTTAATAGGTATGATTATTAGACAGAAGTGTTAACAATGAAACTGTACAAGAGAGAGGGAGGAACTTCTTTTCTCAGCCCTTTCAAAATAAAAGTCCTGCCTCACAAGCATCGACCAAACAGTAAAAATACTGGCCAATACCAATATTTGAAAATGCCAAATATCAGTCGATATTTAGGCCATGGTGATATATATCAGTCAACAACTACTCTAAAGTTAATATAAAGTCCATAAACTAGTCTTCATTTTTACATGAACTATGAGAACCCATAAAAACACTCATTAGTTCAAACCGGTTCTTCAGTTCAATTAAAGAATCAGCAAAAACTCATTCATTCAATAACTGAAACTCAGCTTCCCAGGATCAGATATGCTGCTATTGCAGCTCCCTTCTAGTCTGAGTGACTGTCAGGCGTCTGAAAGTGACTGAAATATTGCTTCAGACGCTTCAGTCCAGGTTCATCTAGTTCACCAAAAAGAACCGGTTCAAAAGAATGATTCGTCTATGGATCATATTGCAAATAATGTTGAGTTTCTTGCACAGACTAATCGCTTGGCTTCATAAGATCTCAATATATTGCTAGGAGTCACAAGCATTAATTTTATGTTACCTGATGTGCTTTTTGACTCTTAAAGTGCTGGCAGTCATTGACTTACAGTGGATGGCCTGAGGAGAAGTAAATGAAACAAAAAAAGGACAAAAATTCCTTTTCAGGCGAACTATCCCTTTAAATGTGCAGAGGAGTGGAGAGAATGGAAATGAACTTGGGAAAAGCCCAGGAAAAATCCCCAGCAAAGCTGTGGGTTTAACGTTCTCTGTTTGTTCTGCTCTGTTGGCCTTGTATTAGACGATGACAATGTGCCGTCCACATGCGGTCACTCCTCCACAGGGCAGCCATTGTTTTCTTCTCCTGCAGAAAGCCTTTATTGGTGCTCTAGGAAACTCAATCACAGGGAAGAGCAGAACCGGCGTTCGGAGGAAAGGCTAACAATGGGAGGAAAGCCAACATCATTTCTAACATCGTTTTAACATGCTTTTTTAGGTTACTGTGGCATGCTACAAAATAGTTTCTTGGGCAGGGCAGGATTACGGGCCCCGGGGCCTCAGGACTGTCAGGAGCCTCCGAAGCCTCAGGCCACAAGACTCTAGACTGCCAAAATAAACTGAGGAACAGGGCCTTTGCAAAGTTTTATATATATATAATATGCATATATGCATGTAAATATTTTTTTTTATATATACTTCAAGTGTATTTATTTTTTATAATAAACATACACAGTATGCACATTGCACACATATATTATGAAAAAAAAACTTTTATTTTAGATGTGATTAATCATGATTGTTTGACCGCACTAATATATATATTAGTGAATGGGTTTGAATGGTTCTGGGTCGAGTGTAGTCTGAAGATCAGCCTGGCCCAGGCTCCAAGATCTTTTCAACAACATGTTTTAACCTGAAAACTTGAGCGATGGTCTAAACTACAAGCTGTATTCAGGACAGCCTGCATCTCGGCCTCAGAGCACCCACACAAAGCCTGAGAAGACTAAACACACAGCGCGGGATGAGGGCGTCAGATAACTGTGGCTTTGAAGATGAAAGATTAAATAAGACCGGGCAGAAGGAGAGCTTCTGATGCATTTCCATAACCTTGAAGAAGTTATTTCACCTGGCTGAGAGCTTTTAATAGCAGCCAAAGCACAAGTGTGTCTCTGAGGAGATGTGTGTGGGATTTGGGAGGATCTGGCCTCTTTGATGGTGTTTATGGTGACGGATCAGACCCGGACCCATAATTATATCTGAACGACGTGGATTCCAGGTGGCTCACTGCCGCTCTATTAAAACAGACGGACATCTGCTACAAAACCACGGCCTACAGAGTCAAACATCTCCGTTCCTCCTCCTCAACCTAAACACATCCTTTACACCAAAATCATGCCCCTCTTTGAGGAAAGGGTTACTTTGACCAGACTTACAAACCCAATAATACAAACGTTTGGAATAAATAACTTTTTTTTTCTTCTCTCTTATCAAGACAGCATTTATTTGACCAAAATACAGTAAAATCTGTAAAATGGTCACATATTGTTACAATTTAAAATAACTATTTTCTATATGTATATCTGGTCAAATGTGATTTATTTATATGATGAGCTGCTGAATTTTCAGCATCATTACACCAGTCTTCAGTGTTACATGATTAGAAATAAATAAATAAATAGATAAACACACACACACACACACACACATATATATATATTTATTTATTTTAGTACTGTCAATAATTAATTGCATCCAAAATAAAAGTTTTTGTTTACAATATATATTTGTGTGTTCTGTGTATATTTATTATATATCTATAAATACACACATGCAGTATATATTTTAAAGAAATTTACATTTATACATTTAAATGTTCATATTCTTATATTTTCTATTATTATATAAACATATTTAATATATAAACATATAAAAACAACATATTTTCTTAAATATAAACTTGCATGTGTTTTTATTTATATAATAAGCACATTATATACATATATAACTTTTATTTTGGATGTGATTAATTAATCATCGATAGCATTTATATATTTTATATATATATAAATATATTCACTAAATGTAAAACAAAAAAACAAAACAAAAAAATGGAGACTTATTAAGGCCACATTGACTTTCACAGGCCAGGAAACCACAATTTAAAGTTTCTCCAAGACCGTGGGAACTCTGAACAGATCACTAAGAATGCAGTTTTAACAAATCGTTGCCATTACTGATCTTCTAATTGACCCGAGCTTCACTTAAACACCTTTTACTGCAGTGCAAACATACAGTAACTTCACCAAACAAAGCTGCTCTAAACAAACGGCCTGCGAAGGTCTGATGGGAAGGTCTTGTTTAGACGGTCAGGAAGGTTCTCCAGGAGAGACAGGTCTCATACACGCAGGTATTAGAGCGTCTGACGACTGAGACGTGATGCTGGACTGAACCGGCTGTGAACGTCTGTGAAGAAAACTTCCTCAACCGTTTACAGGCTTGCTTAAAGTTGCATTTATTTACACATTTATTAACGAATGCAAATAATTTAAGGAGTATTTATTTATTTCCTATTTAATTGTTTGCATATCATCAGCTGATTATCAGAATACTGGGAAACGCTGCACCTGATGTGACTGGCAGCTGTCAAACAGGTCGATGTCTACAGAAAGAATGTCCATCCACTCACAAAAGCCACACGCAGCTGCTCTCAAACAGGTTCTGTAGTGACTCTCTGAGAGATGACACAACAACACAAACACACAGAGCGCGCGGCGAGCCTGCTGTGACACGGCAAACGATCGGTGATTACGAGAGGAGTTAAAGTGCTGTAATTGAGGGATCAATTCAAGACGCCGCTCCCATGATGTCTGGATTACAACACAGAAGACTAAAGCCAGTCCTAACGCCTCTCTTTACCAAACACAGATCACTTTAACCACTAATAACCATTCAAACGAGCACATAAACAAAGTCTGCGCCAAAACAGAAATAAACTGGAACATAACAGAATCAATCATGCATGTACATTAACTGTACAATTTTACGCTCAATTCAGTTTAATATGTTCAGTTCAATAAGTCTTTAAAAACCCTAATACTAACAAAAAATCTAAATAAAAAGTCATCTAAATATGTTTATGGTGGTGTATGCAACATGACGTTCATTCATTTGCAAGTCTATTTGGATAAAAGCATCTAATGTAATATTCTTTTAATGTAAATATATTATAGTACAGTCACATATTTTTGTGTTATCATAATTTTTGCTAATATTCTGAGTAAACAATATTTTTTTAAATGTTCTACTTTTGTGTTAATTTGAGTTAAAGTTTTAGAAATTTTGCCTTTGTGTTTTTATTTGTCTTGTAAAAAAATATATATATTTGAGGTTTAGTTGTTATGTATTTACTTACAGCAGGGTTATTATAATCAACTCAGCGTACAACCATAAATAAAAACACTTTTGCTACTTTAAATAAAATAAATAATTAGTCAAACAAAGTCAAATATTAAGAAACTGCTGAATTAAAATTGTGCAAGCTTTGTTTCACTAAACATTTCTGGTATTTAAAGTGTTTTATGGTTGTAAGGAAAGACAATCAGTGAACGCTTGCTTCATTTAAAGCTGAACTGAAAGCATTCGGGAGACCTGCTCGTACCTTTATACTCAGGTAATTATCACAGCTCCGCGACTTCACTCTGGAGTGCATAGTGCTCCGCGTCCGCATTCAGTGCTCAAGATAGTAGAACAACCATAAATATATAAATAAATAAAAAGCTGATGAGATTAATCCAGTGTACGTCCATGCAGAGAACGTCTGGGCTCCTGTGAAGCCATGACTGAATGAGCTCCGGTGGGAGGACTGAGAGAGAGACGGCCTCTCCCAGCTGGATAATGCATACTGATGCAATTTCCTTCAGCGCTGAGAAAACACACATCACAACAACACCCCCGTCCCTCCACAAGTGCCCTGCAGGAGAATAAACCTTTACCACCCCCGGAGCCTCCCCCTGCTTTGTCCCGAACAAACAAATGGACTAGGGTTTCAGCTTATGCTGTCGCTTTTGTCAAAGAAGGAGGGAGAACAGAAAAAAAAAAGACATCAGCATGCCTTCGGAGGCTCGGGTCACTCCGCTACAATAGTGCTGCGCTCAATCTCACTCATCCAAAAACTAGAGCTGACACATGATTAACAAACAAACCGGTGTTAAAAAGACTTTTTAATGCACCTTGTAATGCATTTTATGAACTATTATAACTATTCATTGCTGTGAATTGCTATAAAAAGTCATGTCTAAATATTCTGCAATAAACTTATGCAATAAAATATAAATAAATAAATAAATAAATACATATGTATTGCAAAAGTCTATTGCAAATGTTAAGTAAAACTTTTTTTTTCCAATGACAGCAGTGAAATTACCAACAAATGGAGACTGTTAAGTCTTAAGGAATGTTACATTATTTTATTTTCTATTTAATTTTAATTTATTATTTATTTCTACTTAATTTTCTGTTTTCAGACTCAAGTTTTATTTTTATAGTAAAATCTTTTTAAACATTTTAGCATGTTTTTATATATATTTACTTTTTACAGTCATAATATTTTACATAATCTAAAATGTAACAACATCTTTTCTATTTTCTATTATTTATTTATTATTTATTTTCTATTTGCAGACTTAAGTCTTGTTATTCTTATAATTGTAACATTTTTATACATTTTATCCAATTTATATATTTTTTTATATTTGTACTTTTTATAGTCATAATATTTTACATAAAAATCAAACATTAAACAAAAAATATCTTATTTTTATTTATTTTCTATTATTATTTCTATTTTATTTTCTATTTTCAGACTTATGTATTATTATATTTTTATCATTTAAATTTTTATATATTTTTCATATCTATATATATATACTTTTTAGTCTTATAATATATCACATAAAGTCAAAAATGTAACATATGAAAGTGTGACAAATATGATTAAATGGCACAGAAGCCTGATTGTGCCATTAAATAAAAAAAATAATAAAATAAAATTAATAAATAAAAGTGTGAATGCCTTTTATAAGAACCTAAAAACATATCAACATTTGAAAGTAAATGCAGAAGCGATCTGTATAAAGACAGATAAAAGTTACAAGTGAAAGCTCCACTGAGTCAATAAACTGGGCAAAACTGTGTTTTCATGGAAATCTGTACAGTAAAACCCTAATCATAGGTTATCTGCTGGTTACACACACCCTAACAAGCTAGCAGAACTCATAAAACTCAATTACACTAACTTAATTATGGAGTTTGCAAACTTTTTTCAGGTTAGCAGACACCAAGCTTTAGGTTTCCTTGCTCACAAACACAAACATTAATCCCATTAATCACACTTTACTGAGCGAGTTAACTCAAGTCAGCTGGAGTGTGTGGAAAACGTGAACATGTCCACACACTGCCATGGAATTTGTAACTCCAAACATGTCAGAGCCGTCCATTACCACCCTAAAGATCCGGCAGACCTCCACCCGATCACGTTAACCCCAGAAGATCAGGCTAAACAGAAGAGCTAGTGTGCTGCGGCTAATCATGTTAGGCTATATTTAGAGCTGGATTCTTGACGTGCAGCGTTGGTCACATGACCTCATTGTGTCTCATTCACATGTGAGATTAACAGGGACTGAACCTGATATCAGAAGTATTTGCCGCGGTTCTTCATTGTGTTGTCATCAATAATTCGTTTAAGCAATAGTTTTCATCCAATAGGCAGATGCTTTCATCCAAAGCATTCAATGCATGCATTTTATCAGTTCAAGCATTATTCACGTATCGAACACACAACCTGAGCCACTGTTTGAGCTACGGGACCTGCATGAAGACTCTTATACGTCTAAGGAGGAGTAAATAATGCTGAATCAATCCAGTTCGAACAGTAGGTCATAAATTTGATTCCCAGGAAATGCAATCTAATACATTTGTGAACAGCACAAAAACACAGCGCAGAGGAAATGCCTCTGTTATCCGATGAAGGTATTTAAGGATTTTAATAAACACTGATCTGGTATCTCTTCAGGAGTCGAGTCTAAAGCTGTAGTTCATGCTGTTCTCCACTAGAGGGCTGTTCCTCACACTGTTGGTCAAGATGAAATCAAGTTTCAGTTAACGCTGATAAAAGTCCACCACTAATATATATATATATATACTGGTGCGGTCAAATAAATAATTGTGATTAATCATATCCAAAATAAGTTTTGTTTACATAACATATGTGTGTGTGCTGTGTATATTTATTATGTATATACACCCATGCATGTAGTTTTAGGAAGAAATATGTTTATCTATTAAATATATTTATATAATATGAAATATAATAATATACTTGTAAATACATGTAAGTACTTTCAAAATATATACTTTATGTGTGTGTATTTATATGTACATAATAAATAAACACAGTACGCATATATATATTATGTAAAAAACTATATATATTTCATTACTCAATTAAAATATCAAACAAATTATAGATTTTTATATATAGTTTGTATTATATAACATATTTCATACCTATAATTAATAGTGCTGAACAGACTTTTCGCAACGCGTTATGGATTGAAAAGCTAATTCTGTCTTGCACGCTTTCTGCTGAAACAAACCTAATTCATCTGTAAATCATCTCAGACCGTGTCAGTTCAGTTCCAGGTTTAAATCAATGTGAACAAATATGAAAAGATGTCACACTCAACTGGAGTTTCCTTCAAATAACTTACAGATGAGACCAACTTGGATCTGACTCTTATCTTGGGTGAGAGAAACACAGTAGCCGTCTGATCTAGTCTAGGCTTCGGGATGCCAAGCTGTTCAGTTCAAGACCCAGAACTCAACCAAGAAGGAAAATTTGATCCATTATAAAGTTGTTTAAACAGGTATGAAGAGGAATAAAAACTCTGCCATCAACATCAGTCACGTTACTTCCTGTTTTTCAAAAGCAGCTGCTGAAAATATCTCAAAATACATTCTTCAAACTTGGAAAGCCCATTTAGAGAGATGCAGAGCAGCAGATAAGAGTCTCCCCAGCGTCTGATAACATCTCACATCAGTCCTCCACAGCAGCCCTCCTCGCTTTCCCATAATCATAACTCATGTGTGATAAACAGAGCGTGTCCATCATGTCCCACAGAAGCAGAAAACCGCTTCATCCAAACAACTTTAAAACAACAAAAGAGGATCCATACATTTTATTTCCTTTTCCTCCTGAAGAGAATAACACAATGACTATATGAGTGAATCTGAGGAACTCCACCAAGACCTGATCCTGGAAAGAGACATGAAAATATAGTAAGTAATAATAAGTAATTTTAGTAGGCCAATTAATCGTAGATTTAAAATGAATATTTTTAGTTAGGTTTATTTTTATATTTAAAGTTTTGAAACCCATTTGCATTTGTCCGAATATTTTGCAAATACCTATAACAATAAAATAATTATTATTTTCTTATTATAGTTTATATATTTTAATTTGACAAATTGTCATGTATATATAAAATCGTGATTAAACAAAAAAATAACGTGTGTGTATATACATATATGTATATATATATAGAGAGAGAGAGAGAGAGAGAGAGAGAGAAATACAAACTTGCATGTATATATTATACAAGAAAAATGTGTTACGTTTATGTTATAAATATCTGAATAAAAATATATGTACATGTAAACACATGAAAATATTTAAAAAATATATTATGTATGTCAATCGTTTAAAAGCACTAATATATCTATCTATCTATATATATATATGGACTAACATGCATTTAATTGTATTACTTATTTTATTAATTTAAAAATTATTAAACTTATTTTAGTTAGTAGCCAATGCATCATTTCTTAGTTTCACTCAATTTAAGTCTATTTTAATTCATTATTATATTTTATATTTACAGCCAAAGCAACGTTTAAAAAATGTTGTTTAGCTTAGGTTATTTTTGTCATGAGCCGGGTTTGATTTCGTTTTCTCTCTGGTGTGTTTTCTGTCTCTTCATTAATCTCTAAGCTGCTGCTAGCTGCAATCAGTGCGCTCTGCGCGGCTCTCTACACACCTGTGTTCTGTCAGCGCTGATTAGCGTCTCTATTTCTCCCTGTGTGCCTTTGCTGTCTTTGTCTGACGATTAATGTGTCTACCCATTGAGTTTGTGACCGTGTCCACGTCGTTTGCTGTCCTGTCCGTCAGTCTGGTCCTTACGTGTTCACCTGCTTAATTGTGTTTTTGCTCAGAACAACCTGTTACCTGTCGCTGGACAGAGGAGTCCGCCGCAGCCGGAGATCGCTCTTTCTCCAGCTCTATGGTGAGAGAGGAGAACGCATCTGTCGCAAGCCAGAGATTCCCCGGGGAGAACCCACATTTTGTTTTTTGATTAACCTAGAGGACTTTTCTGTTTTTTTTCCCTGCACGCAGAGTGCGGCAGGTTTTTGTTCTAAAGACTGTTTTTTGTGATTGCTCATCTTTTCCATTCCGGCACGCAGTGAGCGGCGGATTTCACCTTCGTTGCCTTTGGATCATTAGACTTTCGTTCTGCACGCAGTGAGCAGCAGATTTTCCGTTCAGTGACTTTCTAAATAAAGACTTTATATTTTGTACCAGAGTTTCCCCGTGACTGTTTCTGTCCGCACCTGACAGATTTAATCTGAAAATATAGTTGTAGTTCATTTGATAACAATGATATTTTATGTTATGTTTCCGTAATATTTACATTTACATTTATTCATTTAGCAGACGCTTTTATCCAAAGCGACTTACAGGTGGGGAAAAACGGCAGCAATTAGTCCTAAAGAGGTAAACAACAACTAAGGAAGTGTTCATTATACCGTATAACAGGCAATGTTTAGATA
>JAUCMU010000030.1:21838403-21849605 GCA_032275025.1 Enteromius treurensis | reverse complement strand
TTTGTTAGGTTTATTTTTATATTTAAAGTTTTGAAATCCATTTGCATTTGTCTGAATATTTTGCAAATACCTATAACAATAAAATAATTATTATTTTCTTTTTATAGTTTATATATTTTAATTTGACAAATTGTCTTGTCTATATTAAATCGTGATTAAACAAAAAAATAACGTGTGTGTATATACATGTATATATATATATATATATAGAGAGAGAGAAATACAAACTTGCTTGTATATATTATATAAGAAAAATGTGTTATGTTTATGTTATAAATATCTGACTAAAAATGCAGAGCACAGAGACTGCAAGTCGAATGACAGAAACAGTATTTTCTTGTAAAACACACTCAAGTAATCTGAGTTTTATATAACTGCAACAGAGTGCGTAAAATAAACAGAACGTCACGGCCCGTGTTTCAGCGCTCTGATTGGGATGGTTGACATACTTTGGCCTGAATGGGACGTCTCAGTGATTGACAGGCGTGAGGTCGGTCTGACGTCACACACACTCGCCCCGCTGAGGAATGTGACGCCCTGATCTCTCTCAGGCCACCCGCGCTTTACTGCCTCGCTCATCCTGAGCACTAAAACACCACAGAGTCACAGAGACGCTGTCAGTCACCCGCTCACTAGCATTACACGTCTGAATGCATCACAGCCCACGGCAAAGAAACAACAGAGCACCTGAAAACCATACTGGAGTAAAAGTACAGAGACCTTACAGAGAAAAATCCCTCCAAGTCACCAATTCCAAAACAACATGAGTAAAAGTTTTAGAGTACAACAGTACTTCTAACAGTAATCAGTAATCCTATGCTGGTTTGGGTTGCCTGGTGTCATGGCATAAATGTGCCCTGGTTCACTTTTTAGCGAGACACAAAATATGTACCAATAAGTACATATCACTGCAGTTTCCAAAAACGAACACTAGAGGCAGTAAAACTCTTTTATTTCGTACATTTACTTGAAGAATATCATGTTACGACTTAATATTCTGGGATATTTGAAAACTGCGGCTTTTGATTGTTATCATCACACATACCCAGCTTCATATCTATGCATTTTCATAAACACTAGGCTCACAGAGTACAGAGATGAGCTCAGCTTCAATCCTGTGCAACTACGCTTCAACAAAACAGTTCAGATCTGTGTAAAAGGAAGCTGAAATGAGACCGTTGCATCAACAAATGTGTTTTTTATTTCAGTTTAACATCCAGGGGTTGATTTGGTGTAGGGAACATTTCCAACACGATAGAGCGTTAACTTTTAGCAACAGGCCATGGATATTTCAATTCTGAACCGCCGCAATGCATACCAGTATCAGCGTAATAAAAATGTGCCAGGGTCACGTATTGAACCTGTGCTTTAGCGCCACTCAGTAACACTTCTCTTTGAAACTGTTAGAAACTATTAGAAAGTTGCTTATATCTTTGATACTCAGTACAACTACAAAGGAAGATATTTTGAAGAAAGTTAGTTAGTTCACCATTGACTTTCATAATAGGAAAAAAATACTATGGGAGTCAATGGTGACCAAAAACAGCCGGGTTACAAAGTTTCTTTAAAATATCTCCCTAATTCATACAGATTTTGAACTACTCTAGGGTGAGTAAATGATGGCAGAATTTTGGGTGAACTGTGCCTTTAAGAAGAGTGATTAGTTACATTTACTCGAGTACTTTACACCTCTCAGAAACATCACGAGTGACATGCTTTCTCCTGGAAAGCAATGCAGACCAAGTCTCCAAGAGAGCCCTCTACTCTAGAGTTACCAGGATTTGGGGTCAGTTAGTGTTTTTGTTAAGAAAGGATGCATTAAAGTGATCATTAAAGACATTTACAATGCTACAGACGATTTATATTTACAATAAATGCTATTCTGGTGAACTTTCTATATAGCAAAGAACCCTGACAATGTATCACAGTTTCCACAAAAATATTGTGCAGCACGACTGATAATAATCTGAAATGTTTCTTGAGCAGAAAATCAGTATATTATTATGATTTCTGAAGGATCATGTGACACTGAAGACTGGAGTAATGATGCTGAACATTCATAGATATAAATTACAATTTAACATATACTCACATAAGAAAAGTTTTTTTAAATTACAATATTATTTCAAAATTTTTTACTGTATTTTTCATCACATTAATGCAGCCTTGGTGAGCAGAAAAGATTCCTTTCAGAAACATTAAGAAGCACACAAAACTTTCTTAAGTTTTGAAATGAACAGCTTTGATTGGCTCGTTTTTATAAAATCACAACAACAGCAAAAAAAATCGATAACCATATTACATTGAGCAGATGCTTTTATCCAAATGGATTTACAAATGAGGACAATGGAAGCAATCCAAATTACTGTTAATAATGTAAATAAGCAATTAATCGTGCAGGCAGCTGTAGACAGTCACTTGATGCATTGCTTTAATTCAAAAAGAGCATTTCTGAACCCGACTCTGGCAAACAAACTCTGTTTTACACACAACATTACAACACAGGTCTGATCTTGTGAGCTCTGCAATGAATCTGAAATATAATGCACATATACTCACAGAGATGAAGCTCTAGATCCAGCAGTCGGTGTGTTGATCCTCTCTAGATCCTGTGGATGTGAGTCTGCAGACGTCAAGCAGAGAAACACACATTACTGCTCTGAGCAGCTCACACGGCCTTGAGAAAACACACACACACACACACACACACACACAGCTGTTCCGGGAGTCTCCTCTGCTGTGGGAGTGTGAAGCACAGACAGAAGAATGATATCAGACGGACACAACTCGACCAAGGACACAGATACCATACCAGTGTGTATTGTGTATTTTGGGAAACAGACTCAGAAAACATTCATTATTGCACAAAGGTTGCTCTTCCATAGCTAATAGAGCTCTAGTGTCTCAGATGTTGCATCCTACAATTCCTTGGGAGAAATAAAAATAGAAACAAATGGAGTTAATTGCATGGAAATGGAGATATTTTTCCAGCAACCATTATAGAGTTTACTGGGATGTTTGTTTTCTTTCCCATCTTTATTTGCTGTATTTAGTCACACTCCTACCTAGGAAGCAATTGAGAGATTGTGTTGCTGATTAAGTATATTTTGGGAAACTGAGTTGAAAAAAACTCAACTTTTCTCTCAAAGAAAAAAAATAAATGTCCTTTTCTGTAGCTCAATTTAAATAATTAATCAGTTAATTTAAGTGTCTCCGATGTTTCTCTTTTAAAATCAATAGATTTAAATCAAAAAAATTAAAAACAGAAATAATGGAGCATGACAATTTTTGTGATATTGCCAACAATCACAACACTAAAAAAATGGGTAGATTTTTTTTTTTTACACATTTCAATTATACAGAAATAAAAATAGCATGTTGAATTAAAAATGCATTTTTGCACAAGAAAGCCTGAAAACATATTCCAATAACCTTAATAATTCTTATCGTAAATAAAAAAAATAAACAACTAGAAATATTTTTGACAGTGTAAACCTATGGGATTATTCATCTGAAAATAGTTTCACTGTATTTAATCACACTGAAATAATTACTACTTTTTTCAGGTAAGTGGTTATAAACTATTTTTTTAGCTACATTTCAATTAAAAAAATATTTAGAAAGTTAGTCGACTACATTTGTTTATTTAAATGTAGCTAAAACTATTTTTTAATTCAATTAATCAATTTTATTAAGATTATTAATCATTATTGCTTAAAGTTCTGTAGCTAAAGAGACCTGAGGGATTTGTTTTAAGTGTCTCAGACATTTCTACAAGTCCTTAACAGAAATAAAAAATAATTGCATGACAATTATCATATATTTTTTTGAAACCGTAGATGAGAAACATTAGGAGGAAGACACAGTTTACTGTTTTTAACCACATTTCTATCCAAGAAACAAGTGAGATACTAAAGAGGTTGCACTGGTGATTTTTCCTCTTAGTCAGATTCATAAAAACAAATTATTGCTTAAATCTGCTCTCAGTCCTCCTGCAAATGCATAAAAGTCAACTGCATGGTCATTTTGAGATACCTTCAGCAGAAACATCTCAGTTTGCTGTTTTTAATCTATAAAGGAAACAACAGAGAGCATGCGTTGGTGATTATCTGAGCGAGTATTGAGTATTTTGGGAAGCAGATTGAAGGTATAGATTGAGAAAACACAGAGTAAGTCCTTCTACGGGAACGACTCGACCTCTCGGCCCAACTCTGTTCACTTCAGAGCACATGGAGATAATAGAGCAGGCTTTATATTTAACCACACTTTCAGTGTTTGGTGAGGACAGACTCAAACATTCATCAATCTCAGTCCAAACAATCCGTCTCAACACGACAGAAGCCTGTCCCACAGCTGGAACACATGGCTGAGCAAATCAGTCTATTTTACTGTACTACGTACTAAATGATTCTAGAATTGCTCGTTTCGTTCAAACCAATCATTTTAAACAGCTTTATTCAATCCAAACAACAAAAGACAAAATCTAGTTAACAATGGCTAAACCTTATTGTTTAAATGTAATGTTTGAGTTGCTTGTTTGTAAGACCTTATAATAGTACTGGCATTAGCACTAATGGCTTTCTTAACTTTAGTGGTTTGTTGCAACCGGCTGCAAATCTCTATATTCTGCTGTGTTTATAGTTTTTTCCCCCTCAAGCCAGTCTATTATTGTGATAGTAACTAGACAAACCCAGTACTAAACAGAACACATAAACAAAACAAACTGTGATTCAAAGTGCTCCATTTTAATTGATGGCCTTGCAGAAGTCATCATGTGAAGAAATATAGGCTAGTCCTGTAGCTTAAAATACATTTGAGCTGAAAGTTTGTTTTGTTTCTAAAATGGTGTGGTTATAGTATTTACCGACAGGGTTAATTGACGAAACTTACCAGCCAAACCAAAAAAAAAGTCACCAAGGCTGCATTAAATTGATAAAAAATACAGTAAATATTGTAAAAATAGTAAAATATTTGTATAAGTCAAAATATATGTCTTCTATTTGAATATATAGTAAAATGTAATTTATTTCTCATTTTATAAAAACAAAAGCTGTGCATTTCTGCTCGTGTTAATCTTAGGAAAGTATTGTGTGTAGGTGTGCTATATGTAATGTCTTTGAAAGAAGTCTAATTTGCATTTATCTGATTAAAAATGCTGTAAAAATTGTGAAATATTATTCTAATTAAAAAAAGACTTTTCTTATGTGAATATGTGTTGAACTGTATTTTATTTCTGTGATCAACCCTGTATTTTCAGCATCATTACTGCAGTCTTCAGTGTCACATGATCCTTTTAGAAATCATAGTAATATACTGATTTGCAGCTCAATCATTAAACTTTATTAAGGATCAATTATTAATAACTTACTACTATCAATCACGATACATATTTTCAGGATTTTTTTCATGAACGGAAAGCTTCTAATTGAATCAGTATATTAGAATGATTTCTGAAGGATCATGTGACACTGAAGACTGGAGTAATGATGCTGAAAATACACCTTTGTTCACAGCTATTAATTCCATTTTACTATATATTCACATGGAAGATACTTATTTTGAATTACAAAAAATATTTGACAATTTTTACTGTATTTCTAATACAGCCTAATTCTAAATCTGTGAGCAGTAGTGAATATATTTGTGCACACAGGAGTTGACTGGCACCTGTCGAGTGTGTGTTCAGACACACAGAGCTGTGAACACAAAGCCTGCTGTCTTCTCTAGAAACACAGGTGGTTGGAGAAGAGAGGGTTCACGTTACACACACACACACACACACACACACACTCCTGTGATATCAGCTGAGGGAATGTGATCTAACACGCAGACCACATGGAGAAGGAAAACTTGACCCAAACACACAGTTCAAGACTCTAAACGCTGAGGTTAAAGGTCAGTCAAGAAGAGTAAGTACTTAATGCTACTGTATTTTTGTGAGATTAACCGCACGTGAAATTTTTGTGTTGAAATGAATGCAATAAATATATGGCTCCAAAATACGTAAAATGACGTTGACGCTATCAAAATAGGCATTCAATTAAAATAAAACCTCTAACAACTTACTGGATATTTTAGAAAAAAAATCAGGCATGACATTTAAAACATGCTTGAACATAATAGTACAGAATCTCAGAGATATTATAGTCAACTAAAAATAAAACCATTAAAAAAATGTATTAAACATATTTTATAAATCTATATATTTAAAGAATATTTAATATATTTAACATTTTCTTACAGCTGTATACTAAATATACTAAAATGAAGTTAAACTGAAATATATATTAATAAAGACATTTAAAAAATGAATAAAAATGTCAAAAACACAGCATTACTACACCTTAGTTTTTTAAATGACACAAAAATTAAATAAAACTAAAATAAAATATATAAACATTAAAACTATATCAAAACAGTGTTATTAAAAGTGTGAACAAAGCAAAAACTTAAGGGAAAACTTTAAAATAAAACTTTAAATAATAATAAAAAAACAAACCCAAAGCAACCTTTTTTAAATTAAATTTTAATTAATGTGCCAAATAACTGAAATAGAAGTGAATAAACACTAAAAATGACATAAAACCACACAATAAAATACCTCAAACTTTAACTAAAACAGAAAACATAAAAAATAAAACACTAAGTCGTAATATTAACGAAGGCAGAAAGCCGTAGCTCACCTTCTCCTGTCTCTGAGGTTTGATCCGGAGCGCTGAGCTCATCATGTTTATCAGTCACTCGGAGGATCTGAGGAAAACATGAAAGCTGAAATAAATCTGAGATCTGCAGGAATCACAGCTCTTCAGCGGAGCGGGACGCTTCAGTCCTATCTCCTCACAGCATCTCTCTTTACTTTAGAGCGCTATCTTGAGTCTTACAGCAGTGAAGAAGAGTAAAGATGAGCAGCATCACACTGAATGTACATTCGGAGAAATTCTAAAGTAAAGAAAGCGGTGGGGGGCGGAGCTTTTTAGTAAGTCATGTCATAAAATAAAGATTTTATCATCGAAAACAAAACAAAACAAGTCCAGCGAAGACAAAAAATAATATAGTTTTAAAGAGCTCAGTGTTTGCAGACGCTGCTTGGCTTGATTTCTGCTGGATTGGTGAATGTTTTCAGAAAACGTTGAAGTCAGATTCTTTTTAATGCTTTGTTTCATTCATCAAGGATGTTTTAAATGGATAAGAGGTTGACAGTAAAGACATGTATAATGTTACAAAAGATGCATGTTTCAAACAAACACTGTTCTATTGAACTTTCTGTTCATCTGTGAATCCTGAAAACAAAAAATGTGATTTACAGTTTACACAAAAACACTGAGCAGCAAGACTCTTTTTAACATTGATGATAATCAGAAATGTTTCTTGAGCAGCAAATCTGTATATTATTATGATTTCTGAAGGATCATGTGACTCTGACGACTGGAGTAATGATGCTGAAAATACAGCTTTGAACACAGAAAAAAATGACAGCTTAACAGATATAACAGTTATTTTGAATTCTAATAATATTTGAGATTTTGAGACTATTTGTGATCGGTAAATGCAGTGGAACACACACAGCTTGTCCCCGCTGAACCCCGATGAGAGCAGATGTCAGTCTGTATTGTCTCAGGGATTACAGAAAACACTCAAACAAGCTCCAGGTGTTCATTCATTCCACACCAGAACAAAACTACAGACAAAACTCCTCCTTCACATCAATAAAAGCTGCCAGACCTCCACCACTCACCACCTTCATGTCATGCAGTGATTCATGAATCTCCACAGAAGCTTTTAAAAGTTTCGCTTTCAAACGCCACGATAAACACGAGAACCCGGCGCAATGATGTCAAACCTAAAGCATGGGGATGAGCAGTTTAGGATAAAATGTACTAAGCAAACTCCCTTCAGCGCTTCCTCAGAGAAAAGGGATGAATTATGCCGTTTTCTCCAGGTCTGTGATTTAGGAGGAGAAGGAAGCTTAGTATCAAACACCTGGAGAGTCCAGTCTCTCATCTACTAAAATTACAGGCTTGGAGAGTTTGACTGAGAGTGAGTCAGAGACAGATGAATGAACAGACTGTAAATATCTCCAGAGGGAGCGTTTGGACTTCATTAGATGACCTTTGAAAAGTTCAGGCTACATGCTGTAGTTCACCTGAAGCTGAAGCATCATCGTTCTCTCAGATTTCTGATCGAGCACACAGTTAATCAGATTTATACTAAATTAATAAATCACTGATAAAGGAGTACTACCTTTGGCATTTTCTAATGCAAAACGTGATACAAAGTAAAGTAAAGTCAAATAAAACATTAAAAAACTTTTGGGAAAAAATAAAGGACAAATTAAAAATGTATTTGTTTAAAGCATTTTCTCATTTCTAGCATGTTTAAAAATAAAAATAATAATTTTAAACAGATATTTTGGAAAAAATTCTGATAAAGGACAAATGTAAAAAAGATATCGCATTAAAGATTTTCTCATGCAAAACTAATCGGGTGTTTGTTCAGATCACTGTAAACATTAGTAAAAGTGTTGCTTATTGTTTAAAAAAACATTCAAAAACCATTAACAAATATAGGGATTTAGTATCATCTTCCTCAGATATTTCTGAAAAACAAAAAGAAACTAGACATTATGATGCTCAAAACAATCAAAAACATTAACAAACCTGGAGATGTTTAAAAAAAAAAGAAGAGAAGAGAAGAGAAGAGAAGGTACAAAAGCTGCCACTGGGGCGGTACCTTGTACTTAAAGTGTACATATTTGAATCTAATATATACCTTTAAAGTACTAAAATGGACCCTTTTGAAAAGATACCACCCCAGTGACATCTTTATCTTTAGATGCATCTCTCTAAAGCATGAGAGGACCCCATACCGTACATCCAGGACGCTGGGAGATAATTAAGGCTTTTTTTTTTCGGGAAACGGCCCCTCGTCTCTTCCAGTAAAGCTTCAGAAACGAGCGAGAAGCATGACACACGACACGCTCGTCTGAGTTCATCCTGTACCACCACATAAAGAAGATGAAGCACGTGGGCGAGGTGCTTCCTGATGTCATTTGTGTTCATTACACCCGTCTCCAGAGAGCCAGCCGTATCTCAAGAGCAGCTCTTCAACATCGTAGCATCATTATTAATACAATCAGAGACACAAGAATCTGCCTTCCTGGAGCTCTACCAGAACATCATGCTGCTCGCAACGCCCAGGTCAGGGGTCGATCAAACGTAGAATGAATGCAATTGAAGTCGCTTGGATAAAAGCAACCGGCAGAATGCATAAATGCAAACGTCACGATGACTGTGGTGTAACGCCAAACCGTCTAATACAGGCTTTAACGGCTCTCTGGAACTTTATGTGCTATCATTTGATTCTGGGCCTAAACTTTGCATATAATTCAATGGATTTTTGAAATGTTTTAAATTAGTCTCATCTGCTCACCAAGGCTGCATTTAAGTGTTTAAAAATTGTAGAATATTATTACAATTAGGAAGAACAGTTTTAAGGGAAAATCTGTTAAAATGTAATTTATTCCTGAGATCAAAGCTGTATTTTCTGCATCATTACTCTTCAGTCTTCCGTGTCACATGATCCTTTTTTTATATATAAAATGATATATTTTAGAAATGTTTTTCTGGATTTTTTGATGAATAGAACATATTAAAAATCCAAATATTTTGGTCGTAAACCAAACGAACGTCACAAACTTTCCAAACACAAATTAAGAGCACAATGTCACAGAACGGCTGCTGCTACGTAAACTAGATCATTTGCTCGGTTATCTCTGTAATGGCTCTTTCCTGTTTGTCCGAGATGGATCTGGACGGTTAACAGACCTTTCAAAGCACTAGAGTTTCATCTGTTTCCGCTAAATGCCCAAAGATTCACTTGTTGCCGTCTGTCTGAATACTACAACCAGATCTGACCGGTTACAAATCAGAGAGAGTCACTTTCAACAAAGTTATATACACATACATGTATATATTTCAGAAAAACATGTTTATATATTAAATATATTTATGCACGATATGAATTATATGTATAGAAATACAGACATGTAAATATTTTCTAAATATATACTGAATGTGTATAAATATACACAGAATAAACACATATTATGCAAACAGAAACTTTTATTTTGTATGCGTTTAATCACGATTAATCATTTGACACATTTTAACATTTAAATATATTTTGTGTATATAAATTTTAATATGCAGAATATTTAGTTTCTACGTCGAGACTTAACTGCAGTGGTTTTAATATTTTTTGTCTGATCAATGGAGGATGAAAAGAAAACCTGTTTTATAAGTCACACACTTCACCTTTAACTACTGTATAATAAAAACTAAGGGAAAACGCTCAGCTGTATCTGTATTCTGTGCAAGCTGTTTGTTATTCAATAAAAAGAGTAGAAATAGCAGCTAATGGAGCAGAAAATAGTTTAGAATGTAGGTTTGTTTCTTTTGTAAGCCATTTAAATCATCTATGGAAGTCTGTCTGGTTTTAGCTACACACAAAAGAAGACTGACTGAGCACAGAGAGCGGCCTCCATCTAGTGGTGAACCAGAATCTGACATTTAGGACTTAGACGAAATGTTTTTTTCTACTTTTAATGCAGAGGAAGCCACATCTAAGGGGGATGCAAACACAATGCCACTACAAACTAATACAATCTGTAACAAACTGCACCTTCAAACATGTGAAGAGCCTTAGTCTGATGTTTACAAGCACTTTCGCCCGTCTTTGAGCCGTAGCACATTAGTATTCTGTCTGCACTGGCCGGAGGAAGACTGGAGAAAAGCAGCCCATCGTGTTTCTGCCGGACACTTCAGACTGAACATCGCTAAGCAACTGCTGGAAGAAACTGGGAATTCCTACAGTGTTTGGTAAAAAAAAAAAAAAAAAAAAAGCAAAACGATGAAAATGTCATTCTGTAATGCCCATTCTTGAAATCTTTTGTGCATTGCTTTGTTTCTTATCTGCAAGTTCAGATGTGTAACTTACTGTATCAATGCCTCTTACTGACTTTGAAAGTTGGTTTGGAAGATATATGCAAAAATATAGAATAAACATCATATTTATTTACTTTAATAAACTTTATCAAATATATTTAGTTTTTATATAAATAAAAAATATGGATAATTAATTATATAAATAAGAAAAATATGAGATTTTATATATATATATATATATATATATATTAGTGCTAAT
>JAUCMU010000030.1:21816091-21838303 GCA_032275025.1 Enteromius treurensis | reverse complement strand
TATATATATTAGTGCTAATAATAATAATAAATAATATATATATATATGTTCTGTATATATATAAGTGCTGTCAAACGATATATAGTTGTTTTATATATACATATATATATATATATATATATATATATATGCGTGTGTATTGTATATATTTATTATGTATATATAAATACCCAGACATTATTCATTATATATACATATTTTTATGAAATACATTCATGGATGTGTATTTATATATATATATATATATACAAACACATTTATTTATTTAGATAAATGTATACATTTTTTATTAATATAAAACAAAATATATTTCATTAAATTATATAATATTATATATAATATATATTAGAATTTATAATATAACAAGATGCATTTTATCATTTAATATTTTAACATTGTACATGAGTAAAATTAGCAAAGCATGTACATTTCAGCTTTCTACATTTAAGAGCACAGCAGCTGTTAAAAATGCAGAAATGTAGTCTGTATAGTAAACCCGTATCAAACTCAGATCAAACACAATATGTAATCTGCATTAGCACGGTAATAACATTTCCCCACATCAGTGATCATTAAAAGTGTTAATAACAGCATTAAACGAGCTCTGAATGACAGAATGTGACGTGCTACAAAAAGGTCACATCTGCATTTAATGTGTGTGAGATCCGCAGCCATCAATCATTCACTTAACAACACACAGGACACACTCAAACACAACCACGTGCCAGCAATTACCACTCATAAGACATAATAATCACATCAACTCGCATCACAGCTTGAACCAACATATCTGCACATATTTGCTCATTTTTACATATTATTGCCATTGTCTTTCAGTTGAGCACTAACCAAAATCAATTTACATCAATTTTGTGTCAAAAATGAAACAATGCAGAGAGTCAAATCTACTTGTAAGCAGGTCACATGACTGTTCTTGTGCTAAGTAAAAGCCAGCAGGCCAAGCACTGAGCAAACAAAGACAAACGTAACTTTTATGCACAGAATGTGCTTTCTTTTTGGCTTCTTCTGGGGTTTTTTATGCTACAAATGCTCCTCAGATACACCATTCGAGAGAGAAAAACGTACCTGATTCAATTGGCCCCAAATTAGAGTGGAAAGCAAAAGCGTCCCTGTTTTGTTTGGGAGCCCAGTCCTGAAATTAGTGAACCATTTTCCCTGCGGATTCAACTCAAGAGGCTCGGGGCTTAATCAAGTGGAAATTGGGGAGAGACAGCGGGGGTAGAAGGGCAGAATGAAGCAATTGTTCGACTCGCTCTTTGATGTCACTGCAACAAAATATCCAGGCACAGGCAAACTCGTGAATGAGAGAAATGCATAAAGCTGGCTACGCGATCAAATCAGGAATATCGGCACTGTAAATGCATTCTGTGCTCTTCATTATGAGGCAGATGTATGTATTGTAATATCTGAGCTCTCATCTCAGACAAACTCCCAGCGCCTCTATTGTGTCGCAGAGCTTTTCTCATGCGTGCGTCTGAATGCGAGTCGGAGCTGCAGATAATCACATTTTCCTAAGAAAGGCTTAGTCGTGCAAACTAGCACAACTGTCTCGAGAAGAACAAGAGAATGCATGGACAGGACATCTTCAGCAAAAGAGCTCTGGGAACAAATGCTGATGCTTAGAGAACAGGTGGATGATTATGATATATACATTTTTATACTCAAGATAAAAGCGAATGACCTGGAACATTCTGAACATTAACATTACAATGTTATCTGGTCTTTAATAATTAATAATAGTTCAAAAACTTAAGCACAAAACACTATTTATACATTGTGCATGGAATTTTTTTACTGAAAAATTCATTTGTTTTCTCTTAAAACGTCCTAATATAATGTTCATCAATATCTGTTCTCAAAACTTTACCATAAAAACTAGAACACTTGGATTAAAGAATTTTTTCAAAATTATAAAAGCATAAAATGTTATATATACATTGTTCATTGAACATTCATCTAACCTTATTTATATATTATGTTATTTATATATATATTAACAAGCATTATAATAAAATGCTGTATTGAATGTTACTACTAGAATGTTCATTAAATGTGTAAAATTTACACACAAATGTTATTCCTAAGCATTTATTGAACTTTTTTCCCCTGAAACAAAAAAAAAAGAAAGTTTTCTGAAGCTTACTAATATGATGTTTGTCAAAGTAATCTTAAAACTTAAGACGAAAAACATTATTTCTACATCATCCATGGAACATCTTTTCCTGAAACATCCATCTAACGTTTTTTAAACGTTTTTAATATGTTTGTCAACGTTTAACAATGCTCACAAACGTTTAGCACTAAAACATTATTTATACATTGTTCATGGACTCTCTTTCCGAACGTTCATCTAAGGCTTTTTAAATGTTACTTATTGTTTCGCACCAATCGGGTAACATTTAAAAGTAACATTCCCACAATGTTTGAAAAATGACACAAATGGAAAGTTTGCTGAGTGTTTGCATAGCCAAGAAAAACATTTGAAATCATTTTATAAATGAGATGTTATGAAGTTTAAAGAACATCGGGGAAAAGTTTTTATAACTTCACTGGAACGTGTAAAACATTAGTAAAACTGTGCACCATCCAGTAAGGATGCAGAGAGATTTGGGGCCTGATATTTACATTTGTGCATAAATACGTTCTCAAAATAATCAAATTTCGACAGATTAATCAACCTGGGTGATATATAAATCTATCACTAATCATATGTGACCCTGGAGCACAAAACAGAAAATCTAATAAACAGCTTTTTCATAATAAGTTTGTAGCAATGCATATATCTAATCAGTAGGAAATTTACTACATACATCCATGCAACATGTTCTTCACTTAATAGCCTAATGATTTTGTTGACAATGACAATGTTATTGCTGCAAATGTGCTACTTATGACTGCTTCTGTGCTCCAGGGTCACAAATATCCCCCAAATGCATTAAACTCAAACTTTCCACAGCATGCACTGCATATAATACGACCACAAAGAAAGGTTCCCTGCTGAAACAACCTGCCTGAGATGTTCCGCTGGGGCTCAAGCTCTCAGCAAACCAGCTCAAACTTAATAAAACAAATGCTATTTTATATGAACCACGGTAACTGGAAATATAAACATGTTTGCACAGTCTGTTGAGTTGAGCATGCTGAGTTTGTCAGGTGGTGTATTGTAGTAATTGCTCTCTTACCTTCTCTTTAGGCTGTGCGCGCGCTGAGCAGCGGCGCGTCGCGTCAGTTCCGTCGCGCTGCACGCTGATGAAGGAATGCGAGCGAGCGAGCGTGTGAAAGTGCGGCGCTAAACTGCCATTATTTTCTAACTTCCACCCAATTCGACTGAAGCAGGCCGTTGTCAATGGCAGAGGAGGTTCTCTCGCGCAGCACAAAGTAGGTGCATTTGCATTTCTCCGACCCTCCCCTCGCTTTTCAGCACTGTTATTGTGTGGCGCGGTTGGGGTCCTTATTTGGCCCCCGATTAAATCCTCACTGGCCCGCTCTCAAAAAACGCCTTATAAGCAGTTCTGCTCTGACACATCGCGTTAAGACCTTGTTCTCTATATGCTCTCCTGAAATCTACTGAATGCGTCGAAACGAGTTCACAAAAAAATTTAGATGTTGTTACAAAAAAAGGTATAGGAGCAACAAGTGTCATAGTAAAAAATGAAAGGATACTTGAGGCCCCATTTGAAGTTCCTCAGACTGACAGAGAATGTGCTCCTCAAATATCTTCTTGTACACTGAAGGAGATTCATTGTATCTCAAGTCTTTTCTTTAAGATGGGGTGGACAGTCTATGAAGAAACTTACGGTTCTTGTCTTTTAGGTTCTGTGTGACAACGTCTTTCGGAACATTTTTAGAATAACGTTACATAACCTACGTTTTTTTTAAATGCTGAAAATGTAAAGATTTTATTTTCTAATTTATATTATTTGTCTTACATAGATTTGAATGCTTTTTGCTCTTAGTCTAAGCATCAGGCAGATTCATTTCTAAAAGTATATATATATATATATATATATATATACTATAATACCATTGTATATATATATACTATTGTATATATACAATTTTTTATGCTGTAAAAACATACATATATAACATAATAAATATATAAATTTCAAAAAAGCCACAATATAGGGAAATGGTTTACCGATCTCCGCAATCGCCGCATTTAAATCCAGTGAACGAGTAAGGCATTATTATTATTAGTGCTTATTATTGTTCATACTCCGGTAAGTTAATTATATAAATATATAACTATAAGTATAAACGTCCACAAGTGCACCGTTTGATTCCAGCAGAACGAGTTATTCCTTAAATATTGTGTTAAATGTTTTTCTTTATTATTTTTGAAGAGATATTTAGTTTTCCAAACCATTGAATTGATGCAAAAAAAACGTTACCTAAAACTTACACTGAATGAGGGACTCGAGCCATATTGAGATCAAAATATCATTCAGACTTGATGTAAGTTACTCAGTTGACTTAGCAACCGCAAAACAACGTGCAGTAAACTTTATATTAACAACGAGTTTTGTACGATCAGTAACCACTTAACTTACTACTTTTTGTTTTACACCGTGTCTACACTGAACGCGACAAGGCGACCGTTAAAAATCATTTGAAACTGGTGTCGCGCCGTTTCTCAAACAAACGTCACACATAATAAACACACGTGACTGACAAAAACCGGAGCGTCATCAATAAAACGCACTAGTTTCTGACGTGGTGTTTAAAAATTGAGCTTTTTTAAATGTTGTACTATATTTTAATTTGTTAATACTTTTTTATTAATTGTTTAGTTTTAGCACTTTTTTTCATACAAAATTATATTTACGGAATTTTTTGTTTTGTTCGCATATTAAGTGCTTAAGTAAAAAAAAGAAATGTCAAAAATGACCAAACAACAAAGAGTTAAGTCATGAAAAACAGACGTTGAATGCATTATAGATGTATTTTATTAAAATATTTTTTAAAAACAAATGCATATGTATAAACCATGATAAATATGCATATGCAGTATAATCATACAGTAAAATGTTTATATTCATATAGTTTTCATTTTTAAACATAAAGGATATTTTAGCATTCAAACTGGCAGTGGTGATATTTCCTCGTTCAGTCCATGGCAGGGTCTCACAAAAGGAGAAATAGCCTTTTTTTCCAGAAAAGCTACAAAGCAGCACTGTTCACCTGAGAAAAAATACTTGAAGAGACGCCGTCGCACAAAACCACATCCGAGTGACAGAAACCTGCCGCCTAGATTACACAATATGATCATTTTTAATATTATGGGGTCATTCCTTCTATGCAGTACATTTCTTGACTCCATTCATACATGTCTGAATATAATGGATAAAATTTACTTTATTGCCTTTATTATATTTTATTATAATTTCAATTGGTTTGATTGCTGTATTGATTTTCCCTGGGTTTTTAATTTAAATGTTTGAAATTAAATATGTATTTATATACTACCAGTAAAAAGTTTGGTATAATAAAAATGTATTTATTTCCCCCCCCCAAAAAAGTCTCTTCTGCTTTGCTTGATTTTTTTGAAGGATCACGTGGCACTGAAGACTGTGAGAAACGATGTTGAAAATTCAGCTTCGATCACAGCAATAAATTACACTTTACAATATATTGCAATATATAATAATATTTTACAATATTGCAATTTTCACTGTATTTTTGTTCAAATAAATGCAGCCTTGGTGAGGAGAAGAGACCTTTCCAAAAACATTTAAAAATTGTGTGTGTTTTACTGATAACTTATATTTTTATTCTCAATGTAAAATCCTTTTAATTAACAGAAGTCACTTTCATTAGGTTTTGTGCAGTTGGTTGATTTCTTTAAATCATTTCAACACGCTTGATAAAATTGCACAGATCTATAGAAGCATAACAAAAATGTCAAAAGATGGTTAAAAGATACCAAAGGAAATTGATGTCTTCATGTAAACTGTCAGCAATGACTAACTTTAGCTCAGTTTTTATTCCGCTCATTGTGTAAATGATTACAATATAGTTCATAATCATAATAAGTGCCTGAGTTTGAGAAGAGCAGATTTCTGAGGATCTGATGTATGCTTTTATAGAATTACTGGAATAATTCATAGTTCATACTGCAGAACATGAATGACTATCACAAACCTGACCGCAGAGCTGCACCATTCTGGACAAATCAGACAATCAGGAGTATTTTTTATTACTGTCTCAAATAGAGAAAAACAATCTCTCACAATTCTATTAATTGCTGCAATCTATTTTAAAGTGTGTAATTAACATGCATGTATTGTGTGTGTGTGTGTGTGTGTCCAAAATCAAACTTCTGGAGGGCAGCATATATATATATATATCAACATACACACACACACATATATGCTGTCAAAACATATCCAAAATAAGTTTTTGTTTGCATAGTATATGTATGTGTTCTGTGCATATTGATTATGTATATAGAAATACACACACATATTATTTGATGTATTTAACATGTCTATATTTATATTCATAGAATTTATATTAGAAATAAATATATATATATAATATATAATATTTTTTTTTTAAATACATGCATTTGTGTGTATTCACATATACATAATAAATGTATACAGTTAACACACTTTACATAAACACATAAACAAAAAATTAGTTTTGGATGCAATTATTATATATATTTCATGCAAAATAGGTTTGAAGGAATGATTCAGTGACTCATGAAAACTTCACTTGTTTCATTCCTGGATGAATCTGTTGCAAACGGCTATTTTTACAGCTCCCAAAAGCGCCATCTAGTGGTGAAAAAGGAACCTGCATTTTAAAAGATCGGGGGAATATGCTAATGTTTTATTTAACGTCAACATATAAAGGCCTCGAGATTCGTTTTTAAAAACAAGTTGTTTGAATGATTCAGAGTCGACTCTCTCTTTTGAGACACAATACATTTATACTGATTGCAGAATATCGCAATGCATTCGTAAAATCTCTGAATCGATCCATCTATCGGTTTATTAATGGTGCAGCTCTACCGGACGGTGCTAGAGAACTGTACTCTGTGTTTGTGTTGAAGTCATGTCTGATGGTAATGGTGGTAGTGGTGATGATGATGGTGCTCGTGATGATGATGGTGCTCGTGTCTCTGGACCACAGGCAGCACTAACCCGGCGGCGTGTTCGCTGACGGGCGACTGGGTGTGTTTGGAGGGTGACAGCGCCTGTTCTCTGGCCCTGGCTCTGGATCTCTTGCTGTGGCTGTGCTGGAGAGCCGTGGAGGGCTGAGGGAAATGATACACATCCGCCGGAGAGACGCCATGACACCTGCTGCTTCTGGCTGCAGACTGGATGCCTCTGGACGTGCCCTTCGGGGACCTGACGGACTGGGGCCCGGGGCGTACACGGGGGTCTGGGGCCACACAGGGGTCGGCAAGGACCTGAGAGCGCCGCTGATGGCCATGTGTCTCGGGCTCGTGGGAACGAGAACGGCTCTGATCGTGTGAAGACCGAGACGGCTGCTCTTGCTGGACTGCAGGAGAAGAAGAACCTTGATGAAGGAGAAAATTGAGGGGGAATGTTTTTTAAAAGGTTTCAAAAATGAAGGAATTATATTTTATAAAGGGTCAGAATAATTATGAAAATATATTTTATGAAGCACCAGTACAATGATTAAAATTAAGGGAAATATATTTTTAAATGGTCAAAAACAAAAATGAATTTCTATTTTATAAAGGATTAGAATAATTAGAGAGGATTAGAAAGGATTAGAATAATATATAATACAAATATAGGCTGGCAAAATAAAGAAAAAACATTAAGGAATTCTATACTATAGATAGTAGAGCACAATAATCAAAATTAAGGAAAATATATTTGTAAGAAATGGAAATATATATACATAAAAAAGGTTGGGGGGGGAAAATTATATATATTAGAGGTTAGAATAAATATTAAATCTACAGAAAATATTTTCTAAACAGTAAATATTTAATAAACAGTCAGTACAATTATCAAAATGAAGGGAAATATACAGTATGTTAATAAAAAAAAAGCTTGGTAACATGAACAAAAATTAAGCATCAAACTTTTTGAAAGGTTGGAAAAAGTAAGAAAAATTAAGGACTTAAATGAATTATAAACATATTTTTCATAAAGGGTCAAAACAATGATCAGGATTATTAAGTAATAATTTTGTTCATCAGCACAATGGATAAAAATGAAAGAACTTTATTTTAGAAAAGAGTAGCAAAATTAACATAAAAAATTAAAGAACTATATTTTATAAAGGGTCAGAACAATGTAAATTAAATTAAGTTTAATTGATTTTATAAAAGAAAATATAATAAGAAAATTCTGTCTTCAAGAAAATTTATAAAATACAATTTCAAAAATCAGCATAAATTAAAATAGTACATTTTGGAGTGAAATTGGAATCTGAGATTCTCCCTTTATTTTCGAGTCTGTGTGTTCAGCAGAATCTTACTGTCAAATCTGGAGGTGTAGTTCTCTATTCCCGCCAGATCCAGGTAATGGTTTCGTCTCTCTGTGTTCTCGTCCACGCAGTAGTGATTCTGACCTCTGTTAAACACACACACACACACCATGTCACGTGTGGACAAACAACACAAACAATGATTCATACACACACGGCACACAGCGACTCACCTGATATGTGTGTGCTCCGCAGGAACTGACTCCACGCGACTCAAGCGATTGTCTGAACCAGGAGCAAAGGTAGATCAGAAATTAGACACAAAACACAAAAACATGCGTGTGTGTGAGTGTGTGAGAGAGAGATGAGCACCGTTCCCGGTGTGTGTGGGGTCTCTTCTGTGAGCTCCAGGTTCAGGAGTGACCGTCAGCTTCACTCGGAGGGTCTTTCGTTTGCCGTTACACGAGTGATTGACTGAAGTGTCCACCACGTCATAGATAGTGTGCATCAAACTGGACATGTCCTAAAACACACACACAGGTGTCAGGTGTCTGTCCCTGAATGAAGCCTGTATAAATCTCAGCGTTTACCTCTTTTGTGACTTTTCCACTGTTGTCGAAGTCGTAGAGTGTGAAGACCCACTCTTGCCTGTTTTCATCAACCAGAGACATGTTACACTCCAGATCCTGACAGATCAAACACACACACACACACACACACAGTTACACACCTGACCAGCAGGAGGAGCTCATTCACTGCCAGTGCCAAAAAATAATTTCGTCATCATCGACTCACATTGTTTATCCATTTAATAAAAAGCTTGTTTTCTTTTTTTTGGCCACTAGGATTTTTACGGTTGAAACTAAAACTATTAAAATGTTACATGGAAATGTGTACGTGTATCGTTAAAATGCAATAAAAATAAATAAATAAATAAATAAAATTTAAAAAAATAAACATTTTTGTTCATTTAAATAAAGCTGAAATGAAATAAAATATAAACATTAAATCAAAAAAGCTCAAATTAAAATGACTAAAATTAAACTGAAAACTTAACAAAAAGCTAATCAAAATAATAATAAACATTATTATAGCATTAAATATTCCTAAAATAACAGTGCAACCCACAAACAATCTAAAACCCAGCAAGGAAATATTAAATTAATTTAAGAAACACTACATTCCAAACCATAGTATTTTTTTTTTAAAATAAACATTTAATTGTAATATTAAAAAATATTTATATATATAAAACTAAAAAAGCACAAAAAATTAACTAAATGAAAATACTACAAAACAACACAACCTGAAAATGAAAGACATGAACACACTCTACTGCGTGTAAAGCGGAAGCTTCATCGTTTGTTTTTGCGCAGAATAAAGTCAGACAGGTTTGGAAAAACATGAGGGTGAGAAAATGACGACAGAATGTTTATTTATGGTCAAATGACTCTTTTAATAAAAGAAAGATTGTATGAGTACAGGTCTAGAGTTTCACTGGAGAGGATGTATAAGGGAGTTTTGCGTGGGATCATACAGGCGCTTTTCGTCTCATTCCAGGAAAACTCTTTTTAACCACAATTCTCAGTTTCAGCTTTCTGGCAGGAGATGGACCTGACGGGGATCTGGTGACGAGGATGAGAACTGTTGAAGCTGTGAATGTGATTTTAAGCCCCTAGCAATGCGTTCGGATGACACTGATGTGTCTCATTCATTATCAGAACCCACACACACACACACTGCTCTGTGTTACTGCTATTAGAGCTCAAAATCAACCAGAGAGCACATTCTCTGATATTAATAAATAAATCCTGTGTTTAGCCACTGCTTGTTGTGAACTTACATCTAGACTGATGCGTTTCTTCCCTTTGCTGGCGTCTCTCTCGCCATCTTCAGACGCCACAAACCTCTCGCATCCTTCAGCCTTTTCTGGAGGCAAAACCACTACACACACACACACACACACACACACACAGGTACTGTGAGTATCGTACATGAGACGCACTGCAAACAGTGTCTAAACATTCTTAAATCAAGACACGTTTAGTTGAAAAGAAAAATCGTGAAGATAGTAAGTGTTGTTTTCTGAGTTAATTCTTAAAATGAGAGCAAGTGTCTTCAAATGAGGTCTGATCACTTGAAATAAGCCTAATATTTAAGTTTTATTTAGGTAATATTTATTAATGTTTTATATGAGCTTTTATCTTTATAATTTCAGTTTTCAGTATATAATTAAATGTAATATAACAATTTTTATATAAAACTAATATATAATTGTTTTTCTCAGTTTTAAGTACATAATATAATAAGAAATAATTTATATAAAAATTGGTAAAATTTTATTTTTTTACAGTCATGCCAATAAAGCAATAATAAAGGTGAATTTCTAAGAATATTGTGTGTGTGGTGTCTATCCTCACCCTGTAGAGGGCAGCGGTGGAGCAGTGTCTGTCCATACTTCAGC
This sequence comes from Enteromius treurensis, assembly GCA_032275025.1. Classification (NCBI taxonomy): domain Eukaryota; kingdom Metazoa; phylum Chordata; class Actinopteri; order Cypriniformes; family Cyprinidae; genus Enteromius; species Enteromius treurensis. Next base: position 21,827,400 of record JAUCMU010000030.1, on the reverse strand, counting down.
TCCTGGAGGAGAAACATGGAAAAAGCACAAGAGAGGAGGTGTTAGTTCAATAGACAGGCCAGAAACCACAGGGAAAGCAAACACCTCCATCTGAAGCATTTCCTCCTCAGGGACGCTCAAACGATGACGGCGTCACATACGATTAAATCTACTTCAACCCAAAATAACACAGAAACAATATTTTCCTGAGGAGACCAGATCTGATGTTTCTCTGACGCGATCGTCTTCTCATACTTCACTGACAGGAACATTTTGGGGTTTTGTTGCTAAATGAGTACAAACCAGACACATGACTGAGATCTGTCATAAACAGACGCCTGAACCACAAAAATGCTCAACGGCTGTGCAGATCCCAACCTGCTCGAAAACAAGCACCAGATCCACTTAAAACCTTTCAAATCAGCTCTAAAGACTACGAAAACCAACCCGAAGCCACAGCTGATTAGACATGCAGCCAACATCTGCAACGTAGAAGTACAACTTCTCTTCTGCTCACCAAGGACGCATCTTTTCAGTTAAAAAAATTGAGTAAAAACATTCATTAAAAATTTAAAAAGGACAGCATTTACAGTCCTAAATAGTCACTTTTGATTGATTTAAAGCATCCTTGATAAATAAAGGTATTCATTTATTCTTATTAATCCCTTAAATTACCATTAGTGTATAAATATTTGCATTTTGAATTACTAAATAATTTATTAAAATAAATTTAAATATAAAAAATTAAATAAATATAAATATTTTGTAAGTGAAAATACTTTTATTCATTAAAATCTATTTAAACAGTTTTTTTTTCTAAAATATTTAGTCATTTTTTAAAACATCTTTTAATTTGTAATCATTTGTAAATGATACACAAATAATTTAATTTAATTTTTAATGTATAATTTACACACATACATAATTTTAGTAATAATTTGTGAACATAAGCAATATATCACAATAAATCAATATTTATTGTAAAAAAATTTGACAAAATATCACACTGTGAATATAACATACTTGATTTTTATTCACATGCTGCAACACACTCTGACAGTCACCCAATCGACCAATGAGAAGCTTCGAGAGGTCCAGATGTGTTTTCAAGAATGTAATTAGCTGTATTGAGTTCAGACGGATACGCCTCCCAGAATGCAACACTGTGTTGATTTGCAGCAGCAGGACGGCCATGTTTTCTTTAAAGTCACGTGTCTGTGAACTCATTACCACCCGGAGCAACAGATGCATCCCAGATCTGACCGCCCTTAAAGACTAACACATGGTATTTTACCCATAATGCCGTCACCCACTGAGGCCCTTTTTAAGCAGCAATGTGTGGGCCATATGCTTCATTAAAACAGAGCTGGTTCCAATCCACAGTTGAAGAAAAAAACAGGCCCTAGTTTCTATATTGTCTCAAACTCTCATCAGAGACTGGAAGTGTGCTAAAAGTGCATCTGGAGGCAGATCCATGCGTTCTGACGAACCAGATCTGTGAAATAAACATGTGACGGCTCTGAAATGTGGTGTATTAATGAGACTGAGTAACTAAAAGAGGCCAAACCATCAAGTCTGTATTTATTTGATCAAGTACTGTATAAAAAAACTCTAGTATTGCAATATTGGTTCGAAATAGAATTTATTTCTATGATAGAGCACTGAATTTACGTGAGCCATCAGTTGACAATTGAAATCATACTATAAAAATTATGACACACTCATAATTACGAGAATTTGAGTGTTGAGAATGATGAAAAAAGATTAATATACTAAGTCACAGCTGTGATATACAACTCAAAAGTACGTTAGATGTACAAGAAAAAAAGTTGAAATGATCATATAAAATGTCATAAATATGACAGGTCAAAATTATGAGATAAAAACAGAAATTACCAAGGCACTAACAACTATGAGATACAAAGACACATTTATAATACACTAAATAATGAGAGAAAAAGTCAAAATGATGACATAAAAAAGACGAGATTATTAACTAAGTCATAACTATGAGATCCAAAGACATGAGATAAAAAGTTCAAAGGTAACTACAAGATACTAAGATATAATTATGAGATAAATATGACATCAATATTATGACACTTAAACTTAATATGACACCAAGGGACAACTATGAGATAAAATGTCAACATTATGACATACTAAATTGTAATTCTAAAGGAATTGTAAAAACGAGACATTCATCTTAATTCACAACTTTTAATAAGCAATGAAAAAAGGATTTATAAAAAAAAAATTAAGTCTTTACTGTCACTTTTTTATCAATTTAGCACATCTTTGTTGAATAAAAGGTTAATTTCTTTCAAAAGTAGAAAGAAAAAAACATGTACTGACCCCAAACTTCTGAACAGTAGTCTATTCATTGTCAATACAACAATATACACAGTATAAAGCGTATCGACTATATGAATATATATAATATATAATATATGAAGCAGCAACGTTTTCAACATCAGCATATTAGATTTTCTGAAGGATCATGTGATGTTGAAGACTGAAGTAACGATGCTGAAAATGCAGCTGTGCATCACAGAAATAAAAGACATTGTAATAATATTTCACAATTTTACTGTATTTTACGTAATAAATGCAGCTTCGATGAGCAGAAGAAACTTCTTTCATAATCTCCCTGACCCCAGTCTTTAAGCAGTAGTGTATGCATGTGTTGCCAGTGTGTGACAGACAGTAGCTGACGTTCATCTGGCTGAGCAGTAACATCCCTTCTGCTGGTCTCTATCCAGACCGGACTCAGATCCAGCGGTCAGCTCTGCGCCAAAGCATCCGCAGCATCTCACTAATTTTGTAATCTCTGCTTTGGTCTTGGCTTCTAGCTAACAAAAAACACACAGGAGACTCTCACTTCCGAGAATCGGTCAGATGCAGTGTTCACTGAACAGACTGGAGAGAAAATTGGTGTAAATGTGTATAATGTGTATAATGATGAAAACATCTATGCTGTGATACGATAGAAACAATTCAACGACCAAAAAAAAAGCCCAGAAAAAAGCTACTCATTTGTAGCATTCAAGCAGGCAAGTAGACAGGACAAGTCAAGCGGTCAAATACTGTATAAAAAATAAGTTGTGAATGCATCTCTTTGTGTTACTGTATTGTTTTCGGGGCGTGTTGTGATCAGCAGCGTGCTACAGATGGCCGAAGGGCTTTTACTCCGGCGCAGAGAGACTTTTCACCCTGAGGTCAGATGTGTTTTCTTGGCAGGACATGAAGCGCTCCAAAGGCCTCAGAAACAACAGCTGTGGAGCGAGTCTGTTCGCTCATCTGCGTCAGAGCCCCAGCCAGACGTTTGAAGATCCCCAGGCCTGTAAATCACAGAACATCTCCTGGACTCGTCCAAAGCTCCCTTCCGCTGATCTCAGCCACGGCCCGCTGGAATACCGGCGACCCGATCGGCTATTTCTGTTCATTCATTAACACTCTTATCGGCTTCCTCTGTAAGTGTACTGTAACATGCTGATGTTTATCTGCTGGGGAAAATTAGACTCGTTCCATCAAACCCACCGCAGAACGAGCTACAGGCCAGATGCTTCTGGTGTTCAGATTCATGAGGGATTCACTGACAATAACTTGTCGGTCATTTACTAGCGCTGTCTTGTTTTAGCACTTAAATTTACTAAAATAATGGCCAAAAATGAGGGTGCAAATGACAGGTCAAAGTTATGAGATAAAAACTGAAATTTGAGATTATTAAAATACTAAGTAAAAATTGTGTGATAAATAAAATGACAAAAAGTCAAACATACTAATTGATAACTATGAGATAACATGTCAAAATGATGTCAATTATGAGATAATAAAATGATGATATAAAAAGTCATAAATATGATTGGTCAAAATGATGAGATTCTAAATCATGATAAAAAAAATGAATGGAGAAATTATTACATTAAATGTACTAAGACGCTAATTGGGAACTTTGAGATACATTATAGAAAACTGAAACTATAATGTGAATAGTCACTTATATGACAGTTTAGATTAAGATACTAAGTTACAGCTGTGATATACTGTGAAGCTGTATAATTACAACTGTGAAATTATCATATAAAACATCACAAATTTGACAGGTCAAAATTATGAGATACTAAGTCACAATTATGAGATAAAATCGTCATTTAAAAACTTATCAAGACACTAAAAACTATGAGATACAAAGACAAATTTATGACAAATTAAATAATAATAATGAGGTAAAAAGATACTTAGTCATAGCTATAAGATACAAAGTTCAAATGTAAGAACTACACAATACTTAGACTTAATTATGAGATAAATATCACATTGATATTATGACAGACACTTAAACTTAATACAACACTAAGTGACGACTATGAGATACAAAGTCAACAAAATGACATACTAATTTATAGTTATGACTGCTTACTAAAGGAATTGTAAAAATGAGACAAAACAAATGTACTGAAAAGGTACATTTGTGCTGATCCTAGTTTACATGTTCCTAGTTCAAGTTATTAAAAAAACACCTGATTTCCAACTAATGCTTGTTTAACTGTATACTGTATTCTAGACAAGATTTCAGTGTGCTTTGAAATATTATATGAAAAATCAATTCTGAATCCAGAATGGTTTATGTTAACTTGATTTTAATTTTCACATATCTTCAAAAACATATTTGTTTGTTATAGAGCTAGTAAACAACTAACCAGCTTAAAGCCCTCAAGGCCATCTCTCTAAATCGTGAACATCTAGAGGGCCTCTCTGAAACCTCTACCAGATGTCGGGGCGTCTTTATGAGCAGCCCCTCCTCATCCTGGGACCGCAAATGTGCCTCACACTTGAACCTCAGCAGCACCTCTCAAACAGCTTTCACGGGCTGCTCTTAAATGGAGCTGTAGAACACTTTCTCAGAGCTCCAGTGTGGTTTGTGTATAATATTTAAAGGTTAGTATGAACACAAGACACAGAGTTCAGTGAGATGGCGCGGTTGAAATTTAGTAAATCCAGCTTATTTATTCTAGAACATCAAACGACGTTTTTTTCGAACACTGATATTTGCAGCCATGAAGAGTTGTATATTAAAGTATGTAAGGCAAAAATAAACATGTTGCTGGGTGTAATTACTGAAAATCCCAATGGATTCTTCTCTATGCGTGGAACCAGTTCTTGCCACATAAGAAATGAGTCATTCTTTAGAAAATGTAATAATTATGGGATAAAAAAATAATTCACCTATGATAATTATGCCATTAAAAGTTATTAAAAAATTATACCAAGTCATAATTATGGCACAAAATTAAAACTATAAGAAATGTCAGAATTTGGGGTTTTCATATTTATGATGTTTAAATTTATTTCATGATTTATAGATGTATGTCATTATATATGACATACATATATGACAAACTATCTTCATGACATACTTAATCATAATAATGAGATAAAATAAAAAAAGACAAATATGACGTAAACGTTTAAAATTATGACACACCAAGTCAAAATTATGGGATACAATTACAAAATAACATAAAGTGTCAAAATGATGATATAATAACTGACTTAATAACTGTCATTAATTATGATTAATAATGATTATGATCAAAACACAAGTTTATAAGAAACATTATCTCATAATTATGACTTAGTATCTTTTAAAATACTAAATCATAACTAAGAGACCCAAAGATTACTAATGAGTGCTGTGATGTGTGGAGTTAAGGAATTTTGTCACTTAAATTTAATACAAAATGTCATAAATATAACAGGTCAAAATTATGGGATACCAACTTGGAATTGCGAGATTATGAGATAAAATCATGATATAAACCTAAACTTACCAAGAATTTATGATAAAACTGAATAATGAGGCAGAAATGTCAGCATTATGTCATAATTATTAGATAGAAGTTAAAACTATAATATGAAAGTGCAATAATATGATGGGTCAAAATTATGAGATACTAAATCATGATAATAATGGTAAAAAAACAAATGACAAAAATCTGAGATTAAGATACTAAGTCGAAGCTGTGATATCAAAATCTAAATTATGTTATTCAAACAAGATAAAAGTTCAAAAATATAATTTAAAATGTCATAAACATGACAGGTCAAAATTATGAGATACTATGAGATACAAAAACTAAATAATAATAAGGTAAAAAGTGATAGAACGTTGAAACTATAATATAAAAAGTCAATTATATGACAGAGCAAAATCATAATTATAAGGTAAAAAATTCTGACAAAAAGCTGAGATTAAGATACTAGGTCAAAACTGTGATATACAACTGAATTATCTTATACTTATAAGATAACAAGTTGAAAATATCATATAAAATGTCATAAATATGACAGGGCGAAATTATGAGATACTAAATCATAATTATAAGATTATGAGACAAAAACATGATATAAAACCTGAACTTACCAAGACACTAACAACTATGAGATACGAAGATGAAATTATGACAAACTTAATAATAATGAGGTAAAAAGTAAGTCATAACTATGAGATACAAAGATATGAGATAAAAAGTTAAAAGGTAAAAACTACAAGATATTTGACTACTAATGAGTGCTGTGAGAGTGTGGAGTTAAAACATTGTGGCACTTTATTTAATGTAAGATGTCATGAATATGACCGGTCAAAATTATGAGATAATGAGATAAAATCATGATATAAAACTTGAACGTACCAAGACACTAACACCAAGGAGATACAAAGACAAAATTATGACAAACTAAATAATAATGAGATAAACTGTTAAAATTATGTCACAATTATGTGATAGAAAGTTGAAACTATCTCATAAAAAGTCAGTATGTATGACAGTTCAAAATGATGAGATATTACCTCATAATTGTGAGGTAAAAATCAAAATTTTGACAAAAAGCTGAGATTAAGATACTAAGTCACAACTTTTAATAAATATATGACAAACTAAATAATAACAAGGCAAAAAACAAACCAAAAATATTGCATAAAAAGCTGAAGTTCTAACTATAAGATTCAAAGACATGAGATAAAAAGTTGAAAGGTAGCAACTACAAGACTCTCGACTACTAATGAGTGCTGTCCAAGCGCAGTTTCAGAGCTCGAGCTGTGTCTGACCGGAGAGTGTTATCTCAGCAGACCGCTCATCTCTTCAGCACACACTGAGCACGCTTCTCCCAGCCGGGCTGGCAGACCGCAGGAACGGGCTCGCGGCCAACATGTGAAGTTCCTCACGGCCGTGACATCGGCCAGGGGTCACCGGCAGGTCAACTCCTAAATATACCACCCTGCTCCAGCGCGGGAAGTGAAGGCGTCTGGAGACGGGACGCTTCGAATGGAGCAGAGCCAACGGAGCTGGTGTTAACAGCTCACGGCCAGATCAACACAATGAAGCGCGCCGCAGGAATATAAACAGAGCTCGAGGAAGTGTGTGTGTGTACATACACCTCATTGTTGCCGTGACTTCCTGATATTATAGAGGTGAAGGATCATCTTGTCCATCATCTGTTTATGCAGATCAATGGCCGGAAGCTACTGTGAATCTCTAGATGTAAAAACAACAAACTAAAATATTTTGGAAATATACCCCAGTGAAACATACTCATACTTCAGAGTATTTGAAATACGTTTATTAAGTGTACAACAAATACATTTGCATATTTATGCATTAATAAAATGCCCTGAAATTGTACTTTTAGTACACTAAACTAACAAGTCTGCTAAATTGGAACAACAAATTTTGTACTTAAGTCCAACTAAAAGTCCAACTATAGATATACTATATTTATTTAGGAGATATATTTATAAGTATATCTGATTGTGCTTAAGTGGAAATATTGCAGAATACTTCAGCTACACGTTAAATAGTCTGACATTATTCAAAGATTATACAATCTTCATCAAAAGGGACATTAAACACAATTTAGACTTAATATTAAGAAATATGCATTGTGCATATAAGTAGTATGCTGAATAATTATATTCCAATTTAATTATAATTCTTATATCCGTAAGCCTTGAGTTATCTTTTAGTAAATATGTTAATAGATTTGAATTATACTTACTTTTGAAATAAATGCATTTTTATTTGTGTATTTTCTAATAACCAGGTTACCATCATTTAATGGAATTTCTTTTCTGCATTTAAGTGGCACAAAATGCATGTGATGGCATTAATACACAGCATCATTTATAGAGTCTAAAACATGGTGAACAACAAAATTAAATATATATTTTAATGCAGAAAATGCATGGGATTCAAATAAATTGGTGAAACTTCAAGCCAGTTCACTGAAATAAACCATTCATTTAAACAGATTCACTAAAAAATGTATGTAAAAGTTCATTTAAAAATAAAATAAATCATTAAAATAATTAAATTAAAATCAAATTAAATATGAAACAATATTGATTAGAATATTTTATATAACCATCAAATACAGTCATTTCTTTTTGCAATCAATGCTGCATTAAAATGGCACAAAATGCATGTGATAGCACTACACAGCATTATTTATATGAGCCTAAAACATGGTTTAAATAATTAATTTAAATAAAGTAAAAAAAACTAAAAAAAATAAAGTAATGAATAAAATAAAAACGAATGAATAAATAAAATAAATAAATACGATAAATAAAGTGAAATATAAAATATTAATAAAATAAAATTAAAATAAATACCAATACATAAAATGAAATACAAAAATAAAACAAAACAATAATACAATTAAATAATATATTATCACAAATTATAATAAATGCATATATTAAATTCTACAATTAATAAAAATAATAAATTAAATAAAATCCAGATATATTCTCTGAAAACTAGTTTTATCTGTTCTGCTGTTCAGGTAAAATTACATTTTAACTGGACCTAAAACAGGGATAATGACTCCATGCACCACTAAAGTGTTGGTACTGGTCTGCAGTGAAGTATTTCATCCCACAAACATACCAGTGACTTGAGGAGCCCAGCAGAAACCCACTTCATCCACAGCAAATCACACACAGAGATCAAAGGTCTCCTGCTTCCCTGTTCCTCACAACACATCTCCAGAGATATTTACTATAAAACGCAAGACCGTGACAAAAGTGAGACTAAACCCAGCGGTCTGCAGCTCAAACACAGGGAGTTATGAGTGATTAAACTGGAACAAACTCAACTAGGTGTGGAAGAAAAGCAGCAAACAATTTCAATAGAATTTGACATCAAAACCTTGCTCAACTAATGATGTGAACCTTCAATAAGCATTGAAAACACATTATATACACAAGATACTTCATATTTAACTATTTTTATCTATATCTTTTTTACTATTGAATGATTTATATTTATGAAACATAATAAAGAAAAAAATTAATAAATTAAAATTAATTTATATATATTAACCTGTATATATATATATATATATACACACACACACATATATACATTTAATTAGTTGTATATTTATATACATGTATAATGTAAATAATATTTGTTATTTAATTAATATTACTTATATATATACATACCCACACATTCTAAAACATAAATTAATATAAAATATGAATCTGACATTCAAACACAATTTATTTACAATACAGTATATATTCCTGTGTCAATATACATAGAACTTAAGTACATTAAAAAATACTTTATACTTTTACATATAAATACATATATTTTATTTTTTTATTCATTTCTGTCATTATTATTTATATATTATTAAATATTAAATAAATAATTACGTAATTTATGATTATATTGGTTGCACTTTATTTTACAGTACACATGCTTACATGTACTTACCAAAAAAATTACTGGTAATATAAGATTACTACATGGGCTAGGGTTAGGTTTAGTACCTAGTTATTTTATTATAATTAATACAAGAAGTACACGGTATATATATGTACTGTAAAACAGTGCATCCACTATATTATTTCTATGATGATTCTGAAAATAAAATAGAAAATATGCAAACTACACAACTGCACTGAAGACATTATAAGACAGCACTGGGAGGAGCTCCAGTGATATGAAGTGATGTTTGAGGAGAAACAGGAAAACTGAGCACTTCATGAGCATGTAAAGCAGAGGAATGAGAACGGGGTGAAGAGTTCAGATGAGCTGATACAGTGATAGAGATACCATCAGCCAGACCCACATCAACAGACTGGAGAAATGCTGAAAAACACCTCAACGTATCTTCAAACTAGTTTACTGACACATCTCTGTGTGCCCATCTCTTGAATTTATTAACCAGACAATCAGACCAAAACAACGACACACTTAAATATAATTCTTACTTAAAACAACTTACCTACGAGAGCGATTTAACATCCGAAACAAAAAATTTTATGTGGGTATACACACACACACACGTAGACATATATATGCAATAATAAAAATATTATTGTATTTAATAACTATATACACATTAGTGCTGTCAAACGTACAAAATAAAGTTTTTTTTAAATAATATGTGTGTGTGAACTATGTATATTTATAATGTATATATAAATACAAACATATGCATCTATATATTTAAGGGGGGGAACTATATATATATATATATATATATATATATAATGTTTATATATTAAATATATATAGAATATAAGATTTTAAATAAATAAAACTATATGCATGTAAAGGTTTTTTAAAATGTATACTGTGTGTATATATATATACACATACTACATGCATAGATAAGATAGAATATTTATTTATTTATTTATTATTATTAATTTAATTTAATTTATTATTATTATTATGTTATTAGAAACAAAATGCAAACACAATTGCATTATTATTATTTTTAACCTTTTAAACAAATTCTTGTTTTATGCAAAGTTATAAAATTTATTTTCTCCATTTTAAAGTTCTTAATGTTGTTACTTTATGTTAATAAAATACATTTGAATATATTTTAAATGTTTAGTTTATCATCATTTTGTTGGGGTGATTGGGGACAATCCAAAGCCTCAAAACCAGCCCAACGTCAGAGATCAAGTGTAGCATGAATGAAACGCTCCCGAGTATTAAATATCGGTCTGAATCACAAATGCAGGGCAGGTCTGATGTTTATTTGAGAGGAATCAGCAGCTTGACGGAGCGTGAAACAGCAGACAGACGTTTGAAGTCACGCTGGAGGAAGCAGCCGAGAGAAAAGAGCATGCTTTCAGGAAGAAAACTAAACAGAGGCGTCTTTCAGGCGTTCAAACCCTCATCCAGACCTCGTCTCATGATGAGATCCTCAAAAGAGCACCACAACAGAACCAACTCCAGGCTCTGACTCACTCACTTCACAAAGCTATTCATATATTTTTAAATAAATATAAAAATCCA
>JAUCMU010000030.1:21793982-21806153 GCA_032275025.1 Enteromius treurensis | reverse complement strand
ATACTTGAAACTTCAAGGCAGGTGTTGAGGCAAGTTGGAGCTAAACTCTGCAGGACACCGGCCCTCCAGGACTGAACAAGATGACCCCTGCCAAGTAAATTTTCATCTAAACTAAGAACTTTTATCAGACCCCTGTGTTTAGGTTCAGTAATTTTACTCCAATGACAACAAAGCTCCTTTTCTGAACCTGAATAAATGAGCATTAATATAGGACCCTGATCATTTTAAAAAGGAAATGCAGACAGCGCTTAGAGGCTTTGGCATTTATGATTTTAGTTTAAGTTAAAGATGCACAACAAAGTCATTCAGGTTTGGAACGACGTGATCTTCCTTCGAGGAAACATCTGACAGCAGCTAATGAGCTCATTACTGCTCACTGAACACAAATGGCTTTCAGAGTTAATACTCCGGAGCTCCAGACCAGGAAAACCCTGGGGATACTCGCCCGTCTGTCTCTGTCCGTCCACCCTTCCCCCAGATCCTCGGCGCATGAACCCGTGGCTCCAGAGCTATCAGAGAGCTTTAATAACTCCCAGCTCCACGCTTTGAAGTCACGGCCAGGCAGCTGAAGAATCCCATTCCCTCCGCTTCCCTGACAATGGGTGGAGGGGGAAGGGATCTGGCCCTTAATCTGCAGCCATCGGGATTTTACCTGCCTCCCAAATCCTAAAGCTGACTTTAAAAGGTGGCCAGACACATTTGGACACGTTCCCTCTTTTCCATTAACTTCAAGGAATGTTCTGGATTTAGTGCGAATTAAGCGGTTTCGGCAGCCGGAAAATAATTCCATCATTCCATCATTGCTTTTTAACAAAGTTTGTTCAAATCACGACCGCGCAGCTGTTTATTTTCTGTTTATTCTGCTTCATGCAACTCCTCAAACGCACTCCTAACAAGGATTCCGTGATTACTGTGTTTTCAAAAATCACAAAGAGCAGCATAATTCACGTGCATTAGTTTTGTTTGCTTAGGGATAAATGCATACAATTTGAGAAACTGCAGATTCGTTAGCAATCCAAAGTCCAAAAACGGCAGCAAAGTGCAATAAGAATGAGCACTTTATACATGGTGATGAAATAGTTCACACAAACACATGAAAATTTGATAAAAATGTGCTCACTCTTAAGCCATCTAGATTAGGATGAGTTTGTTTCTTCATCAGATCTGGATCAGTGTCTCAGCAATGGATGTGAATGGGTGGCGTCAGAATGAGAGCTGATAAAAACATCACAATAATCCACCAGTTAACATCTGGAGAAGACAAAAGACGAAACAAATCCAGCATTAAGATGCTTCCTCCTATCTCAAAGCGCACTTTTTGACTGGAGGAGGTGTTATTATGGATTATGGACTCGATTTTAATGCTGGATTAGTTTGACCTTCTGTCTTCTCCAGATGTTAACTGATGGACTGGAGTGCTGTGGTTTATTTTGATGTTTTTATCAGACCCTCATTCACATCCATTACTGAGACACATTTCTCCAGATCTGATGAAGAAACAAACTCATATACATCCTGGCTAGAGCAAATGTTCACCAAATTATATTTTTGGGTGAACAATTCATTTGAATTAACTTAATCACTTACTGACATCTGCATATTAAGTTAGTAAAAGTAAAGCTGGTGAACAAAACAAGCTCAAAAGCACCAAAAAAGAGACTGTTTGCAACATCGTATCTGCTTCATCATGAACAGCTTTTACTGAATCATTTAAAGAGCTTCAACAAAAATATGACAAAAGATATGAGGTTTTGCAAGTGCTTTACAGATATATTTGCTGTAAAAACGGCATTATTAGGCGAATGACAAAGAATGCGACCAACGTTCTACACGTAAAGAAAACTCAAATTGAAGCATGCATAACTGATTCTGTTATTTTCCTGCTATAAACGCAAAGCTGCTTTTAAAAAGTGAGGTGAGGTAGGAACAAAGCTGTCATACACTTCACTTGATGTAATTCAGAAACACATCCTCCTTACAGAGATTCCTAAACACTGAGTGTGTGTCTTCTCTGTCTGCCGCGAGCTCCAGCATCAGTCTGTGTGGAGGTGTCTGCTTTCAGTTCATTCAGAGGACACAATTACAGCTGCTCTGGGGTCAAAGTCAAGCCGCAATTATCAGGACAATACAACTCTACAAACAGCTGGACAGATGTATCCATGCATCCCTAGAGCCTTCGATTCACATTACTCTACTTTAATCGGAGGAAATTGCGGCAACAAGACATTTATGGAGTCGTTTTAACATCAAAGAGAAATGACATGTCAACAAAAAAGTCTATAAAAATATATTTTTTTATATTGGAAATCGGCATGGCTCAATTCCCCAGAGATGTTTGAGGAAGAAAACATGGCGCGGCACATGATTAGCACAAATTAATAAATATTTACCTTGCTGTTTTTTCCAGCCTAAACTTCAAGAGCCCAGCGGACTCATCTTTATTTAAAAATCTACTTCAATATTATAATCATCTCCTCACCCTCAGTCATGCGCACAATGCACTTACTGATTTTTAAAAAAAATATATAAGTCAGGTTTTTAATCATCTAAAACATGCTGTATCTTATTTTGCAAAGTTGCTCAACAACACATATAATCAATATATTGTTAAATTAATATTCATTTTTAATAAATATTGTTTGCACGAATTAATTGATGAATTAACTTCTATTTATAAATCTTCTCATTAGCATTAAAATTAAATGATTTGTGGAAAGAGGGAACTCTGTGCAAATGTTTTGCTTATTTGCCAGTATGTAAAGGAATAGTTCACTCAAAAATGAAAATTCTGTCTTAATTTTCTCACCCTCAAGTATTTCCAAAATATTAAAATAAAAAAATATATAAAAAAAATATTCACAATGCGGGTTTGGAACAATATGAGAGTCAGGAAATGTGAACTCTTTAGACATTTAGTACACAGTTCAAAGGCTGCTGATCACTAGAAACCCAACGAAAAGCCTTCAATTAAACACGCTCCCACAACAATAACTATTCATCCCCGCAACTCATCAACACAGAGTCCACGAGGATTCTGTTCACTGCAGAATAAGCCTGTGATTACTACGTTTTCAACGATCACAAAGAGCAGATGATTCAGGAGACTAATTCAGATGCGCACGCATTTATTTGGTTTGCATAAATAAACAGGTTGCAGATTAGTTTGCAATGAAACTCCAAAAGCGATAAAGCATCAGAAGAAAGTGCTTCTTGTAATCTAAACTGCAGCACGTCATGCAACAAAAAACTAGTGGCTCATGGTTTGATTGTTTTAGTCCAAACCAGAGTTTCACAAAAACCAAACGCTGACCTGATATGGACTCACATCAAAAGCTCTAGTGTGAAGAAAGTGCCTCTTTCACTTCATCCGCCCTAAATAAACAACTTCTTATCAAAAGTCTCTCGCTCTCTTGCTCACAGTTTCAAAGAGTCTTTCAGGTACTTGACGACTGACAAAACACAAATCACAGCCAAAACGTGGACCTGCCCATTAATGACACATGACGTGTCCCTCGCCGGTGGTTTCCCCTGAAGGCCGCTGTCAGATTTTCCCAAATAACTTTCCCATTTATTCTTTCATGAGGCTTCTAATAGAGCAGGTTAATCATCAGTAAGAGTCTTTTATTGTGACGTCCTTTGGCGTGAAATGACGCAAAACCTGTCCACACACATAATAATTTATACAAACTAAATATAATTCATGTAAATGTCTTAAAAGGTTCATTATCAGGGATGTTTTTGAACCTTTTCCACAGAAATGATTCATACAAGCCCTAACAGCGTTTTTATTACTGAGGTTTGAATGAGAGGCGCTAATAAATCTCTGTCTGAACAAGTGCAGTAAA
The DNA here is from genome assembly GCA_032275025.1 of Enteromius treurensis. Classification (NCBI taxonomy): domain Eukaryota; kingdom Metazoa; phylum Chordata; class Actinopteri; order Cypriniformes; family Cyprinidae; genus Enteromius; species Enteromius treurensis. The sequence goes on along the minus strand of JAUCMU010000030.1, from coordinate 21,802,308 downwards.
AAGTGCATTAAAATCACTGCATTATTCAAATGTATGGTGTGACTGTGAACAGAGTTACTGACACACGTATGCCACGAGGCATGTTATTCTTTGAGCTGAGGGCTGTCAAACTGTCTCGGGTTATGAAAAATGCCAGAACATAGCAGCACCGTGTGGTCGGAGAATGAGACAAAACTCTCAGGCGGAGGAGAAACATAAACAGAGCGCAAATATGCCACTCGATCGGACAAAAATGAGTGCAGATGTACATACATCGAAAGTAAGAGATTAATTTCACTCTGTATACAGCTTCAATGATGTTCACAACAGTTTGGTGTTTTTTTTTTAGCATGCTTAAACTTGAATAAAAATGAGTGATAATTTTATATTGTATTAGCGCCGTCAACATGTGTGTGTTCTGTGTATAGTTATTACGTATATATATATACAGTAAATACACACACATACAGCATATATTTTGAAAATACTTACATCTATTTAAATTCCTATATTTGTATTCATATCATTTGTTTTATAAAAAATATTTAATAAATAAACATATTTTTCTGGAAAAAAAAATATATGCTTGTGTGTGTGTTTATATATACATCATAAATAGACAGAGCACATATCATATATATTATTATATTATGCAAACAATTTTTTTTTATTTTGGATGGAATCAATTTATTCACTGTTTGAATAACCGTGGGAGAGAAACATTATTAAATTGTAATCATGTTAAATACAAATTCAGTCCCTGCCTGACTATTTTATTAGTTTACACCACACTCGTGTCTGGTTCTTGCCTAAAAAGATGGGTTTATGATGTTTCATACGTTTGGGACGACCTGGACATCTGAGACTCCTGTAAGTCACTGTATACTCCGAGCGCTGCTCACGCAGATGTTATGCATGTGACTAACCGCGACTCTCAGCTGTTAGCTAACGCAGCTGTCAATCACAAAAAGCCTCTGCTTCTGCAGCTTCAGCGCCCGCCGGTGATGTCACAGTCCCGCCGTCAGAACCCATCAATCCCACCACCTCGCGAGGAGCTGGACGTGTCGCTGCACGGCCCTCATCTGTTTGTCTCAGACGCTGTAATGAAGATTTCTCGGTAGTGGGAATGTGGTCTTTGGCAGCGGGGCTCACCGCAAGTTGTTCCTTCTGTGGAGCAGCTCCCGTCTGGATTCTTGAGCGATTCCACCAAGATACAGGGAAAAAACTCACTCGCACAGCTGAATAGTTCCTTCTGAGACACTTCAGGGATTTCGTGGGTTACTTTTATAAAAGCATAGCAAATCATGTCTCAATGGTACCATTTTTTGGCCAGGTTTTAAAGCAGCATTGCATGCATCCTTTCAGGAAAAAGCAATCCCATAATGCATTGCAACCATGCAAAACAGATTTTCAAAAATGGTATTTTCTGTTTCAAACATTAAAAAAGGTGATAAAAATGAAGACAGTATTTATGAAAAAAAGACTTTAAAATATATATTTAATATAACCAAAGAGTAAAAAAATTGCACATAAGGAAATTTTTAATAATAAAAAAAATTATAATTTATAATATATTTATATTATAACATATTTACTACATTATAATAATTTTTAATGATATAATTATTTTTCTACTCCATTTTATTGATGGAATATAAACATTTAAACAGTGAATATCAAACCTTGCATTCATGATGGATGTAATTAAAAATGAAGTAGGTACAGTAATGAAGAACATGTCAAGTTAAAATATAATTAATATGTAATATAATGCATATATTTAGAAAAATGTTTCTTTCGAGAGTTCATGCGTTTATGCTCACTGAATGGCTTTTCATACATGACTATGTTTATGTCTTTCTGTTTGTTTGATTGATTATAGGATTCATTTCAGTTGTTCTGATGTTCATTCATATTTAGAGCAAGAGAGGATCAGTTCAAGTGAGGCTACAGCAATCTTTAATGCTTAATTAAAGTGCAAAACTATTTATTAACTCATTTCATGATAAAATACATTTTAATAAAATATCATTTCAAAAGCTAGGACTTTGTTTCATATCAAAAGTAACAAAGCACAAGGATTATTGTGATTTAATGGATGTGAGGCCAACTTTTGTTTGTGTATTAAGTAAAAACAGCATGGACTGATTTTGGCGATATAGGTTCATTATATTTTCTAATGCATATGTTACAGCCTTCGAAAAAAATGGATTGAAAAATTAGTTGGGTTTTCTAAGAGAAGTGTTTTGTGTGTGCAGAACGGTCAGACATTGAGTTGATTTCAGTAGGATGCTGCTTTAGAAGACAGATGCAGATGTATTCCTGAATTTACACTGCAAAGGTGGCACAGAAGCCCTTCTAAAGTGGTATTTAGGCATCTTTACACACTGTTAAATGCTGCTCAGAGGAGGCATAAATGCATACAGCGGTTACAATGGTATATTGTGATACTAGGCTGAGGTGGGTCAGAGCTGGTCTCATTTAGTCTGGCTTTTATGCAGCATTGCACCGCCTACACTTTGAATTTTAAGCAAGCACAGAGCAGCCTTAATTCACCTTCTGATGAATAACCAGACTGATTCAGATACAAATGCACAGAAACAGGGATTTCCTACCTTATAATCTTTCAGACTGGTGTCATATCTTTCCCCCTCCTCAACTCCTCTTCTAGAAATAATGCCGTTCACAACGAAACTATCCCCTGAAAGTGGATTTGAAAAGCATTAGGCAACATCCAAGCCATTTATAGTTAATGTATAACAGATTTAAAACGGTGTCAAATGCAAAACTCACCCTCAGGATTTTCCCGACGCTTACAAGCTGAATCCCAACAACAAAGACAAAAAAAACTCTGTATTATTCATAACATAATGCCACATTTTGACATGCATGTGCATTTCAAGTGCATGCATTGATAGGACGGGCAAAATATGTGTCCAAATGATACATAAATGGATTATTTGGACTGTTTAATCATCCTAAAGCTCTCCTCCATTAGACCTTAGAGGGAATTTAATACCATTTATGAAAGGAATTACATTTTTCAGTATTTAGCTTAGAGAAAAACGATGTAAAAAGCTTAATCTAATATCATTTCTAATCTTATTCTACTGGCCTGTCAGAGATGTATAGATTCTATTTATAAACAAATAGAAACTTAATTAAGGCAAATAATAATATGCAAGCCTAATAACAAATAGCAAATTCTAGCTCTAAATATATATTTAAAAAAAGTTAAGAAAAAGTATTTAAAAAAACAATACAAAAGCTAAAAGCTTAAAAGTTAAAAGTTCCTTTAACTCGATAACTTCAGCAATAAAGATTGCTGGGAGATGTGCAACTCACCATGTTTTGAGTGAAGTTTCCCCATTGTATGACTGCTGTGGTTAAGAGAACTTGTGCATCTCTCGGTCCCAGTTCAACATGATATCCATAAATATTCAGAGAAATGAAAAGGCAAATCCGTCAGATTCCGGAAACACGCGAGCGGCGTTGAGCGCGCGGCCCCCGCGAGTCACGATCACCGCGACGCTTTAAAACACAGAAGAGCGAAGAAAGTCGCGTGTCTGCGGAGCTCGAGATGACGATGGTCCGCTGCTGATGAAGGTGGGAAGCGAAGTGAAGAGAAGAGCTGGAGAAACGCGCTCTGTCGGGTCAGTCCGGCCCCTTCGGTATCACTGCTGCCTCCTGCAGGACAACAATACAATGAAGGAGAATAGCATGAAATTGAAAATGAATGAATGCATGCATAAATAAGCAAATAAATACATTTTAATGAGCAAAAGAAAAGAAAATGCCTGCATTTGGATGTTTTCTTTCCATTAGCTTGAAAGATGCGTTATAAAAGTAAAAAAGGCTAAATTGCCCAAAATCGAAAAATTGACCTTAGTGAAGATATTTTCTCTAAGCTGCAGCATTTAGATTCAAATGACTTGCATGTCCACGCATTTTTTTGTGGTCAAAAGCGTTGGGAACCTACACAAGTGTTTAACTTTCTAAATAAACCATAAAACAAAACGCAACCTCTGTGCATTTTACTTTTCTTAGTTTGAGCCGGGAATCAGAACAGAGACTTTGACTTGGGCCAGAAAGACAGAGCTAAACACGTTTGTCTGCATCAGCAGGTCTTTAAACACCACCACAAGAAAGCAGCTCGGGTGACTGAAGTGGAAGGCTAACGACGGCTGCAATGATTATGTTGCACTAAAATGAGAAAATTCTGAGCAAATGATCTGCAAATTCAGATCTGCAGCAGTACAATGGAAAAGATCAGGAGTCGTCAGGCGCCGCTGATGACATGTAATCACCCGCTTGATGACAGCTCATCTGAGCCTGTGTTATTACTCTCTCCTCAACATGCTCCACATACTCTGCTCTGGGACCATGCACCCGTGCCAGCTTGTGGTTAACGTCTCTGACTGGAATCTCCTGATGGGATCTTCACAGTCATTCAGCAGCGAGCATTATTTACACCAGACCTGAACTCTGGGATCTAAGTATTAGAATAGGGTCAGAGGTCTACAAAAATAGTGCTGTCAAACTATTTTATTGTGCATACACTGTAAAAAAAAAAAAAAAAGAAATCTGTAACGTTTACGGTAAAAAAAAAAAAAACAGCAGCTGTGGTTGCCAGAATACAACTGTGAAAAATATGGTAACTATTTTTTTGTATTACGGTATTATGTTACATTTACAGTTAAATACCGTAATATCTCATAATAAACTGCAATAACTGATATAATGTTAATATACCAACCTATTAAAGTAGTGAAATCTGTTTTGTTTGTATCTGTGAAATACACTGATAAGCACCAAATGCAGGGGGTGATGAGAAAGTCACATGATGAACCAAAGCCCATCACAAGCAGCTTTTAAATATAAACATATATAGAAGGAGCTCAAAGTCATTCACACAAACACTAAACACCATCATGAAGAGACTCATTAAACTGAAATATGCAGTAAACATTCATTTAACAACATTACATGTGACATACAAACCTAATAAACACAACTGATACAAAAAAAGAGAGATTTAAAAAAAACCCATCAAATTCAAATCAAATTTAAAATGCAATGCAGGGAATTCTGGGAATGTCAGTTTATGGTGTTTCCCTGTAAAATTAACAGAAATTTTTTACAGTGTGCAAAATAAACGTTTTTGTTTACATAATATATGCATGTGTGTATTTATAATGAATTTATAAATATTCGTGCATATACATATATATATATATATATATAAGAATAATTTCCATTTATATACTAAATATATTTATACATGTAAATACTTTATGTGTGCCTTTATATGTACATAATAAATATACACAGTACACACACATATACTGTGTAAACATTTTGTTTTGGATGTGATTAATCATGATTTGACAGGACTAAAAAAACAATGATTTCGCAAAACGTTTCCTGCTCCTGTTGCTAGTGACTCATCCGTTTATAAAAATGGCATTATAATATTTCATCAGACTGTAATGACTTTCAATTTCTGCTCTTTTTTTTCAAGTACCTATGATACAGAAACACTTTTATCATTCAATTTAATTCCTAAACTACTACATTTAGATTTAAACAATAAATAATCATTAAACAATAAATGACAACCAAAATTACTAATCTATATTACGTAAAGAACATTGATTAAAATAAAAAAATCTTTTGCATATTAAGATCAATAACCGATATCAGTATACTATAAATCGACACTAAAGAAAATTGTAAGTAAATCATTTTTATTCAGAATTAAATATTAAATATCAGCTAACAAATAATAATTTTCACATTAAGGCCAATAACCGATAAATGGCAGATATTTTAAATCGAAACCAAAAATAGCTGATATTATATTTTTATACTATTTGAAGAAAACTAATAGAAAACAGTTTTTATTTAGAATTAAAAATCTGTCAATTAATAATAATTTTCACATTAAGGCCAATAACCGATAAATGGCAGATATTAGAAATCAACACAGACTCCTAAAATTAAAGTAAATTGTTTTTTATGTTTTTTTTAAATAAATATTAGGTTCCAGTCAATAAATAATCAATTTCAAAATTATGGCCAATGACCAATAAATGGCTGTTATTATATATTTATACTATTTGAAGAAAACTAATACAAAACAGTTTTTATTTAGAATTAAATATCTGTCAATAAATAATAATCTTTACATTAAGGGCAATAATCGCTAAAAGGCTTGTTTAATAAATCTATGTTACAATGAAAGAAAATGGTGCAGAAAAAAATTAACTCATTAACTTTACAAATCACAAAGACACAGTAACATTCAATTAAATGTACAATTTTAAGAAAATAAGACAACAAATAATCTGTTTCATGCACAACATGTTTACAAGATACTTTCTATTTAAAAAAATAAAAAAGTAAAACGAAAATAAATAGCTTATAGTGAATAGTGAATTTGAAATCTGATATTTTAAATCATTTAAGCAAACTTGTATTTTCCTGATTAAAAAAAAATCTTTTAACTTCAGCCAGTCAGCATTTTTCCCCGAAAACGTAAAACTCCAGTTGTCAATTCATACTTTGCACGATCGTTATTTCACATGCAGTTAGATTGAAAAAGAAAAAAAGAAAGAAAAACAAGAGTTGAAAGCATATTGCATTTGCACTACTGATTTGCCAAAAAGCAGCATCAATCATTCTTTTAATTCAAACAAAAGCTCATGCATCTCTCTTCAATCCTACAGAACAGCCTTAAACGTCTCATGTTATTAAGTCTTCAACTAATGTATTACTATTGGCAGCTGCATTGATATCCCAGCGCTTGAGGCCAGAAACCCGAAATTCAGCAGCATTATAGTGTTTGCTTTGTTTAGGAACTCACTGGCGGTTTCTAACCACAAAAGTGGTATAAAACTCTGCAACAATAAGGCCTTTGAGACTTTATTTCTTCCTTCGCTGATTATATTCAAACAGCTGCGTGTTTTTGGACGAGGAACTGTCAGGAGGAGAAAAAAAAACCCTGCAGACATCACAATTATGGCTTTGTTTATCTGGTCTGCAGCCTGACACGTTTTAATCTCACATCATATCAGAGGAATGCCGTACAGATACCTGCACAATGATGGCTCGCAGGTGTTTACCTGTTTGATCCGGTATCACAGGAGATGATACTCATCAAGCAGCTCTTTGTGATTATGGGAGTCGCATTAAACAAATTCTCACAACTTCAGTGTCCTCAGACGGCACATCAAAGCAGGCCGCTTTAAATATGGTGTCAGACTGGTTTCTAAACGACTAAAGGTCAAACAACGTGTGAGAAAGCTGACTCTGAATGAATGCATGTGTGGGAGAGAGCAATCCTGTGCACTTCAGTTTTTGTTTTATACCTTAAGCCTCTTTGAAAAGCAGAAACACGACATGTGATTGTCACACAATCAGTTGCATTAGCAACACTTCAACTTCCTACGGATATCAAAACAAAAACACAGTTCATATAATATTCGCATTCAATATTTATGTTTACATTGCATTTACATTTTAGTCATTTAGCAGACACTTTCATCCAAAGAGACTTACCAATGTGGAGATTAGAAGCAAACAAACATTGAATTGAAGACTGCTATGATTTAATAGAACGTTTAATGCTTTACAATTGTGGAAGAGCCCAATTAAAGCTAAAAAAAAATAGTCATATTCAAAGTAAACATACAGTGGGTACGAAAAGTATTCAGACCCCTTAAATGTTTCACTCTTTGTTATATTGCAGCCATTTGCTAAAATCATGTAAGTTCATTTTTTTTTCTTCATTAATGTACACACAGCACCCCATATTGACAGAAAAAACTTGAATTGTTGACAGTTTTGCAGATTTATTAAAAAAGAAAAACTGATATCACATGGTTGTAAGTATTCAGACCCTTTTGTTCATAATTTAGTAGAAGCACTCTTTTGATCGAATACAGCCGTGAGTCTTTTTGAGAAATATGCTACAAGTTTTTCACACCTGGATTGGGCTCTGGCCCTGACTTAAGCACCCCCACAGCATGATGCTGCCACCACCATGCTCCACTGTTGGGACTGTATTGGACAGGACAGGTGATGAGCAGTGCCTGGTTTTCTCCAAAAAGTTCTATCTTGGTCTCATCAGACCAGAGAATCTTATTTCTCAGCATCTTGGAGTCCTTCAGGTGTTTTTCACTGAGAAGAGGCTTCCGTCGGGTCACTTTGCCTCCATTTAAGGATTATGGAGGTCACTGTGCTCTTAGGAACCTTAAGTGCAGCAGAATTGTTTTTGTAACCTTGTCCAGATCTGTGTCTTGCCACAATTCTGTCTCTGAGCTCTTCAGTCAGTTCCTTTGACCTC
>JAUCMU010000030.1:21760767-21786068 GCA_032275025.1 Enteromius treurensis | reverse complement strand
TTCCCCGGACACTTTCCTTTTGTATTTTATTTAATAAAAATTGCCTCTCCGAGGCGTGTCGTCACCACCCCTGTGTCTGTGTTGGCTCCCTCTCGTGACAGTATGTATGATCATTATTACTGTTATCAATAGTATGTTTAATCATCATTACTGTTATTAATAGTACTAGTATGAAGCAGTTGAATAGTGTAGAAATTGAATTGAGATTAGAATGCAGTAGATAATTACATCGTAACAGGTTTGTTGGCCAGATATTTGGTATTTAAACTTAGTTAGTCTTTGAGAGAGTTATTTGCTTCTACAGTATGATTTTTATATACATTCAGCAGACTTGTAATGAGTTTAAAACAAGCTACTTTCAGTACTAGGTCAACATGTAGTCTTAAAAAAAGAGCACCTTATTTATGCTTAAAAATTTTATTTTTCTTTGATGCATTACTTAAGATAGTTTGTAGTCTTATGTGTGAAGTCTAACACTGACTTAGTCACAGAGACAACCTGCTGCTTTCAATCTATAGTTTTGTTAGCTTCACCATAATTTAATTCTCGCATGGACTTCACAGAACCATAACACATGGTGAGTGCTCATGCAGACATCTCTACATTTGATTTGTGTAGAGTAAATCACTATGACGTGCACTGGTTAGATGAATAAGGTGCACATATACATGTACCTAGAGTATGACTTGAAGCATTACACATTCAACACAGAGACTATCTAGCACACGACTACACGGCGGATAATAAATCTCTCATTACGTAGATGCACTTTACGCCATTTGTCATTTACTCCCGTTGAAAACTGCACCCGTATGCCTTCCATGTTTGTACAAAGGAAGCCAGTCTGCTTTATGAAAACAGATGTTTGCAGCGACACGCATTTCCGTGCTTCCAAACCCAATAGAATACAAATGGTAACATAGTTTAGGCCAAATCTTTGTAAAATCCCCATGAATTTATTTGGGCATGCTAAACAGACAGCCATTCCTAATATCCGATTGCAGATATTAGAGCGATTATGCAGAGATCTGATGCTTTTTGTTCAAAGCCTGTAGACCCAATGGTTCCATTAGCATGTAATATCGTTTCCCTCCAGTGTATGATAATTACGTTAAATGATGTTATTCATTTTCCAAGCAGACATCATTTTTGCTTGCACACAAAGTGTTTACAGCTCCTAAAGAACCAAAAAGCTTTTAAACTGTTAACATGTCACTTGTATAGTTGACGCCGCATGCTTTCTTTGTTCAAAGACACCAGATGAAAGCACTTCTTACTGAAATGCTTGATAATAATGCTTTCTTTGTACAGCCCTGTCTAAACCACACAAACAAGACCCATCCAATGCACTAAAGCGCAATTAGCTAACCATCTGGGTCTGAGATGAACTGGTTAAATTGTTAATTGAAAATGAAAACAGGTTCTAAAGAAATAGTTTTATATTATCTTCTACAACTATTGTTAAAGGGTTAATTTACCTGTCATTAAATACTTACCAGCTTTTCGTTTCAAATCCACAATACCAGAGCCATCTGGTCCTCCATAGGCAGCAACACAACTGAAATAATCTCAGGTCCAGAAACTTAGTAAATACATCACAATAAACAATTCAGTCAATGAGTTAATTATAAAATGATTATAAAAATGAACATTTACAAAGTTTAAAGAAATGCCTCTGGAAATCAGTTCCGGGGGTAAATATAGTTATTTAATGGTAAAGGTAATTGTATACAGTATGTTGTATTTTGGATGCTGGTTCCAATCAGAGATGATGGTATATTGGCTTCTACACTGGCAAGACTTCCCAGGTCAACCAGCTTCCCCAGAAAATTAACAGCCTGGGTGGTCTACCAGCACCACACCAACCTGGTTAAAGCAGCCTATGCACGAAAGTTCCTGTTGGGATGTTCAAAAGGCAAGTCACTGGACATTAAATGCAAGCACATAATATATTTGTTAACATGGTTTGCTGCATCAAGCTAATGAGTTTACCAGAATGATCATGGTTATGAGAGTTTAAGGAGAGTTTGACTGATATGTACAACAAGCACTCAGACTGCACTTTGAAAATGGCCATTAAGTACAATTTTGAGAGCAGTGATTTTTCTCTTGTATCCTCTTAATAAACAGATAAATATAAAAAAGAAAACAACATTTTCTAAAAAGTAACCCTTTCTTGATCTGGCAAGCTTCATCTGAAATGCTGTCCTGGTAAAAAAAAAAAGAAGTACAGTTTATACTTTAAAGAGTAACCTACTTTAATATGAACTCAAATACCAACACAGATCACGATCAATTCATTTTAAATTTTTTTATTGGTTAATTCGTATGACCTAAATCGTACGATTTTGAACAAATGTTCTAAACCCCAGTGAAGGGAAGGTTTAGAGACAGGGTTAGGTGTGTTATACGAATTGGCAACTCGTAAAATATGTGTGATTTAGCAAAAATCGTATGAATTTTTACAAGTAAGGTCGTACGAATTAGCCACCTCATAAAACATGAATTTAATGTTACGTTAGTTGCATTTTAATTGCAATAACATAAAATATATAGTAAAAATTAACATGAAATTAATTTAACTGATATTTATACAGCATCTGTTGAAATGCTGCGTTCCAGGCAACCGTGTTTTGCCAACCTTTTACGCATGAAAGTGTACTGGAATGGCAGTCAAACCCGTGACTTCCCACCCGTGAACTCATACTAGATCGATGTACTCAAAGTTCTGAGTTATGACGTCACATAGCCCGCAAAACAACAATGGCAGCCCCTACGAATGCGGTGTTTATGCAAGTAGTACACTAAAATAAAAGGTATACAGTAACAATTTCTCTTGCCTTTTGTTCTGTTTTTCCTGCTCCAGTTCCCTTAAATAAGCAAGGAAAGCACTTTTGGCAAAATAAATTATTGTAAATGAGCATAAGCGCTGTACGGTCTAGCTACCACAATTCCTTGCGTTTAGGCAGTTTTGCATGATTTGCCTGGAATGCAACAAAGTCGTTAGTCATGGTTTAAAATCATGACTTACGGGCTCAAACACCTGCCTGGAATGCAGCATAAAAAGCAGTAAAGTAGGAAATTTATTGAGAGAAAAGTCTTAGTTAATAGTTAACAATTGTAACAAAAAAATAAAAATAATAATAAATAAATAAACCTATAAAAGTCAGTGAGGAACATCAGGTTCAATAGAAAAACGTCGAAAAGTGAGTAACTGTGGACAGAACAACAATTTCTGGGTTAACTATCCTTTTTAATTAGGACTTAAATACCTATTTATGTTCAATTTAAAGAACACATATTATGCCCCTTTTTACAATATTTAATATTAGTCTTTGTTGTCCCCAGAATATGTCTTTGAAATTTCTGCTTAAAATATCCTACACATCATTTATTATATAATTTTGAAAATGCCTAATTTGAGTGGAAACTGAAAAACTCTGATTTCCTTGCCTGTTTCTTTAAATGCAAATGAGTTTTTGAGTTAGCAGAAACTGTTTAGCTGAAACTTTTGCCATTGCGTAAGAACTGTTACATCGTTTGTAAAATCAAAAATGACCACGCAGCAAGTGGAAATTCACAGATTAAGGCAAGCACTCCTCGCTGCAGACTGTAGCGTGGTGACGACAGATACTGTCATGATCCTGCAAAGAGGCTGATACAAACTCTGTAATATTAATCCTTTTAAAAATCCAAGTGAAATGAAACAGGCAAGCAGGGTATCCACACCAACAGACATCGAACAACGTTAATGACCAGACAACATGAAGTAAACTGAAAGGACCTTATATAGTGCAGACAATGACGCTAATTAATAAGACATACCTGAACGTAAATCGACAAATGACAGAAACTAGGTCACATAGAACACATGGGGAAAACCAACAACAAACAGAGTGCAGGGGCGTGACATATATATATATATATATACATATATAAAAATAATACAGAAAATAACAAAAAGAGTAGAATCTGAACTAAAATTAAATATAAATGATGGAATTAAAAACTAGTGCAAAATATTAATAAATACTATTAATCAATTACTCTAATATTCTTTATAACTTTTTGTACTTTTACTATTATTAATAAATTACTATTAATGATAACTTATTTAGAATGTATTTATAAATACATTAACTTATTATAATAAAATGTATTAAATTTACAATCAATGCAGTTATTTTAATATTATTTATTATAGTATCATATGATTCTCGTAGTACACGGAAAGTAAATCTTAACATCCTCATGCCTTGCTATTTTTGATGATGGTTTAAAATTTGACAGACAGATAAATACAGTCCTGCTTTTTTCAGCTTCAACTTCTAGCGAAAGTAAAGCATATCCTATCTATCATGCTTTTATTACATCTAGATTAGATTATTGTAACTCACCCAGTCAGCCTCATCCCGCCTGCAGATAGTTCAAATGAGTTCCAAAAATATCCCTTTTTGAAAACATACCTTTTTGATTTGGCTTTTTATCAATGAGGTTTTGTTGTCTTTTTAACTGTCTCTAATGTGCAGCACATCGGTCAACCTATGGTTGTTTTTAATAGTTTTATAGAAATAAAGCTGAAATTAACATTGATATAGTACTAAAATAACACTGCATTAAATGTATCTTTTAAACTCATAGCTTAATGAGAATAAATAGACATTCAGTGCCAAAAGGTATCATTAATAATCATTTCATATAATTAAGCATGGACTTTTTTATCTGATATTTGTGTTTTCAGATAGAGGAAGTAAATGGAGAGAGACGTCTGGAATATGGCTCTGAATCTCCAGCTCAGATGATCCCAGGTAAAGCTGCGGTGTTTTCTGATTTGTGTTTACCTGCAGCCGCACCTGACTGACCTTCTGCATCTTGCTGGTAGGTGAGCCGGTGATGTCACTTCCTGTGGGCTGGAACCCCAGTGGGATAGAGAAGCCTCAAGCCCCGAGACGGAGCGTGGAGAAGCCTGCGGAGGGAAGGCCGATCGTCCAGGACCCGCTGGGAAGCTCCATCATGGATGCAGCCGTGGTTCATCAGCAGCTGATGACAGAGACGCAATATTTAGGGTTAAAAGAGCAGACGCCATGAGTCCAAGATCTGCCTGAAATCTGACTCACCGACTTTATGCAGCGTCAGGGTATGAGGAGTTAATTTGCAAAAAACAGTTAACTCCGGTTTTAATGATTTTTAAAAATCTTGTTTTTTCACTGTACCTGTAGTTACTCAATCAAACAGTAGTTGGGTTATTTTAATGAAGTAAAAATAACTAATAAATACAGTTAACACAATGAAAGAATAAAAACATCATAACATCATAAAAAAAAAGATTTTTAAAAATCTTATTTTTTTACAAATAAATAGATAAAATTATATTCTATTTTATTTGTATATATTTTTTATATTTGAGTAATTTAACAAATTACTCAATTTTAAATAACTAAATAAATGTTGAAATATATAAATAAATCTTTAAATACATAATGAAATAATTAAATACATAAATAAATGCAAAAATATATAAATAAACATTTATTTATTAATGTAATTATTTATTACCTAATTAATTCATTTATTTATTTGTTCATATATTTAGCAGAAATAATTAAATACTGATAAATAAAACACACATTAAGAAACCTATAGGCCTAATATTAATTGGGCCTATGATTAAATAAATAAATAAATAAATATTTATTTATACATTTATGTCTGCATTTATGTATTTAATTATTTCATAATATATTTAATGATTTAATAATATGTTTCAACATTTATTTAACTTTGAGTAATTTGGCCCTCCATCTATATATATAAAAGGTGATTATGTATAAATAGGTGATGAGAAAGAAGATATTTCTGGTTTCACCAATATTCTGTATGATGTATTGAATATATTTTAATGAATACTTAGTAGCATGTAAATTGAGAATTACAATTCTTTTTTATAGATTAAACATTTATATTTGTTTGCACAATAAACATATTCAGTATACAGAATATATAATATATAATATATATATATATATAATACACACTAAAGTCAGAATTGTGATTAAAAAAAAGTTTAAAGCAATTATCTTTTATTATTCTGTGGCAGAAACGAATTCATACAATATGCACTTTCTGATTATTTTAAAGTTCTGTTTCAGTAACACACAGTCTGTAAATTATTTAAGGATGATTAATGAACTCAAGGACGAAATTCAAACCATTTCATGACAGCTTTGCAACTATGAGATTATTGAATTAATTATATTTGCTATTTTTATATTTTGAAATAAAGCCCTGTTGATGTGTTTAATGTGTTTGAAGCAGCGCTAGACGGCGCTGTGGAGTGATGATGTCATTCTCGCGCTGACAGCACATCGTACTCAGTTGCATCATTTCTCTTTGAAAGGTGCTTTTAAATATGTAGTTAATAAAGCATCTGGAATTTTTTTACAAATTAATTCCAGTATTACCACATGTGTTTAATTATTTTATTTATTGGTTTATTTTTATTGATTTATTTTGTCATATTTCTTTTCTGCCTTTTTTTTGAACGTCAGAACATCCTGGCACAAGCTGAGAAGTCTGACATCTAGCCCTGGTCTCCTTAAATTATCCTGAGGACCTATTATGTAATCCTGGTCCAAAACCAGTTGTGTAACATTTCGTGGATTTTCCGCCTTATTCTCCATCCCTGTGAAGAGATGCATCGCTGCAGGACACACAGACACCAGAACTGCTGTTTATTTACTCATCTTTCCTGCATTCCAGCATTATTAGGCTTTATCTTGATAACTGTGAAAGGAAACAGATATTCTCTATGGGAACAAAACTCAAAACATTCTGTCCCTGTATTTTCACTTATTTTAATGTTGTTTTTAAACATGTTTAGTGTCAATCGTAAGGAATTTGGACTCTTTCATTGAGCGACGTTGTAAATAATTAATTACTTTTTTGATAGTTAAGTTGTAACAGGGTTAACGATAATAATATATGCATATGGAGACTTTGAACAGACCAGTGTGTTATAAATTATTTATTTATTTTGTTTGTTGTTTGTAGTTAGTTGGTGTTTTACAATATATATTAGCTCATAGTTGTTATTAATAAAATATTTTTTCCTCATGTGAACTCCGGCAGCCAATCACCGCGCGGCGTCTGCTCGTCCTCAGGCGCGCGCTCAGTAGCAGAGCGCACATTCACGCGCGGATCGCAGCGAGCGTCGCGTCGCGCCGCACCTCTCATCCACGCGGGTGTGTAATGTTAACATGTTCTTGTAGATGCTGACAGAAGAAATAAAACTACAGGAGCGTCATTCGGGTAAGACTGTGTTTTGTCCGTTACAAGTGGCGCGTTTCCTTCGTATCGTGCGATTTGATCGCGTTCAAAGCTGAAATATTGCATGATTGAGCACGAGCCCGTTTATGTACTTGTTATTTTACCTCAAAAACAAAACGAGCACATTTTGCGCTTGATTATTGGTCGTTGTCACGGAAGTCGGTGTGATTTACTTTCATTTTTGCCTCGTTGCGTAATTCCGCGCTGGTTTGTGGTGTTTATCAGTATAGTTCAGACGCACACACCGCGTTTATGACAATAACAATGATCACGTGTTTCTTCATGATGCTCTGCTGAGTTTATATAACGCCTGTGTGATGCTGCTGATGTATAGAGAGATTACATAAACACCGGCGGACAGAAACGAACAAGACCCACGTTTAACAGAACTCTAAATATATATCTAAGCATGTATCGATCGATTGATATCTGTCCATCTATCAGTCTATCTAAATATACGCTATACGTCTGTCCATCTGTACGTCCATACTTCTATATATATACTGCACTGTACTGTCCATCCATCATCTGTCTACATATCTATCTACAGGTCCTTCCATCTATCTATATGTCTATCTAGCATCCATCCATTCATCCATCTCATGTCTATCCATCCATACTTCCATTCATCTATATCTATCTATCATCTGTCTATCCATTTATCTATATGTCTATCCATCTATTCTTACACCCTATTCATACAGTATATCTATCCATCTATACATGCATCTATATTTCTGTCTATCCATCGTACCATCCATCCATATATAGGATATCTATCTATCCATCTGTACGACCATTCATATTTCCATGTCTATCTATCTATCTGTCTGTCTGTCATCCATCTGTCTAAATAGGCTATACGTCTGTCCATCTGTACGTCCATCCATCTATATGTATATCTATACTTTACTGTACTGTCCATCCAACATGTCTATATATCTATCTATATGTCCGTCCATCCATCTATCTATATGTTTATCTAGCATCCATCCATTTATCCATCTTAGGTCTATCCATCTATACTTCCATTCATCTATATGTATCTAGACTTCCATCCATCTGTCTGTGTGTCTGTCTATCTATCATCTATCATCTGCCTATCTATATATCTATCCATCTATTCTTACACCCTATTCATACAGTATGTCTATCTATCCATCTATACATGCATCTATATTTCTGTCTATCCATCCTACCATTCATCCATTTATCTATATGTCCATCCATCCATATATAGGATATCTGTCTATCCATCTGTACGCCCATTCATCTTTCCATGTCTATCTATCTATCTGTGTTCGTATATTTAAGATTCTGCTCAGAATAGGAACATGCTGGTGCTTTTTCATGTTGTCTCGTCCATATGTTGTTAGATTATCTTCGCCTGAGCAGAGGACGCAGCCGTTCGCTGAGCTTGGCCCAGATTTTCTGAGTTCTAGGTTGTGTCAGACAAGCACTAGCCTCTGACGTCAACATTACCCCAACACCCAGAACAGACCCTAAGATTAAAGGTGAAGGCCTGTATCAGACAAGTCATAGCTCCAGTTGTTGCTGGAATCATTAGTGCTTTGTTGCAGAGTCTGATGCTGGAGAGACAGTGAGGACGACGGGACGGACACATGTCTGTATAATTGAGTGACTGACAGTAGACGTGTGATCTAATAAAGATGTAGTTGACCTGATCAGCAGCAGCAGGGTGATCTGAGAACACACTCATGCTCTAGATTTCCAGATTTGTATTTATGCACTTTTATCCACAGAAACTGGCATCGCATACAAGCTGTATACATGAATAGTTCACGTGCAAAAACAGATAACTCTTTTCAAAAATCAAGTTATTTCATTGTGCATTCTATTTAGTCTCAAAATGCATTCGGTTATTTTGATTAGCCAAAAAAAAGAAACTATCTAACACGATAAAAACACGATAACGGCATAAAAAAACAATGTTTGAAACAGAAATGGAGTTATCCCTTTTCAAGTTTATTTTATAAAATATATATATGTGTATATGTGTGTGTATAGAGAGACAAAATATAGATATGTAATATATAGATATACTTTTTTTTATTAATTAATGAGTAAACGGGTTAATTAAAAAAAACATGAGGAATATGTAAAGGAATATGTAAAAAGAAAAACTATATATTAATAAAACTATTTTATCGCTTTTTTTAGTGAACTCAATTCCACCTGACATGTATTTGGTAACTACTGAGGGCTTCAGGTTTCCCTGTTCTTCCCCGTTGACATCATATCCTCTTTCTGTCTTCAGTGTTTTATGTCGCTTGAAATTTTTTTGAATTCCTTGTGCATTTTTGGCAGATATAAATAGGGTTTTTTTTTGTTTAAAATAGGTCAGTTTATTGTGTGCTCTCATCTGTGCAGCTCATGACCAGAAGGCGAATGCATGTCCTCATGCGCTCCACCAATCACAGATTCTCTGGAGGTCTGTGAGCATGTAAATGAGCATTTCTCCTCTCTGACGCTCCATCATTATCCGTGTTCCTTTGTGAAGTTTCCAGAATCTCCTGCAGCTGCAGAAGTCTGTCCTGACTCCCGATCGCCCAAATCACAATCAGATTGACATTCAGAAATTACACTTTGCATAGTTGTGTTTGCATGCAAAATATATAAATATGATGAAATTAGTTATTTTGACTTTGTTTATTTGCAGTGTCAGTTTAATGATGGCAATGATTGCAGAAACGGCATTGACTTAGGATGTTAATGAGAGTATTTAAAGCAACACTCACTCATTTTCTTCTATAGAAAGTGTCACTTTTACAATATATCATAGTAATGTTATATACCTCAAAATGTATTAATATATTATATGCATTAATGGATGCACTAGTTATTGCAATGTTTCTGATTAAAAATTGGTATTGCAATTTTTAAATGTAATATTTAATAAAAAATAAATAAAAGACCACCAGGTTTGTTTGTAGGGCTGCAGAAATGTCAATATGACTAATAATAATTAATAATATTGTTGTTGTTTTTTTTTAAATATAATAGAATCACAAATACCACCAATGTTGTTATTAATATTTTTTTTTTTTATATAATATTTTAGTATTAACAACTATTGTTATTGTTACCATTACTGTGCTTACAAAGTAAATAAAGTATTTAAGAATAGATATAATAATACATTTTATTTTACAGAAAAAAATAAATAAATCTATAATAATAAATTGGTATAAGGCTCTAAAGCTCTCTTTAAAAAAAATATAATATTGCAATAATTTTAGAACATTTTATATATTTGAAATGGAATATATGGAATATATATTGGAATTATTTCATATATATGATCTGTTGTTTGATTGAAACAATATATAACATCACAAATATTATGATAATTTGTTGAAATATTTAATACATTTATAAATTCAAATACTTTACAAATAAAACATACTTTATGTAATTAATTATTATTTTCTCGATGGACACAAAGCGAAAGGTCAGATTTGCATTGCTCGTATATGTTTGCATTGCTCCATGTCTCTCGGTCACTCTTTGTTTTAGCAAGAAAGATAAGACTGTTATCATTTATTCGCTCTGTGCCGCTAGCGCCAGCGATAGTGGCGATGTCTCGAGTGTGTGGAGTTCACTGGACAGCACAATGGACCCATAGAGCTGAATGACATTATTGGGAGTGATTCAGAAAGGTTTGTTTCTCTGTTGAAAGACAAGTAAAACACAATGCTCTCGAATAGGGACATCTTCAAGTGGATTTTGAGGGTCTCTTGTACAGTGACTGTACTCGAGGAGCTCACTTTGGCCTACAGAGCTCTGTTGTGTGACTATAAAGACAGATAGAGCTCCTGCTCCAGCTTTATAATGCTTGATTTAGTGGTTTGCAACACATCATCGGAGATGAATTTGGCTTTGCCATGACATAGCAGGACTAATGCTGGTTGCTGCGGTGCATTATGGGAGCTTCTGGGAGGTGAGCATCGTCTGATTGCGTGTCTGATGTAGTTTTAGTGATTATAAATAGTGTCTGGTGTTGATACCAGGACAAATGTGGCTGAAATCGTGCTAGACATTAGCACATCGAGGGTTATTTTGACCAAGTGCCGCCCACTCAGACAGGAAGAGGCGGTGTGACGTGTGAAGCGACCAATCATGTTTATTTTTTTTTTGTGCACTTGTGTTTTTGAGATGTTTCCGTTTTCTTTAGAATGATGTCACTTTTTGCTATCTGTTAGATTTTAATCATGTAGCGTTAAAGTAAATTGTGATTGTACTTTGACTTTTTGATCACTCAATCTTGATCGTTTGCTTTTAAACATGAAAGAGTAATTTCGGAGCATTTGTGTTGGTTACATCACTGTTTTCTCATCTTCAGAGTTTAACGTGAAGCAAACTGTGTGCAAGAATGCAGTACAATAATATCATGATATATATTTATTTTATATTATATTAAAATAAAGGTAACATAAAGTTACTTGTTATTTTTGTTGAAAAAGTAATTTTTCAACTCAAAAATGTATTTATATATATATATATATTTTTTTTTTTTTATATAATGTGTGTGTGGGTGTATATGTATGTACGTATAATATATATATATATATATATATGTATATATGTTTATATAATTACAGTTTATTTTGTAGTGACCTTGGTTGTAAAAGTTATTTTTCAACTCAAAAATGTATTTATATATATTTCTATATGTGTCTGTGTGTGTGTGTGTGTGTGTGTGTGTGTGTGTATTTTAATATATATATATATATATATATATATATATATATATATATATATATACACACACAGACACATATAGAAATATATTACATAATCATGATGAGATAATGTTTATTTTTCGTGACCTAGAGAATTTCTCCAGAAATGCTTCATCTCGTTTATTTATTTGGGACTTGTTGGGCTCAGACCAGAAGATGAGATGATTCAGAACAAATGAATGAATCTGTGCTAAAGCAGCTTCACGTTACATAACACTCGAGTTCAAAACTGTCAAACTGATATTCTTGTTATTGCTGCCTTGTTCTTTACTTTAAAGCGTCTAATACTCACATTCACTACAAATCTCTTGTTTCGGTTTCAGCTGCATCAAGAAAAACGAAGAGCGACTGAGAGCGAGCAACGCTGACGTGGAATCAGAGCTCTGGAGGGGCAGCAGAGGGCAAAGGTCAGACTTGAGATGCTAAGCTAAGATGTGTCGTAAAAAAATTTATTCTCTTGAGTAGAATATGTTTAAGATAAGACGCCTTTAATGGCTGTGAACTTAAAATGATTTAGCCACGAGACACAGGATGTTGAGTTGATTATGACAGGAAGAGGAATGGATTTCTTGTAAAAATTTATGTCAGCTGTGTGTAAACTAGAGTTAAAAAATCTTGTACAGCTGCTGCATGTTTGAAATGTGTGGAATTATGGGAGATTCATTTATTATATAAAAGTTATGTAAAATTTTAAATATTTTATAAAAATTATGAAACAATTGTGATGACATGAAAAATATTTTTTTTACAAAATCTGTATTATAATAATATTATTTATTTAATATGTTAACATTAAATTACTTAAACATTTTATATATATATATATATATATTACTTGAATTATAATTTGTATAATTTGTAAATATAAATTAAGCAAATTATTTAAAATATTATAAATACTTAATATTATATAATAATTATATACCAATTCTAATATATATATATATATATATATATATATTCATTTCAAGTTTATATACAGGTGAATCTCAAAAAACATAATGATAAAGTTTATTTAAAATCATTTTAAAAGGTAATTTTATGAAACTCAAATGTAAATGTTCTAATATGTTCTATTTTTTATTTTTTTTTTCATTTAGTGGGTTGAACAAAAATATTGCATAAAAATGTGAAAAACTAAAGCATTTTTAACACAATCTGTTAATTTTATGGGCTCGAAAGTCATTGGACAAATTAAAAAACTGAAAATGAAATGTTCATACTTGATTGAAAACCTCTTGCTGTCAATGACAGCCTGGAGTCTTGAAGTCATGGACAACACCAGATGCTGGGTTTCCTCCTTTTAAAGCTCTGCAGCGGCTGTTTGCTGTTTGTTCGTGGGCCTTTCTGTTTATACTTCAACAAGTGAAATGCATGCTCAACTGGGTTAAGGTCAGGTGACTGACATGGCCATTCAAGAATACTCCACTTCTCTGCTTTAATAAACTCCTGGGTTGCTTTGGCTGTATGTTTTGGGCTGTTTGATGAAGCACTGCCAAATCAATCTGACTGCATTTACCTGGATCTGAGCAGACAGTATGTCTCCGGACACCTCAGAATTCATTCGGCTGCTTTTGTCCTGTGTCACATCATCAATAAACACAAGTGCCCCAGTGCCACTGGCAGCCATGCACGCCCAAGCCATCACACTGTACAGATGATGTATGCTTTGGATCATGAGCTGTTCCACGCCTTATCTTAACACTTGTGCCAAATATTAGTGGTCCTAACTGTGTATATATATATATATATATGTATATATGTACGCAAACAATTTTTTTTACCACTTAATTAAGAAATCTTACTACTGTAACAATGATCTTCATTATAGATATACAGACATAAAGAAGTATTTAGACCCTTATAGTGTCTTTGTCACCATTAAATCATGTGCCGTTTATAATGAAGAACCAAACCACTTCTGTGTGTGCAACAATATTAACTATTAACATTCATGTTCTTCACCAGCAACATGGAGGAGTTTAAAGTTCAGACGGCCAAGCACCCCGTACCCAACAGTTCACCGATGAGGTCGCACGGCGAACACCCGAAAGATCACGCAGCTAAACGCCTGTCCTCCGCGTCCAACGGCACGAGTGACGGAGGAGCAGGAGCCAAGACTCCTGTGGAGATCACTGCACTGGAGGAGTCCTTCCGCCGCTTCGCCATCCACGGAGACACACGAGCCACCGGCAAAGATCTGAACGGCAAGAACTGGTCCAAACTGTGTAAAGACTGCGGCGTCATCGATGGCAAGAACATCACCCTCACAGACGTGGACATAGTCTTCTCCAAGGTCAAGTAAGTCAGCATTAGCTCCACTTTTGAAGTGCTCCTATTGTGGGTTGTGAAAGTCTCAAACAACAGGTTAACTTGCATGCAAGGTCAATAACACTTTTTTGACCCTTTTGTGTATTTACTCCCAAACGCATCGTTCAATGATTAATTTCTCCTCTTTTGCATGAAGTTAATCTGCAGTGATTTCATTTAAAGCAGTATTTGTGAGCTTTTAATGCTCGTAAAGAGGCACCTAGTGGTGAAGAATGAATCTGCATTTTCATTCGGACAACAAGTGGGCGGCAATATGCTAATATTTCCATTTTGACTTCAACATCAAACGGCTTGAGATTCGTTTTAAAAATGACTCATTTCAATGATTCAGAGTCGACTTTTTCTTTTGAGACACAATAACTTTAAACACGGTGCCCCTTTAGATTTAAAAAGGATGTTTTCATTCACTTAGAGCTGCGTTAGACACTACATGAAATGTAATTTTCAAACATCCATAATAGGGGCATCTTAAAAGACCGTTGTTGTTGCGGTACTTTACAAGTAAAAAAAAAAAATCTGATGCTGTCAAATGATGAATAAAATGTATATAGATATGTGAACTGTGTATATGTTTTATGTGCGTATATATAAAGTATATATTTAAAAACAAACAAACAAAAAAGATATATTAACATATATTTCAAATGTAAACGTAAACTTTTTCTTAAATATAAACATGCATGTGTATTTAAATATACATAGTACACACATATATAATTTAAACAAAAGCACTATGACAGCACTACTGATTACATAATTCACTTTAGTTGTAATATGTTACCCCCAACAATGTTTAGGACTAGAACAAAACAATGGGATTAAAAGTCACATTAATTTTCTACACAGTTAAATAGATTTTCTTAGTTGAATAGATCTTGATGCAAAGCGAATGACTTGATATGTGCAATAAGATGAACTTACAAATCTCATTTTACTGCCTGTGAAGCATGCATGCGATGCTTGTCCTTGATTTTGGCCCAAACTCCGTGCTGTCTAGGTAGGATGCGATTACACTGTCAACCGATAGGATTTTCTCACAGACATCTGCCACAGTGTGTGGCATACATATAAACACAGATGTTGCATACGCGTGTAAACAGTATGAAATCTGATTTAGTTTTAATCTGGTCGTCTGACCCACTTTTACTAACTTGTATCCAATCCTCCTTTTAATGCAGCGCTCTCTCACAGCGGGTTCACGTCAGTTTAGCAAATCATGCAGATGTCGAGTCAGTGACAGATTAATATGCATGTATTTATTCGTCCCTCACAATGTGCATGTCAAATTAAATCATAAATCAGAGGAAAAAAATTGCATTTCTTAACTGATCTGTGTATTATGCAATATGTGCATCTTAACAGATGGGATTAAAAAAGAATTGCGTGTGTAAAAATATAGAATATTGAAACATTTTGCAGTGCAGGAACGCAGCTGTGATATTTTCTGTATATATATATATATATAAAATAAAATAAAATAAACATAGATAAAACTGTTTCTTATTTGACGTGCTAAACTTAATGTTAGGTGATCACCATCAGACACACAGGAAGAGAGAAAGAAAAGAAAAATACAATACACCAAACATGCTCTTACTACATATAAATAATAACAATTAATAATACATGCACCGTTAATAAAGAATAAATACGTCTGTGGACGTAACAGCATCAATGAGAGTAAAATAAAAGGAGTTGTTGTGCTGTGTTGATGTGTTTCTGGTTCTTCTCCCACAGCCACAGGTCATGATGGCTCATGTTGAATAACCCTGATGCCTGCAGGACAGAAAGAGTCATCGCTGCTTCAGTAGGGCCAGATTTTAATCATGTGCCCTTAGTATAGAGCACCGTACACACTGATCTCGCCTTTAGGCATCCAGTCTTCAGATGTTTAGATTCAAGTGCTGGTTTCTTTGTAGTATTTATGCATAGAAGATATCTTCTGCCTTTTATCAAGAGATTCTTCACAGAATAAAGATTATTCAGCATTAGAACAAGCAATAGGTGGCATGCATTAACATTTAAAGGGAAAAGTGCAACCAAAAAGGAAGTCAGTGCAAACCTGTATGCCATTTTTATTATTAATATATATTATATATATACTAATACTATTATTATTATTTCACGGACAAAAACCAAAAAATCAGTATCAAGTATCAGTAGTCCAAACATCTCGTTATATTCCAGGTCTTTAGTTAATTAAATGCTTTACTGGTGTTTCTAGACCTATCTGAGCCAAACAGATCGTGTAGTCATGTGTGCAGACGCTCAGACCAAAGATCAACAGAACTAAAGGCCCCCGTCTCGTTTGATCAGTGCGGCCCGTGACTGATTAAAACCCCTCCGATTGATGTTAATGATGCTTGATAAAGCCACGGCACATTTACAGCTGCAAACGTTACAATACTCCTCCATTCAGCACGTAACACCGAAATACACCTTCTGTGGGGTTTAAAAGGTCTTACTTTTCCTGGACACAAATAAAATGTCTTCGATCGGTGCGGAAAGTCTGTTATTCATAAAGTCAAGGCAGTTAATGTTGCATGCAGTGAGAAAAAAATTATCTTCCACAGCATTTTTGTCTTCCAATGCATATTTAAGCATCGACATACATTTAGCAGAGATGCAAATGAAAGAAAACAAGTAGTGTTCTTTTAAGAAACTGAACAAATGAGGTTTTGTTGTATATGCTGTATATGTTAATCAAGTTTTCAAATTATACAGTATGTGTCAGCTTTAATGCACTTTTAAAAACTTTTTGACTTTTAATGATAAAAAGAAGCATTCAAAATATGAAAATACAACACCGTTGACCTAAAAATGGTTCCCAAAAACTAAAATGCATCATATTTTGTAAACAAACAAATAAAATAAAAGCTCTTAAACTGTTTTTTGGACAATGCAAGAACAAGTATTGGGTGTTATTCAGCAAATCTGATGCAGAGCGTTTGCATATGTATGTTTATGTCTATGAATATGTATAAATATGAAAGCACTGGAGAGGATAGCAGCGAGAGAGAGAACATTAGGCAGCAGGAACAGTCGCAGCGCTGAAGGATCGCACAAACAACACTGCTCATCGTAGAAGTCAAATTAATTATAAAGCCAAAGAGGCGTGTTTACCCAGGCTTCTTGTTATGACAACAGGGGGAGACGACAGGCTTCTGTTTGTGTTACTACGCTCCGTTTTAAGGGTCGCTTTACGAGCCGAATGAGTCGCACTGCAAACCCTGCTTCAAGACCGGATTAATCAGCCGTTCTCTACTGCTTTGGGACACTGATTTTGGCGAGCAAATGCACTACCAAAACTGTTTATTGTACTGAAGTAAACCAAATACCGTGCAGTTTGATTGGACGCAGCAGCTACAGATATGGGAAGCATTTCCTCTCTTTTAAAGACGATTAGAAGTGCATTTCTCCCCTCTGAAATAAAAGGCTGGGCCCGATGCTGATATGCTGAACACTTTATCCAAGCACTTACCATGCAAACTTAAAGGGACAGTTCACCTAAGAATCAGAATTAGCTGGTCATTTACTCACCCATTTACCATCCAAGACTTTTTTTCTTCAGTCAAACAGTAAGAAATATTCTATTTTGAGCTGAAACCGTGGAGCTTGGCGATTCATAAAATGCAAATCAATGGCTAGCGTCACTCTAAGAGTAAAAAGGCAGCACAAAATGAATCCCTGTGGTCTGATGATGCCAAATGATCAGTCTGTGCAAGAAACGAAACATTATTGCCTCTAATCTAGAGCCAGAGACATCTGATTCATTTCCGTGAACTGATTCTTTCGGACAGTTCGTCTCAATTATCTGGGTTAAATTCGCTAGTTTGTTTACATAGACGCGCAATTATATTATCGAAGCACCCAAAAATGGTGTGAATCTCAGATGTTTTATGTGCCTTAAGCGTATAAAGTGAATAAACTAGCTCGCTTTTTTACAAAAACGATGAGAAGACATTTAAAATGTCGATATTCCAGCTCGGATCTGGCATCTGAAGGTGAGTTTTGATTTAGTAGATCTGTGCTGCTCAAGCTGTAAACCGTTTCAGACGATTCAGTCTGATTCAGTTCATCGAGTTCATCAAAAAGAACCGAATCAAAAAAAATGATTCGTTCACGAACAGACGTCCCTCCTGACCATTAAGGCTCTGGATTATAGGTGTTTATGTTGTACATGACATCCAGTCTCTTGCACAGACCTGATGTACTTTCTTGGCTCTTAAAGTGCCAGTATGCATTGAATTGCATATCATGACTAGCACGGTTTCGGCTAAAAATCTGTTCTACCAAAGAAATAAATTCAGAACAGCACATTTTCAGTTTCGGGTGAACTATACCAGTGAATTATATTTCATGCAAAAAAATCATCATTTACTGACCCTCATGTATTGTAGACTGTGAAAACACTTACGTTTGATACTTTCATCTCAGTGTTTCTCGTGTGTTTACAGAAGCTCTTCGAATCAGGTCTTGCATGTTTCTACTCTGCTCTGTGTTTATATGTGGTGCCACCAGATATACTGACGAGCTTATCATCCGTTTGTCATTGTTTTCTAGGAACAAATCTGCCCGCACTATAACATACAGCCAGTTCAAAGAAGCGCTGGCAGAGCTCGCCAGGAAACGCTACAAAGATAAGAGCAGCGAGGACGCCGCGCAAGAGGTTTACAAACTGATTGAAGGGAAAGAGCCCATAATATCTGGAGTTACGGTAAAGCCCACAGCAGACGTACTAACAAATAAGCATTGATAGGATCCTGTTTTCAGTGTTGGGGGGTAATTTTTGTCATAATAAAACTTTTTCCAAGTAACTAGTAAAGAAATGCATTACTTTTAAATTTTAGAGCAATATAACTAAGTTACATTTTCAAAAAAGCATGCATTACTTTCCATAAAATGGAACTAAGCACCGTAATTAGTTACTTTTTTTTTAGGGAGTAATGCAATATTGTAATGCATTACTTTTAAAAGTAACTTTCCCGACAAATGCATTAATGTAAACCAGGGTTCATGAAAAGTAATTACATCATAAAAATGTAAAATAATTATTTTATAAAATTAAAATAAAAAACTAAAAAAGAATTAAATATACTGTATATATTTAAGTGATGTCAAACAATTAGCCTAATAAGTTTTTGTTTTTTTTACATGTTATATTATTCATTTATTTATAAATACACACATTCCAGAAAATATCTTGTGTTTGCATTTTAAATATATGTGACCCTTGACCAACACGGAAAAACCAAAGCATGAATTTGTTGTTAAATTATTGACATATTAGAATGATGCTGAAAATTCAGCTTTTGATCAGAGAAATAAATGACAGGTTTACAGATATTCACGTAGAAAACAAGCTATTTTAAATTGTAATTATATTTCACAATTTTACAGTATTTTTGATCACAGAAATGCAGTCATGGTGAGCAGAAGAGAAACATTTTTTTAACAGAATTGCTCATAAGTCTGTTTCTGGACTCACAGAGAGCCGTGGCTTCCCCGACCGTGTCCCGTTTGACCGACACCACCAAGTTCACGGGATCGCACAAGGAGCGTTTCGACGAGACGGGCCGCGGGAAGGGCAAGGCGGGGCGGGTGGAGATGGTGGACACGTCCGGATACGTCTCTGGATACAAGCACGCAGGGTCATACGAGAAGAAAATTTCAAAACCTCCACGCGAATGAAGACAAACCCGACTCTAAAAAGCACAAACGGATTTCCCATTGAGGGTACGTGTCTTGTCTGTGAATAACATTGAGTTTATGTTCCTCTCCCTCTAAGTGTTTTATTTCTATTAACTTGAACGCTGTTTACATCAAACGCCGACGTCACCAGCAGGTACGTTCCTAACAAACACGATGATCCCAAGAGAAAGACGACTGACTACAGTATTGCACGCTCTACTAGTGAAGGTTTTTATTGATATATTGATTTTGTGGCTTTTCTAATGATGCAATAGAGGCCTGAAATATACTTTGCAATGGCTTGAGTAGTGCAGTGCATGATCCCACAAACGACCTAAGATTGCACATTTTCCATCTTTATTTATATTTGAATGCATTCAGCAGATGCTTTTATCTAGGTCTTAGTATTTAGGTCTGAATTTGATCAGTTCATGCATTCCCTGGGAATCAACCCCATGACCTGTAGAGTATGTTTCAGGCCCAAGATAAAACATATTTAGATGTATTAGTCTTAGCAGTTTACACAATTTTGAAGAAATGAATTTGTCCCAAAAAAAAACAAAAAACTTGATGTAATAATTTTTATAATTATTATTATGATTTCTGTTAAACTAATGCATTCATGGCTTAAAAAAATTGACTTGATAATTGTTTGGTTCTGCTTTCCTCATTTACCTAAAAAAAAAAATTTGTTTGCATTTCATATGTCATTTAAAACAACCAGATGCAAAAGTCCATCTATTATTGTTTATAAAGAACTGACCGCTGGTGCTCAAGATTGTATATCTCGTAGTTTGCTCGATATGTTTTGAATTGATGGCATAACTATGTATTTTTAATGCTATAATGGCGTCATATGAAACACTGCCTGTGTCTTTTAACTGTGAAATGATTAACTATAGTATGTGAAAGGAAGCCCCATCAGCAAAAGCGTTATTATACCTCAATACAGACCCAATAATGAGGAACCAGCAGGAAGCACTGTCCTTACAAGACGTCTCTGTGCAAAAGCCAAACATGACAAAAAACACGTTTAATCAGACCCACTCAGAATCTGCAGCGCTGGATTAGAAATGAACAAACTGCGTGTTCGTGTCTGAAATACATAGTTCATCTGATACTCTTTCCGCCTCGAAGCTTTATTATTAGCACATCTCACCATATTAAAATCCATTATGCCGCACTGAAAATGCGATTAAGCCTGCAGATTGTGTCTGGGCCCGTTTATCAGCAATAGATCAAAAACTGCAAATGACCCTAACCCTAAACATTAAAAGATATTTTGTACTCGGCTGTGGCTTTAGTTTGAAAAGCACTGCTGTTATATTTAACATGTCACATCGAGGCACTTAGCTGGGGTTGTGTCATACGAGTTTCTGCCTACAGAACAATGTTTACAAGTGAAGTGACTTGCTGTTAACTACCGCTGGCAAGATATACAGGTCTAAATGAATACATTCCCTTTACCATGACTAGTGTTCGGATTTATTTATAAACGCACTGCCATCTGAACACGCTGGACGAGATCCAACCTTCAGGGTTCCCATCAGATTTCCAGTCGCCTGTGGATTTTTCCTGATTTGACTCGCTCGAAAGAAATCAGGCCACTTTATGGCTTGCAAACATGTTTTACACGATGCAAGCATACTATTTTGTATTGTAAAACTAGTGCTGTCGAATAATTAATGCAATTAATGTCGGATTAATTGCACCAAAAATAAATGCTTTTGTTTACGTAATACATGTGTGTGCTGTGTTTATATAAAAATATATATACTATTTTATAATAATATAAATGTATGTATTTATATAAACACAGTACACATACATATATTATGTAAAGAAAATGTATTTAATCTTTTATTTTAGATAAATAGCACTATTTAAAACAGACTATTACTAGTCAAATCTATATTCATTTCATGACTTTTCCAAATCTGGAAAACAAATCCCGAGAGAGTTTTATGCTATAAACTAAGAACGAAAAAAAAAAAGACTTGAACGAGCCAATTTAATATTTTTAATTCCCTGATATGGATGTGACGGTGGGAGCCCAGACGATGTTGAGCGAGAGTGTACAGACATATTCTTCTACAGAACATCTATTTTCAGATCAGAACAGTGGCTACGGATCATAAATGTCTAGCTCTCCCGCAGAAAGTGACTCATATTTATGATAACAAACCACAAATAAGTATATATGTTGTTGTATTTAATGTATGATTTTAATGTTTTGTGTGCTTAATGCCAAATACTGTTAACCATCCAATACTGTCTTAATTTTTAAATAATGTTTTGTAATGTTCTGCAGTATCCTGAAATGCATGTCATATGGTGATGGTAAAGAGATTTTAACGTGTCAGTGTTTTGTAGCATCGTATTGAATAAAAAAAAAACTGCCTGGTTCTTCTTTATTTCCAACGCACATGAAGAGATTGTGTTCTGCGATATTGGAGATCGGGGCTAGTTGTCACAGTTTCTACAGGTCGATTTGAAGGAATAGTTGCGTCATCACTCACTCACCCTCGAGTATTTCTTTGTTCTGCTGAACAGGAAGGTTATTTTGAAGACAGTTTGTAATCAGGCTGTTTTGGTCACCATTGACTTCCATAGTATTTTTTTTATTGAGGTTTATGATGACCTGTTCTTGTTTTAAGCATGAACTCATTTAATTTTGTTCAATTACTCGGACATCTTCATTCTGCACGTTAAGTACATGTATCTTTGTTGGAGGATGTTTGAATTGAAAAATAAGATTCATTTCTTGCAGTGCATGTCACCGATTTCATGAACGTAAGACTTTCTTGCCCTGATTTAAGACTTTTAAGGCCCTAATTTGTGAAAAGGCAAATTAAGACTTTGGAGGATGCACACAAATCCTGTAAACAGCCCTTGTTCAACAAACCAAACAAGCAAATTTGCATGAATTGAAGATTTGCATGTATGATTGATTCTCAGATAGAGATGTAAACAGCAGCCATACTGCTTTAGAGAGTTGATCTAAAACAAAAAGGCATTTACACACGAGGTATAACCGTATATAGCATCTTTTAAAGGGTCATATTTGTAATAAATGGAAACTAGCTGTCTGTTGGAGGGCCGTTGTTGATTTGCAGCAGTCAGTTGATCAGAGCTTCTTCCAGCTGCTGCAGCAAGCACTCGTTTCTGGCGATCAAAGACCTGCAAAAAAGACGAAATCAACACAGAGGCTGGTGGGTTTTATAGAGGTGTAGCCTTGGGGTCATCCTGACACAGACCTGTAGCTCTCCTGCGGCTCCTTCGCTCCTTTTCCCTCCTGAATAGTGTGTCTTTTCACATCTAACTCCTCAGGGACCGTCTGCTGTCCTAAAAATCCCGCAGCACAAACATTAATAACCTGTGCTATTACAACAGCTTGAAAAGTGTTGAGACGCTGACCTCTGTCCTGCATCTTCTTCAGTCGAGACGCCAGCAGCTTGTTTTCTGCTTTGATCAGCTGTTTCTGTAAAGACACGTTCTCCTCCAGAACATTCTTCATCTGGTCATTAAGGGCCTGCTGTATTAAAGACAACAGCAGAAATGTAACCTCTAATAGTAAAATCAGATTTAGAGTCAGTGGTAAAGTGAAATGAACAAGCTTCAAGCTGTGCTATGTGTGTTAATAATGAACTAGACAAATACAAGACAAACTGATGTGACTGAAATGATCTTACGATGGACTCCTGCGCCTGCTGAAGCTGGAGTTTGAGATCTTCAGCCTCAGATCGATGCTGTTTTTCCTGTACTTCGCTCTGTGTTCTCAAGGCTTTGAGCATCTCTTTCAGAGTCTGTATCTCCTGTTCTCCTCCCACAACATCCTGCTCCATCATGCTGAGGATCTGAACCGTCTTCACTGGATAGAGAGCATTGGATTAGAGGGACTAGTTATGGGTCGCTCTGTTACAGAGAGGATGACTTACTGAGGACCGTCCTGTTTTGTTGATTCTCCTTCTTCCTCCCAGACCAGAGGTCCTCCATCATGCTGAGGAGCAGCTCCATGGGCTTCCTGTAGGCTCCCTAAAACACATGCAATCAGATCAAGAAGTCGCTTTTTAAAGCCGTGTTGGAGGAGATGCAGCCTACAAACCTTTTGCGGTTTGTGTTTCCTCTCTGACGTTCCTGTGATCTGGTGGCTTAATCTGGGAGGATGCAGGACTGGATTTGCTCTGTCCTGAAGCTGCTTTCTCCATTTAAGGGCTGTGCAATCATCGTCTGCAGAAAAAAATAAACAATAAAATTATGCATTTGACATGAAAAATATTTGTTACGTACACAACAACGGTTTATTAGACAGCTAGATTAAAAACGAATTCATAAAGTGACTAGATAGTACTGAAGTACCGTGTGAATCAGACGCTGTTTCTGTAGGATGTGGTGTAAAGACGCTCTCTCCTCGAACCGTAGCACGAGTCAGACTCCGGCTCTCAAACGTCACTCTCTGAGAACCAGCTTCTAATAGTGCCAGAAAAACAATTATACCACAGGATTGCTGGGACGGTATCAGGATGAAAGTAGAAATAAGAGAAATGTCACAGAATAACAGAAAATATTCACCTCGTTTACATTCCAAGCTCTTGGGAACAAACTCCTGCATGACAGACAATTCATAAAACATCACTTGTGTCAAAATATATGCAGGAATTATGTATATAACCGATTATGTCATTTATTTATAATGTAATATAGCATAATAAATATAACTATTTAAATACGCAAGGCTGGTTCTCATGGGAGCACCTGGAGATGTGGAGTGGTGCGCAAAATGAAACATAACGTAATAGTGTTATAATAAGTGAGTAAAAATTGCTTTGCTTAATATGTATATATATATAAACACACACATACAGCATGTCATTTAAAAAAAATATTTTATATATTTATTTAATACATAAACAGCATAATTTTCTTAAATATATGCATGCATGTTATTGTATTTATATATAAATATACATTGTACAAATATATTGTACACTTAAAAATACAATGCTAATATTTATTTATATATATATTTTTTATTTATTTAATTATATCATATATATATATATATATATATATATTAAAAAAATAAATAAATAAAAAATAAAATAAAAATGTTTAGCCTGCACTTATCTAAACATTGCCTGCTATACGGTATAATGAACACTTCCTTAGTTGTTGTTTACCTCTTTAGGA
>JAUCMU010000030.1:21748695-21760097 GCA_032275025.1 Enteromius treurensis | reverse complement strand
TTTCCCCACCTGTAAGTCGCTTTGGATAAAAGCGTCTGCTAAATGAATAAATGTAAATGTAAATATATATATATATACGTATACATATATATATACATATATATTCATAATCTTTTCATCATTTTAAAACCTAAGTTCAGAAAGCTTTTTGAATGAGTTTATATCATGGATGAGTGGCTCGACGCACCTGGTGTTGTTTTGGCGTGCTTTCACACTCAGGATCATTGATTAAATGTATGATATCTGATTCGGAAGGATTTTCTAAATACAAAAAGAAAAACAATTAGAGACATATACAATATGTACACAAAGTATAATATTTGTCATGTGTTATTAAATATGGCACAGATGTGTTATGCGTCTATCTGTGTGGCTGGGTGATATATTTAATATTAGCCATGCATGCACGACGTAGTGTCTGACCCTGTAACAGACGAGGACTGCGCTCGTTCTCAAAGCGGACGGAGAGAGCTTCAGGTCTCTTGTTATTCCATGTCTTCCTAGAAACTTCATTGAGCGCAGCTTCCTCGTTCCCCTCCAGAAGCGAGAGCATCTTCATCATCTTCTGCATGGCTTTTATTCGGAGCTCACTACTTCTGCAAAACACTGATGATAATCAATGACCTCTAAAAACCACAAAACTGTGCGTAAACTCAGTCTATAAACAGAGGAAATTTTGTATTATCTATTTAAATAATATTATATCATTTAATAATAAAGTCAATTAGTACATAGTGTATTATATGTAAAATATTTTTTTTTATTAATCAATCCAAATGTATTTATATAGCACTTCTCCAAACAAATCAATGCGGTTCAAAGTGCTTTACAAGAAAAAACAAGCAAATGACACTAAAAACCGAAAAACAAATAACAATAGAACCATAAATAGATTATACCCATAAAAATAGATAATTAAAAATGATAAAACAGATTAAATGGAGTGTTTTTAATTAAACTTACTATTCCTTCCTATCTATATATTGCTATATAGCTTTATATTTACTTCCATTTGACTTGTTTTTAGTGCTGTCAAATGATTAAAAGTTTTTGTTCACTTAAAATGCGTGTGTATATTTATTATGTATATATATATATATATAAATACACTCGCATGCATGTATATATTTAAGAAAAATATGTTTGTTTTATACAGTAAATATATTTATATATATAATATATAATTGATATGAATTTAAATATATACATACATAATAAATACATACAGCACATATGCATATATAAGGTAAATGAAAACAGAATTACTAGCAAAAACAATTACTAATAGTCTTTAAGGATAACAATGCTATCATTACCTGCAGACTGTGTCTTGTGTCGAGGCATGTTTCTTCTGATTAGTGTCTAGATTTGCCTCTGATGAGAAATGCATGAGAGCCGCCCTTCTTTCCCTGTCTCGCACTGGACAGTCATCTGCAATAAAAACATACTCACTTTCACTGACACTGATTTGTTGGATCCTAGGGAGAAAGAGAGAGAAGACAGGTGACGCACCGAGCTTGCGGAGTCTGGTCATGGCGTGGATCAGGTACAAACGGTAGTGTGGGTGTTTCTTGACCACAGGATTGAGCCGCAAGTCCAGTTCCTTCAGATTCTGCAGCTTGTGAAGGGCGAAGACGTCCTGCAGAGACCCCAGTCTGTTATAGTACAGATTCAGTCTCTCCAGCAGCTCCAAGTGCTCGAGCCCCTACAAACACAATCAGATCTACATTCTTACATACCTACATGAGTAAAACACTCTACGACTGTCCAAGCATTGTCCAGGTCATGTTAATAAATTCATATATAAGAAACTTATTGTAAAATATAACCTATGACAGAAGCAAATGTTAAGAAATAAGAAAGTTATCATAAAATATGACCTCTGACAAAAGCAAATAAATAAATAATTCTGTAAACTGTTCATAAAATAAATGAATAAATAAATAAAGTTATTATAAAATATAATCTATGACAAAAGCAAACAGATAATTGATTCTCTAAACTATGTTATTAAATAAATAAATAAATAAAGTTACTATAAAATATAACCT
The DNA here is from genome assembly GCA_032275025.1 of Enteromius treurensis. Taxonomy (NCBI): domain Eukaryota; kingdom Metazoa; phylum Chordata; class Actinopteri; order Cypriniformes; family Cyprinidae; genus Enteromius; species Enteromius treurensis. The sequence goes on along the minus strand of JAUCMU010000030.1, from coordinate 21,758,046 downwards.
AAACTATGTAAAAAATAAAATAAAGTTATTATAAAATATAATCTACAACAAAAGCAAACAGATAATTGATTCTCTAAACTGTAATTAAATAAATAAATAAAGTTATTATAAAATATAACCTAAACTATGTTAAAAAATAAATAAATAAAGTTATTAAAAAATATAATCTATGACAAAAGCAAACAGATAATTGATTCTCTAAATAAAATAAAACAAGTTATAAAATTTAATCTACAACAAAAGCGAATATATGATAGATTCCTTAAACGATATTAATGTTTATTTTTCACCTGAACTGTGAGCAGAGTATTATGTGAGAGATCCAGTGATTTCAGACGAACAAAGTTCTTCAGGGATGTTCCTAAATGACAGATTTTCCCTTCATATGTTCCCGGAAGAGTTAACGATCGGACATCCGCTGCGATAAATGATTAAAAGTATTAGTAAATCAAATAATGACTATAAAATATATAAATATTTCATATGTTTTACCCAAACAGCTATGCTGAAGGTTGAGTTTTTCTCTGATCCACTGCTCTGTTATGGTCAAACCGTCTGCCGCCATTGTTTTGAAACTGGAATTTACAAAGCGCATGCGCAGAACTAGGATAGGCTTATGAATATTACTTACAAAGTGTGACGATTCCGCGTTTGATTCGCTGAAAATAAGACGTTGGCGAGTCAGTTGGTGAATTGGCCAATCAAACTTTAGTAACGGCTTCGCTCGTGAATATTAATTACGTACGCGTGTTTGAACGTTCGTCTTGAGAAGGTTGCCGAGCAACAGCGACAGTCACGTTACTGGTGTATTTACGATTAATCCGTCAACACAGGAGAGAAAGAGGCAGTCAGACTACAACAGAAATATATTTGATCAAATGACAGCTTGAGGTTATGGAAGTATTCCTCAAACAAATCATTAAACAGGTAAAAATGAGAACGTATGGAAAGAAATGTTTGCGTATCGCCCTCTGGTGGCAAATAAACGCCACATCAGGCCACAGATTTAGTCTTTTGCCCCCAAACAAATCAAATATAACGATTTTGGTAATCTTTAAAATAATAGTAACTCCAACCACATTCATAGAAAGGTAAGTAACTTGTTTTCTGTTTATAACGAATATGAGAAATGCAAACAGACTGCAAAAGGCTTTTAAAACAACTGAATGATATGTGTTATAAAAACATACTCTATACTAGTACACGATGTTTTATTTGATATACAGAGATTTCAATACAAACAAAAGTAGTTAGGATAGAAATAGAATATAATTTATATTTTTAAAAAAATAACGTAGTTAGGATAGAATAAGCGGCTTAATGTTATTTTGTATATATATATATATATTTAAAGAAAACAAATAGATAAAATAGAGTTAGAATGAAGAATGCTAAAGAGAATAAAAAAAGTCAAATTTAAAATATAAATAATTAAAATTTAACTTGAATAATAATTTTTATTTAATTCTCGCTGCTTCTATATGCGACGTAGATAATTTGATAAATACAAATTAAAGAGATTGAAGGTTTTACATTTATTTTAACTCCCTTACATCGTAGAGGTTTTTTTAAATAAGCCCTGCCTACTTTTAGATCCTCGCCTGACGTAGCTCGCCATTCTTCGCGTTTCTGATGCAGAACCAGCAGTGAGCATCATCATCAACATCATCATCACACCGAGCGCAGGTGCTTGATCTCTGGCTCTCCTCTCCTTTCCTCTCCGCTGGATAGGATGAGACGATGGCTCGCAGGAGAGATGAAGATGATGATGATGACGGACACAGGCTGATAGAGGAGGAGGATGCGGGTCTCATCATGGACCGCGAGGATGAGGACGGTCTGTCCCTGGACGAGATTTTACATCTTTACAAGCAGCCCATCAACGAGGAGCAGGCGTGGGCTGTGTGTTACCAGTGTTGTCGCTCGTTTCTGGAGGATTCTGCTGGGACCGGAGGAGCGGGACATGCCCGGATTTATAAAGACGGATCTGTGCGCTTTCATTCCGGAGACAAATCAGGTGACAAATCAACACCATTACACACATCGGCATGTGCATTTCCATACATAGGCCTAATAGGTGTTCAAGCAGCTGAAACCACTTATATAGATATATATATAAATATAGTTGCATTCATTTTTTCTAGTGTTCTGCATCACAGAAATGCACAGTACTGAATGCATCAATAATTATATGTGAAATGCTGTGCCATTGTGTCATGGTCCTTTGGACTTTTTGTGCATTGTATATTTTTGAGAGCACTGATGTATTATGTAACATGTGAGATTGTGAGATAGGCCTTTTTTTCAGGAGGCATGTACAAGCAGTGCACTACATTGAGGAGGACTGAGTCTAAAATAAACACAAGCCAGCATAAATGAAGCATAATGTTCGTGCTAAGAGTCACCCAATGCTCTCTGATGCACAGAGGGATGCACGTGCTGATAAACACCATACAGTTTCTGATCAGGGCCTGTGCTGGACAGAAATTGCATATTTGTAATGTTTTTGTGTGTAAAATGTTATTTTACTGCAGGTTCAAATGAAATATGTCTGCTGTTTCCTGCTTGGTTATATACCTTGTACTAACAGGAGCCTGTGATATTTGGTAATGTATTTAGGATTAGGGTATTTGGGGGTATGTGTAAAATCTGTCAAAGTTATGATAACTAAAGCTAAAACCACACACACAAAAACATTTAGCTGAAATAAAAGAACATAAAGAAAACCTGAAAACATTCAAGTTTGTTTTTTTTTAGTTAGTGTTAGAATTCTGGGGAGAGTGAGCGCTGTGGCTGGCAGATCTGTAAGATTATTCTAGTATTGAAATTCAAATAATTTTCATTAATGTTTTAAATAATTTTAATAAATTCATTTCTTTATTTAGATTTTCTGTTTTCATTATAAAACAAAAATTGTTTTTTTTTTTGAGTTTTTATGTTGTATTTTTATTTTTATTTTATATATGTAGTTATTTAAGTTAAAGGACCTGTAAAAAGAAATTCAAATTGAATAAATAAATTATAATAATAATAAAATGTACATACATATTTCAAATCTAAAAATAAAGAGGAAATGCACAACAAAATTACTAAAAAGAAAATATAAAAAGAAAAAAACCTACCAGTGGTACCTGTGTTGAATGAAGCGTGAAGTTAAAATCTTTTTAGTTCAAGCCCAATTAAAAGCCTTGCTATATTTCTAATGCTTTAATGGTTTTAATGTAAAGTGCTGCTGATAATGAAATACTGTGCAGCTCATCCATGGTTTAGACGACTGAGATATTTATTACAGCTGAATTTAACTGATGCTTTTCCAGAGGATGTTTTACTGCTCAGAGCAATGTTTCTCTTTCATGACTCGGGAGGCTCAATGGAGTTTGCAGTTATGTGTCGTCCGATGTTTCACCCATAGGAGAAAAATTTGAAAGCTGGTGTACAGTAAGAGTATAGAGGTAGAAAATGAATGTGGAGCAGCACAGAGATTTATGACGTTTCATTTGCAGACTTTGCAGATATTCCCAGAGGAGAGGTGCTCACTTTGCCTTTTAAGTCATTGCATGAGACATGCTGTCAAGGCTGATACGTCCACCTGCTTCCAGGCAGAGTGGTTGCTTTGTCAAAAGTGCCGGTGGTGAACAATGTTCCTCATTCGCTGTCGGCTGCAGAATAACAGACGAGAGATCTGTTTCTTTGCTTACTTTGCCTGGTCCCGGTCTGAGATTAAGTGGATTTCAGAATAGTCATGTGTTTTTGCAAATTCAATCAAAACTGACCGACACAGTCTGATACACTCAGGGTGTCTGTAAAAAGAAAAGATTAAGGTAAGTTTGTTTTGTGGATAAATGTGTCTCTGCATCAGTGTCTCAGCAATGGATGTGAATGGGTGAAAAAGTGTTAGGGGCTGCATGGTTGCATAAACTGTTTAGGCTAGTATTAAAAAGTTATTCAAAACTTTTTTTAAGTCCAGTATAGAAAGGTGCGCTGTTCTTTTTTTGTATTGGGAAAGAAAGACTAATTATTACACCTTGGCAACTGCTAGTTGGTCGAACTAGTTCAGAGACACAGTTTAACATTTTGCCTATGTTTATGCAACTGTCCCTTGGTCTGAATCAGGAGAGAAATCTGCACAGACCAAGCAGCGATTCCAAGCCAAAACAGCTCTAAACTAATATGTGGCTGGATTTGGACATGAGAGACAACAGGAAATTAGTTTAAAAAAAATGTCTTAATGCTGGATTAGTTTGATCTTTAGTCTTTTAACTGATGGACTGGAGTGCTGTGGATTATTGTGATGTTTTTATCAGCTCTCATTCTGACAGCACCCATTCACATCCATTACTGAGACACTGATCCATTTCTCCAAATCTGACGAAGAAACAAACTCACTGTAATCTTGTTCGATCTGTGGGTGAACTATTCCTTTGATTGTTGTCAGATGCGTAAAGAAGATGATCTGCGTCCCGTCTGTGGCAGCCGTCGGTGTTTTATGTAAGAACAAACGGCGCTGTGGATTGTACACTCGGTTACATAAGGGATGTGTAGTGAGCGTGTAAGCTGTCGTCTGAGTTCTTCTTCTTTATTCATCCGTCACTGACTGTCATCTCTCATCTCTCCACAGGTGTGCGTAATCCCAGCCGGTCCTCCACACAGGTGAGTGATCCCTCATGAGTGTTTGTGACTTGTGCTCCTCTGAAGTGTTTCCAGCTGTTGCTAGGGGTTGCTATACAGTTGTCAAAGAGTTTGATTTTTATTAATATTTCTGATTTAGTTTTTATGTTTATATTTCTTAATTGTTAATTTGTTTAATTTAATTTCTAGAAAATCAATTTATTTATTTTATTTTCTATTGTATGTATTGCTTTTTAGGTTTAATGTATATTTGCTTTAGTTTTAGAATGCTTAGTCAGTTTAATTTAGTCATTCAACAAAAATGATAAATGTTGCCTAAATAAATGTAGGTTTTCTTCCTAATATTTATTTTGTTTTAGCTTTATTTCAATGTTTGGTTTATTTTTATTTAGTTTTACATTTTATTTACTCCCCGGTACTAATTTTAGTGCTTCAAATTAATGAGAAATGTTGCATAAAAAACTTTATTTTAAATTTTATTTATTTATGCATAGCGTTTCAGCTTAAACTAAATAAAAATAAGTTTTGCATCTAATATTTGTGACTAAACTATGGCACAGGTTTATTTGAAGCAGTAGCCAAAAATACACAGTATGGGTCAAAATGATAGATTTTTCTTTTTTAATGCGAAAAATCATTAGGATGTTGGAAAAGATCAGTTCCATGAAGATATGTTGTAAATTTCCTACCTTGCATGTATCAAAACATTATTTCTGAGTAGTAATATGCATGGCTAAGAACTGATTTGAAGGTGATTTTCTCAATATTTAGATGTTTTTGCTCCCTCAGATTCCAGATTTTTTTAATAGTTGTATCTCAGGCAGATATTATCCGATCCTTATCAACCAGACATCAATGGAAAGATTATTCATTGTGCTTTTGACCCTGGTTTTGTTGTCCAGGGTGACATTCATATTTTATTTTGTATCATCAGCCTTATTTCAGTGACCAGATGTGTTTAATTGTTTAATATTGAATAAGCAGCTCTATTGAGACTCTTGAGCTTTCAGCACAGGTGATGTTTTCTGCTCTCTCTCGTCTCTCAGACGGCTTGTCACTCCACAAGTTCATTCGCTTGAAGTCAGCAGCTGGTGACATTTTAAAGGCCAATTAGAGACATACTGTATAGACCCAACAGATCACTGTTTGCATCCCAAGCATCTTTAACCTTCCAGGTTTATGAAGCGTTCAGTAGATGGACTAGATGCGTGATGGAGTTGTGTATTTTTTAATATATATGCATGTAACTCATACATTATTACTCCAGTCTACAGAAATCATTCTAAAATGCTGATTTTCTGCTGAATTATATAAATTATATTTTAATCTGTCTGTTTGGATGTAGTTTAGGCTCAGTGCCCTTATGTAATGTGAACAATTGTGGTAGTACGTGTCCCTGACAGAAGCAGTGACAGGTCTAGCAGTGCATGCTGGTGTTTAGGGACACAAACACACCCGTCTTATGAGTCCATAGTCAAATCCTTGTTAAGCAGCTTTCCAGAAGCTTTCTCTGACAGACAGAAATAAGTGTTCAGAGTCTTGTGCAAGACGTTTAACATCAAACTACTCTAGACATCCACAAGCTGCAGAACAGTGTATTCTGCTTGCTTTTTATTGCGTTCAGACGGTCTCGTTCTGTTTTAGTAGTCCTGCGTGACTTCATCTGCAGACACACGAACTGTTTACAGTTCCCAAACTCCACTCACTCTTTGCTTTTGGTTATTATCTTTTGTTTTGACAGAGCATGGGTTGCTCGTCATGAGCTGGGTCTCGATTGTTTTTATTTTATAAGATTCTCAGGGTTAATGATCAGTTTCTAAACTGAAGACTGAAGAGGTTGTGTTTGTGGATGAAATGGGCTGCTGGACGTCACAGTGAATGAGTCTGTTGTTCACTTCACTGCAGGCTCCTGCATTCTGGGTGAAATTCTTCTTAAGAATCTGTTGGGGTTTATTAACATCACAAAGAGCAACAAAGCGCTCTTCATGACTGGATGGAAGTTGCATATGAGTTTTGATCCCAGGCTATCTAGGGGCATGTGAAAAAAGATCTCAGTATAATACAGGAAGGAACATCTCATTGTCTATATCAATGTTATAAACCAGTGTAAAGACCATTTTATTTGTGATGCTGATTGGTATATGTGTATATAAATGATTAAATACTCTCTTGAACCATTTTAATGAATAATTCCAATTAGTATTGCATACACAACTATTTAAAAGTTGTTAAAAAAAGAAATGAATGCTTGTTTTAATCAGCATAAATGTATTAAATTGATGAAAAGTAGATCATGTGACACTGCAGACTGGAGTAATGATGCTTAAAATTCAGCTTTGATTACAGGAATAAATTCTAGTTAACAATATATGTACAAATAAAGCAGCTATTTTAAATTGTAATAATTTTTCAAAATTTTACTGTATTTTGGCTCAAATAAATGCAGCCTCTGAGAGGAAATAAACAATGAGTCAAATGTAGCTGAAATGAAATAAGGACTGTTCAATTGGCAGCTTGATTTTAGATTAAATAGCCTAAAAATTGTATATAACAGTCATTCAGTAATGTGACAGAATAGATCTCATCTCTATACCATAGTGGTTCTCAACTGGTCCATCACAGCCCCAAAAAATAGGTCACAGGACTGCTCTGATTATCCGCTCATATAAGCCAGAAGAAAATATCTTTTTGATGATGTCTAAAGTTGCGTGTCCAGTCAAACTCGACAGTATTTTGACTCCAGTTTGACTGTAATGTAACGTGACCTCCTTCTCAAAAAACCTTGAACAAAGCTGCACAGGGTAAAAGAACACACAAGCCAAGATTATTCTGAACACAGCATACACTATGTTTAAGTGTGATATAAGAAACCAAACTTTGACACCTTACAACCATTTCCAGGTGTTTGGACAGGCCTTACACAATATAAGCAGACTAGTTTCACTATATCAGGTCACAGAGGAAGTTTCACCGCATCAGTTCAGCCTCAGGAATGACTGAAAGAAAAACCTGAAACCTGCTGCTGTTAGAGGTTTTAAGGGTCTTGTGGCACAAAATGTGTTAAGTGTATTTAAAGTTCTTATGTAAAACAAAAAAAACAATCAAACAAGTAAGGCTTAAGGTTTTAGTTTGGTGTATCTGTGTCGATTAAGAATGTGTCTCAAATATCGCTATTTGAGTATTAAGTGCACTTCTCAGAAGTCAAACTCCTTCCAGTGCACTAAAATCCATGGAATTGAATCTGGAATTCTCCAACTTTTCACTGTACGTACCAGAAACATTGTCAAGATGTTTCGTGTTGTATTCTCTAACGCAAGCCTTAAGGGGATAGTTCGTCATTGTTTACTCAACCTCACGTCGTTTCAGACTTTACTGAATTTCTGTCAGGTGTTCGACAGGTGTTGTAGATATTTTGAGAAATGTTTGTAGCCATTGACTTCCATAGAATGGAAAACAAAGTAAGTCAACTGTTTGGTTATCAACATTCGTGACCTAATGGATAGGGAGTTGGACTTTTACCCCAAAGGTTGTGGGTTTCGAGGAGGGAGTGAATTCCCAGCACTCTCTCCACCTTCAATACAACGACTGAGGTGAGACCCTTGAGCAAGACACCGTTCCCCCAACTGCTCCCCGGCAATGCCGCAGCAATGTTCATGGTGTGTGTGTTCACTTCTCACTGCTGTGTGTGTGCGCTTGGATGGGTTAAATGCAGAGCACAAATTCCAAGTATGGGTCACCATACCTGGCTACAAGTCACTTCACTTCATTCTTCAAAATATCTTCTTTTGTGTCCAACAGAAAAAGAAAATATTGGAACTGAGGAAATGGTGACAGAATTGAAACTATCTTTTTAATTACTTTTGCAAGTATATCTAGTTGAAGAGAGCGGGCTAGGAAGCGAGCAGCGTTCATTGCCAATCCCTTTGGCTTTACAAAACAGCTGCTTGGGGACAAGCGCAGTGGCCGGCTAGAGTGATCCATAGAGCATGTAAATCACTTCCTCGAAGACACTGTGAGCGATCCTCTGAGAGATCTGGAACTGGAGCCCAACAAAGCCCTCATCCGCCCAAGCCCCCCGACAGAGTTTAACCTAAAAGAGCCAAGCCGGAAGGAGATTGAGGAGGTTATCAAGGCGGCCCGATCGGCATCTGCACCTGGACCCAGTGGAATTCCTTATCTGGTCTACAAGCGCTGCCCAGAACTCCGACGGCACCTGTGGAGGGTCCTGAAGGTGTTTTGGAGAAGGGGGAAAGTAGCTAACCAGTGTGGGTGTGCTGAGGGAGTTTGGATCCCCAAAGAGGAGAACTCAAGGAATATCAGTCAATTTCGATCCATCTCACTACTAAGTGTGGAAGGGAAGGTGTTTTTTAGCATCGTCTCATGAAGACTGACCGAGTTTCTCCTCAAGAACAGCTACATTGATCCGTCAGTGCAGAAAGGAGGGATCTCCGGCACACCGGGCTGCTTGGAACACACAGGAGTCGTAACACAACTGATCAGAGAGGCCCATGAGAACAGAGGCGACCTAGCTGTCTTGTGGTTGGACCTGGCGAATGCCTATGGGTCCATACCACATAAGCTGATAGAGCTCACTCTGCATGTCCACCATGTTCCCAGTAAAATCAAGGACCTCATTCTGGATTATTGTTACGACCCGTAATCATTTTTAGGCTCGTTATGAGTTAAGAAAGAAAGAATTCACTCCAAGACTCGGATCGAACA
>JAUCMU010000030.1:21732990-21748595 GCA_032275025.1 Enteromius treurensis | reverse complement strand
AGTGTGAGTCTTCCGATCCACTGCTTCCCTCGCTCAACACTTACTAAATAAATAAATGTGAACTAACCAAAAAAAAATCTCTACCCGCTACATAGAACGAAAATCAAAAGAAAACCAAAATCATCTAAACTCCTCGTGTTCTCAAAATTAACCAAAAAAAAAACACAGAGCCAGCCTCAACGAGGCCGGGCCAAAACACCGCAAGAGAAAACCGCAAACAAGGGAAAAAGAGAGCACGCGCCACTGTCGCCTCGCGGCCTTTATATCCGGAGCCTTTCAATGACGTCATGACGCACCAAGGTTTCTCCGTCACCGCCACCTAAAACTCGAGACACAAGCGTAATATATACACACACACAAGAATTAATCCACAGACATACGTAACAATTATTATAATAATTTCAGGATGAGAGTCACTTCTGGGTCCGAAACATCACACTGGCATTGTATAGAGAAAGGGATAATCACAGGCTGCACCATCTCTGTTGTCCTCTTTTCACTAGCCATGAATATGGTGGTCAAGTCAGCCGAGGTGGAGTGCAGAGGGCCCCTAACTAAGTCTGGTGTGCGACAACCCCCGATCAGAGCCTATATGGATGACCTCACAGTAACAACAACGTCGGTACCAGGGTGCAGGTGGATCTTGCAAGGGCTCGAAAGACTCATCAGCTGGGCAAGGATGAGTTTTAAGCCCTCCAAATCAAGGTCCATGGTGCTGAAGAAGGGGAAGGTGATCGACAAGTTCCGTTTTTCCATCTCAGGAATTGTCATCCCAACCATCACAGAGCAACCCTTCAAGAGCTTGGGGAAACTGTTCAACTCAAGCCTGAATGATTCAGCAGCCATCCAGAAGGCCAGTTTAGAGCTTGGCACCTGGCTCACCAAGGTATACAAGTCTGCCCTGCCCGGTAAGTTCAAAGCCTGGATCTACCAGCATTCAATACTGCCCCGCATTTTGTGGCCCCTGCTGATTTATGCAGTCCCAATTACAGCAGTTGAGACCCTAGAGAGGAGGATCAGCAGCTTTCTTTGAAGGTGGCTGGGCCTTCCTCGCAGCCTCACCAGTGCTGCCCTGTATGGAACAAGTAACATTCTGCAGCTTCCTTTCAGTGGCCTTAAAGAAGAGTTCATGGTGGCACGCACCAGGGAAGCCCTACAGTACAGGGACTCAAAGGACTGCAAGGTGTCAGCAGCTGGTATTGAGGTGAGGACAGGAAGGAATTGGAGGGCTGGGGAAGCAGTGGAGCTGGCAGAGTCACGCCTAAGACAGAAGGCACTCCTGGGCACTGTTGCAACAGGTAGAGCAGGTTTGGGCTACTTCCCAAAGACCCTCATCAGCCAGACCCGAGGAAAGGAAAGACACCACCTGATCAAGGAAGAAGTTAGAGCAGGTGTGGAGGAAGAGCGAGTGAGTAGGGCAGTGGCACTACGGCAACAGGGAGCATGGACAAGGTGGGAGAGTGTACTGCAGCGCAGGATTACCTGGGCAAACAGCTTGCAGCCAGACTTCCAGCGGGTCCGTTTCCTGGTGCAGTCCGTCTATGATGCCCTACCAAGCCCAGTGAACCTCCATGTGTGGGGGAAGAGTGAGACACCCTCTTGCCCTCTGTGCTCTGGCAGAGGTTCTTTGGAACACCTTCTCAGTGGATGCATGAAGGCTCTGGCGGTTGGTCGCTATCGGTGGCGCCATGACCAGGTGCTCAAGGCAGTCGCTGAGAGCCTAGCCTTAGCCATCAGCTCCAGCAAAAACCAACATGCTCCTAAGAAGGCAATCTCTTTTGTCAAAGCTGGATAAAAACCCAGAACACACCAACAGATGGCAACAGGCCTACTCCACACAAAATCTGACTGGCAGTTGCAGGTGGATTTGGGGAAACAGCTGAAGTTCCCCCAGCACATTGCAATAACAACCCTCTGGCCAGATATGATCATGACCTCTCAGTCCTCAAAACAACTGATCATACTGGAGTTGACAGTGCCCTGGGAAGAAAACATTGAGGAGGCCAACGAGAGGAAGAGGGCTAAGTACCAGGAACTGGTGGAGGAGTGCAGGGAGGGAGGCTGGAGGACCTTCTACGAGCCCATAGAGGTAGCCTGCAGGGGTTTTGCAGGAAGATCCCTGTGCAAGGTTCTGAGCCGCCTGGGCATCATAGGAGTAGCAAAGAAGAGGGCCATCAAGTTTGCAAGCGAAGCGGCTGAGAAGGCCACCCACTGGCTTTGGATGAAAAGGGCAGATCCGTGGGCTGCTACTGGGACGCAAGTTAAGACCTGATCACCTCCGGCTGGGTCGACTGGGTGAGGGTGTATGATGTTGTGAGACCCGAAACACCTGATGACCTCGGAAAAACATCACTGATGATGCGTCCCAGTGCATCCATGAGATGTTTCTTTAATAGTTAATAGTTGAAAGCACATATTTTAGTGACAAACAACACAAACATACTGATTATTAAAAAGCTTTTGTGTGTGTTTGTGTGCAGGTGATCGAGTCTCTGGGCATCATGATCTATAGGGCTCTGGATTACGGTCTGAAGGAGAACGAGGAGCGAGAGCTGAGTCCGCCGCTCGAGCAGCTCATCGACCTCATGACCAACGTGGCCGAAGCAGAGAGTGACCCCTGCGCTGATGAAGGCTACGACGCCACCGAGGAAGACGAGGATGACCGTGATCCCGCCCTCCCCTGCCGTATCCGTGGCTACCGTGACATCATCAAGGTATTGATAACAGCGATGTCATTTAACTACCTTGATAATCACTTCATCTGACAATTGATATCTTTAAATAAGCGATTCATCAGATATTCAGTGCTGTCCTTGTGCAAAATGAAGCTGATTTAATATCAGCATATTAGAAGGATTTCTAAAGAGTCATTTAACACTAAAGACTGGAGTAACGAGGGTGAAAATTCTGATTTGATCACAGGAATAAATTATATTTTACGATATGTTCTCATAGAAAAATGTTGTTTTAAATTTTAAAAATGTTTTTTTTTTTAAATAAATGCAGATTTGGTGAGCAAAAACATACAAAAAATTTAATTATTCTAACTTTTGAATGTATGTGCATGCAAAAAATGGTCTAAAGTTTTAATGTTACAGTATAAAATATTTTTTACAAGTTCACAGTTGTAACAGCAGAACTTTTTGAGTAAAGGAAATTTCCATTAAATATATTAAGAGTTAGTTTGTTTAATAGCATCATATTAGAAGGATTTCTGAAGGATTGTGTGACACTAAAGACTAGAGTAATGATGCTTAAAAATTCTACTTTGATCACAGAAATAAATTATATTTTACAATATATTCTCATAGAAAACTGTTCATTTAAATAGTGAAAATGTTTTGAAATTTTACTAAATTATTTTCGATCAAATAAATGCAGCACTGATAAGCAAAAGAGACTTCTTTCCAAAACATTACGAATCTTAAGTATTCCATAGTTTTTTATGTATATGTGTGCAAAAATGGTAGGTTAAAGTATATTACAATATAACATAACTTTTAAAAATCATAACAGCAGAGCTTTTTAAATAAAGAAAAGTTCCATTTGAAAAAAATGTAAAATGTCAGATGGTTAATTTAAACTTGATTTTAACAAGAAATGTTGTTTGATGCGAATGAGCATTGCATTATATCTGTGTTTTCTTTACTTTGAAGTGCCTTTATTAATCACTGAGCTGATCTATTTTATTCTGGTACACATGCATTCATTCGCAGACTATTTTTTGCGATCTGCTGATCACAGCGAGAGGGTTTAAATGCCGTGTTGATGTTTGTGTCTCACTAATGGTCTTCAGATGGACGTTCTGCTGCCAGCATGAAGCAGAGAGTGACTCACCACACACCTTCTGTCCATTTATTTCATTTATGACACATTCGTATGCCGCGCTACAGATCAGTGTGTCTCCTCTTGACCTGTTCAAAACACTCATTGCTTATTCCCAACACGAACATCTTCAACTTCATTATAGTGTGAAGCTGAATGAACGTCTCTCTCCTCCGTCTGTAGCTGTGTGCCCTTCACCTGCCGACCCCGGCCGATGCACCCAATCATTACCAGGCTGTGTGTCGAGCTCTGTACGCCGAGACCAAAGAGCTCCGCACCTTCCTGGAGAAGATCCACAGCGCCAAAGAGGTGAGAGCAGATCCACAGGTTACACTTCAGCCCAGAATCAACCTATTCTTATTTTTACATTCCTGAGATTATTCTCCTCCCAGTACATTTACATATTTTACATCTGAAGCAGTGCTATTTTAATGTTATTTATTATCATTGTGAATTAGCTTTTATTTATATTTGAATTTTTGTTATTTAATTTTTTTTAGTCATTTTATTTTGTAGCATTTGTTTTATAATTTAGTTTTATTTTCTTTTTAAATATTACTATATACGTTTAATTTATCTTTGTTAAGTTTTAGTTTGTATTTATTTCCAATTAGTAATTTTATTTTTTCATCCAATATTTACATCAAAATTTATTTATTAGAATTTATTTTCTATTATAGTGTTTTTCATATTTTTGGGGTTATTTTTATATTTTCTGTTTTCCTTTTAAATTTAGTTTTAGCAATTTGGTTGTCATTTTTATCTCCAGTTAGTAATTTAAGTTTTCTTATTTTTTTTTTTTTCACTTTAAAGTTTTAATAATTTAATTGTGTTTTTATTTGTTCTGTTTAGTTTTTATTCATTTTAACTCTTAGTTTTAGTTTATTTAATTTAGTACTTAACAGAAATTAGATTTTTTTTTTTTTTTGCTTTAAAATAAATTAATGTTCATTTTTTAAGTAGTAAAAATTTGTGTGGATTAGTGTTTTAGTTAATAATAATATTTTATTGTAATGTACTGTATATGTTATTATTGATATCATCCCTGATCTATGGTTTGACATTTTTGCTTTTGTTCTCATCAAATTATTTATGATTGAATAAATGGAATGATGTCATATGTGGAAGAGGGTCACAGCTGGTTTTACTGCTGGTTTGACCTTAGATGTTATGATGACATTTCCATGTTTCCTTTGATTGTGCCCTTTATAGTGTGTTAGCCAAATAACATGGCTTATATAAAACTGTCTTAGGGAAACATAAAACCCAGACCTGGAAGAGATGGAAACGTGTTTTATCTCATTTGTCTCCATTGATCTCATTTCACATGAAAAAGGGCGTCGGAAAAATGGACGTCCTCTACTGATTTCCGCAGGACAATCTGTGCCTGCTGTGGCTGTACAGCACCTCTTTCTGGGGATTTGAGTGTAAGATGAGACGAGCCTCACAAAGCGTCTCCCTCAGAGCTCATTCTCATGAGGGTTTACTGTTACCGTGCCGTAAAGCCTTGTATATCCAAACTAAATAATGACACCACCGTTTGGGCTCAGCTGCAGGGGAAATTACAAAACTAAACATGCATGTTCTGTTCTCTAACCAAGCCAAGCCATCTCTGAAAACATGGGGGAGCAGCGGATTTCCTCTCCCTCAGTATACCACCATGCCCAGCATTAATGCTACTTGCACATAATAAGCCAAGGATGATATTGTATTGGAGTGACCAAAGATGGACAATTCTACTCCAGGAGAAAAAGCCTGGTTGTATGCAGCTGAGTACCAAGAAAATATATCCTGCCAATATCTATTCAAATTCAAATGTATTTGTATAGCGCTTTTCACGATACATACAATATCATTGCAAAGCAGCTTTACAGCAAAGTAATTACTGTATAGTTTACAGTACAGTTTTACAGTATAATCTTCATATATCTATGAAGTTTTGGGTAGAACCAAAAAGAATGAGATAAAGTTCCCTTCTCTACCTGACATCGATCACAAACTGGAGACACTGTTGGGTAAATCTTGAGAAGCTTAACTTTAGAATAATGCAGCCTGTGTACAATTTTAAACTGAATTAGCTGTGTATTCTCTGCAGGATTTCAGACCAGTGGTTGTCAGAAAAGTTGGTGCCAGCATCCTTTTCCCAAGCTACCTTAAGATCCTCAGAAGACATATTTAACTGCGAAGTAAAGAGAGAAATAAACTGTGAAACCATATACCTAGAATCAGGTGCTGGTCACACCAGATTACAGAACTGATGTTCGTCCTGCTGGATCCTATAATCAGAAAAGGCTTGCTGAGCATAATGCCCAGTCAGCAGGTAGTGATAAAAATGAGAGTGAGAAAGATCATATCTATTAAGCAGGTGATCAAAAGAGACAAAGTGACCATCTGTAAATAGTTCTTTAAATGTAGAAATACCCTTGTCCTTCCACAGTTTAAAGAGTCTATCACTCAGAGCGGGTGAAAAATTATGATTCTTACAAATAGGAGAATGTACAGAAGGCTGTGTGATACCAAGAACATGTTTTAATTTGTTTCAATATTCTTAAACAGCTATGTACCACAATTAGTTTTTTTTTTCTAGTTTTGGTCATGTGTTTTATCATTTTGCTCGTTCTATTTAGGATTATTTAGGATTGATGTCTATTAGCCTACAGTTTATTTATTTATTTCCTGTTAGTCATTTTAGTTTTCAATATTATATATGCTTTTTACATCAGTTATTGTAGTATCATTGATAAGGGTAGTGTAGTTTATGTTAATATTTTGCATCATATTTCACTTTTATAATGTCATATTTTCTGGGAAATTACTTAAAATTACAAAATTAAAAATGCATGACTAGTGAATATGAGAAAGTTCCTTTTTACTGTTTTAAAACAGTGGAAAATCAGTTATTATATATTCGTGAAAAGAAAACAAATGTGCATGTGCAAAAGTAATAATGTCGTAAGTCAAACTTTCCTTATGCAAAATGTAATTTCCTGATTGTTTCTTTTGATTCTGTGGTGAAATAAGACTTGCACACGTTCTTGATAGCTAGCTTTGGTGAGATTTATCTGATTGTGGGGTGTAATAATAGCCTCGGCCCCATGCCGCAGCTGCAGACACGTACTGTACTGCTGCATCTATACTGTAGATTCTAGAGGATTCTGCTCCAGTCAGCTGCTCTTTGAAATGTTGTGTCTCGCTCTGATTGGACAGAATCTGCGTAAGATGGAGGGTGACTCTGTTGATGAACCTGGCAGGGAGCTAAACGAGCTGCAGAATGCTGATTGGGTGAGTGATCTGCCGTTCAATGACTGAGACATTTGACTGGCTCAATTTGTTCCCCATCCAATATTCAGCAATATACAAGTGATTTTCACAGACACATCAGATGATGAGCTGAGCTGGATACTGACACAGTTCTCTTCTGTTGAGGTGCTTTACAGCTGAGCTGAGTATGCTTCATAGTGATCTCATTCAAAATGAGCTGAGTAATTCTTCTTCAGAGCGGATCTGTGAGAAATATCTGAGATGATTCCACTTAATCTGGAAATGTCTGGAAAAAAAGTTCTCTCAAAGTTCTTTCCAAAGAATTCAAAGTTATTTGTCCTTTAATAATGTTCTCAAAATATTGTTCTCTATTTTTTTCTTTTAGAACATTCAAAAGTAATATTCCCATAATGTTTGCAAAATGATTGAATGTTCACCTAATTATCCTTTAAAGTTGAAATACCAGCCTTTTTTAACATTTCTGATTAGTGATATGCATTGCTAAGAACTTCACAACTTTAAAGGAGATTTTCTCAATATTTGGATTTTTTTGCATCCTCAGATTCTAGATGTTCAAGTAATTGTATCTCATACAGATATTGTCCCGTCCTAACAAACCAGACATCAATGGAAAGATTATTTATTAAGCTTTTCAGATGCTAAAAAGGATGCATTTTATCATGTTCCTGCATTCTCTGGGATTATTACATTGGGTATGATGCTGAAGATGCCCTGCGGTAGTCTGTCTAATGCACTGGTGCTCATGTGTGCTGCGGTCAGGCCTGGCTCTGGGTGCAGGTGATGCGAGATCTGAGGAACGGTGTGAAGCTGAAGAAGGTGCAGGAGCGCCAGTATAACCCGCTGCCCATCGAGTTCCAGCTAACGCCGTACGAGATGCTCATGGATGACATCCGCTCCAAACGCTACAAGCTACGCAAGGTCATGGTGAGCGTCCGAAGACTTCATTTCAATCTTTATTCATCTGTAACAAACATATGTTGTCTACTTTACATTTGAACGTATGCATTTGGTCACTTTATCCATTGCATTCAAGTTACATTTGACTAAATTCATGCGTTCTCATGGCTTCATGTCTTGCTGTACTTTTTGAGCAACAAAAACATTGGCTAAAATGTGTTTGTGGGATCAAAAATGTAATAATTAAAGCTCCAAAAAACATTTCCAAAAGTTGCATTCAAAACAAATTGCCAAATATCTATTGTTTGTTCGTGACAAACTATATCTGAACTATATTTATAGACAATGGCTGCAATAATAAAGGGTTTAATGATATTTCATATATTGTTAATATTCCATCTAAAGTTATTAAATCTATCTTGTACCTGTATAATATACCAATAACCACTATAATAATACAGGTGGGAAAGAGACTGAATTTGAAGTAAATACTAATATATGAAGCAAATACATGGTACCATCATGGTATATAATAATGGTACTTGCCCTGTACAGTCTTTATGGTTAAAATATAATTAGATGATTTTACAGTGTTGGTGCATGTGTGTACTGAGATCTCTGTCTGTCTCTTTCTCTCTCAGGTGAATGGAGATATTCCTCCGAGGTTAAAGAGGAGTGCTCATGAGGTTATTCTGGAGTTTATCAGGTCCAGACCCCCTCTCAACCCCGTGAGTGCTGTTTATTAACTACATACACACTTAAGAGGGAGTCTGAGACTGAACTGCATGCTCTGATTTGCATGTGCGGTCATGATTCTGGTGACTAGATAGATGAAATTGACTCATGCATTGATATATTTGTATGATTTCAGGTGGCGGCGCGTAAACTCAAACCGCAGGCCAAGTGTCCTCCGAGTCTACATGAGCGCATTCTGGAGGAGATCAAATCAGAGAGGAAGCTGAGGCCCGTGTCGCCTGATATGATCCGTAGAAGTCGATTTGGTGAGACTTTAACACACACACACATGTCCAGTACTATACAGGGTTTAGAGGAGTAACAATAATGGACAGTATGTGGAATGAAGAGAAGTTTATTATACAAGAAGTGAGTTTTCATGGCAGCTGTTTAGTGAGTTTTTAGTGAGTAAGTCAAACACAACTGAATGCATGCAAGGTGCACTTTTTATTTTTCATTGTTTTTGTGCTGCTGCAAAGAATTGGACGTTAGGCTTTGGTATTAGAGGGACTACCATAAGGAAAGGCAAATTTTGAGCAAGTAGATCTGTATTAATGCATGTGCATCCATGCTCTCACTTTATTCATAGTAAGATGGCAACGATGCACAAAGGAAATAGGTTATATAAATCTAGAAATTGTAATGCATAAGCATGCGAAACGTGAATAGTTTCTCGAGGGCCAAAAACGTTTCTGGTGTGCATGCAAAAGTCACTTAGAGAAAATCAATGTAAATAATATTTACAAATGACTACAAAATATATCAAATACTGTAGTTCTGGATGAACCGTCTATGTTAAATATGGTCCGATAATCTACTGAGAGGTTTGGAAATTGGATTCTGGAAAAGTGTGTAGGAGCCCTGACTATACATGCATTTACTGCTAGAGACGGACGGAAGCAGCAGGTCATGTAGAGCAGCTGAATGTGCATCATGGATCATGTATGAAGGTCACTGCACACGCTAACTGCTCGATGTTGTAATCAGACTTGATGATGTTCAAGTGAGATGAACAATCACAGAAACGAACCTGTTTTGGCGTTTGCTCTGATTGCATCGCAGCAGCCACACAAGAAGCAGCTCCTCTGTGTGGCGTTTATCTGCTTCATACATGGCTGATATTATCACGACCCTCTCCTATTATTCAGTCCATCCGCGCACACTGAAAATGAATGAAATCCACTATTACTGAATGTCTGATCTTCTGCTGATGTGATTGTGAATCTAAACCCTTGCCTGTTTTCTTGCAGTCATTCGGCCTCTTAGCATGTCTCAGAGTTTTGATTCATCAGGTAAATTTGATGCATTAGTGCCGTCTGTGACGATGTACAGCTTAGTCTCTTGTCATTTCATCTGTAACACTGGGAGCCGTTCATTTCAGGGTCTTTTAAATTGGTAAATTAAAGAGTTGAATATGGAATTTTTTGAATTCCATCTGAATGTCTCAATTGGTTTTTCTAATGTTGTGTTATATTTATAGACCCTCAAACGAAAACGTGACCCATTTAAAATCCATTCTGATGTCATCTTTCTAACACTAATGATTATCATTTGCATCATTATTAGATTGATGATCAAGGGAAAGTAGATCAGTTATGCAACTCAATATAAGATTACTGAATTACATGAATTTGAATACATGTGCAGGTGTGATTAACTCGTGTAATGTGTTGACTGATCCTAATCGCAAATGTAATGTATGTACATATGTTAAATGAATTCATAAATTAAATATATTGTCAAATGAAGTAAAAACAATTGAATTCTATTAGAAATGGGAAAAATGTTAATGTACATATTTGTATTTTATATATATATATATATATATAAGAATATAAATATACCATATCTACTATAATATACTATATGTGTATGCATGTGTATATATATATATATATATATATATATAATGAAAATGCACATACACATACATATATTATGTAAACAAAAATGTCATGTACACATATAAATAAGTACATATAAAAGACATGTTTATAGAAAATGTATTTCAAAACACATATACATTAGCTAGACATACAGATTTTTGTAAAATATACACTGTTGGCACATGGTTGCTACATGTAATTCAAATAATATAATCATTATAAAGATATTATTAACATGTTCATATACAGATTTAACTGTGGCGATTTTATATGTTATAAGCTTATATCTATTTCTTAAATGTACTTAAATATATATATATATATATATATGTGTGTGTGTGTGTGTGTGTGTACAGTATATCCCTTATAGGTATCATATATGGCAATATCGCTCATGATATTGGGCAATATGTCATAAATTACATTTTTGTATGGGATGAAATTTTCAGAAGGTTATTTCATATTTACTCTATTCTTACTGCTAAAATAACTTTCTTCTGATGTGCAGTTGCTGAATGCATCCTGATCTGAGAGCAGCTCACAGCAGATGTCCATAGAAAGAGTTTTCATCTGCGAGCATGAGTGTGCAGAATTAGATCTGAGGTTAAAACAGAGTTTGCAGGATCCACAGACAGAGGAAAGATTGTGCTCTTCAGTTTCGGCCGGCCTTTAAAGTTGTGTGGGGCGTAAGCTGTATGTGTGGCTTACATAGTGTTTGATGACACTTCAGTCACACTTCAAACGTCTTAATGTCATTGCGTTAAGAAAAACACTGTCAAAGTAGCTGTTGTGTATTTTAAGGAAAGCACGCGTTTAGAAAAGTGCAGTTCTGAGAAAAGCTTGTGCAATATTTGCTTTCACACGTGTTTCACTGTAATGAATAATTACTCTATTTATATTCCATGGTATTTTTATACTAAGGTGCAACCGTTATACCATAAACCATGAACATTTGTGTCTGTAATGCCGTTTTATCAATACTGGATTTTACAAACTAGAGGTAAACACTTGCAGACAAATGCAGTGATGTATTCAAGAAATGCTTAAGTTGGGTCCAAAAGTCAGAGACCATGTGGAAATGTTGCAAATTTTGGAAAATGTGAAATTGTAAGGCTATAAAAATGAATCACGCTTTTGCTCTGTCTCCGTGTGACTAATCAAGAAGAAGAATATGCTCAAATTTTCCTTCGCTGAAGCTCAAGATGTTCTTTGAGCTGTAATTCATTCTGGAGAACACGATCATTGGGTTAATGTACCAAATGTTTCTAGAAGTGCATCATTTTCACTCGTGTTCTCAGAGGTTTGGACCCCGTTGGTGGAGATATGATGATGTCACACGTTCATTCACGGCTCTCATCTGTGGTGATGCTTCATGTGCTCGTGTTTCTTCTGTTTGTGACACCTGTGACTCACTGTTAACATCTGATTGTGCTGATTATACCGCTTCTGTTGAGACTGATAGTGCTGTATTTTAGGAGCTGATCGAAACAATTCCAGCTATTTCTAAATGCACTTTCAATGTACTTTTCCCACTGATTTTTGAATTTTAATTCAGAATTTGATGCCGCTGAGTTAAACAAATGTTCATGAAAACTTGAAAATCATGAAAATCTTTTTACATCAGATCTTTATTTTTTATTATATTTTATGAATGCACTTGTGAAAATATCAAATGTAAAAAGTTTTTAACAATGGAAAAACAATGTATTCAGTATAAATAATTGAACTTACAATCTGCAAAGGATCTGATTTAGTTTCAAATTGTCTGTTTAATTCAAATCATTGCAAAGCAGCTTTACAGAAAATATTACGTTTCTACGTTATACTTAGGAGTAGGTTATTAGTGGTGACAAATGTACAGTAAGAATAATGCAGTTAGATACAAATGACATGTAATCAAAACAGATGGTGAACACTATTAACTGTAATGATTATATGTTACGATTACATGTTGGTTCTGTTTAATGCCAAGTAAGTTTACAAAATCATTTTTTACAAAATCTCTCATTTTCTGTGACTCTAGGAAAGGATGTAGTAAAAACAGAAAAACTATGTCACGTGTCACCATAAATGAACCATAAAATAATCTCATACATGTAAGAATTTAACAATAATTGTAAAGTGGCTCAGATGAGACTTTAACATACAAATGCATGTTTAAAAAACAAAAAATGCTACAAAATGCAACATATTTTGTGAGAAAGTGTGATGTGAAAAAGTGGAATGGGCACAAAATTAATTCAGCAAATATGTAGGATGGTGTAACTTCTATCAAATATATATATATATATATATATATAGTAAAACACACTTAATTTTCTCTGTATGCGTTTTTGCTCTAACTGTTCTGTGGTGTGGTGTTCTGTACAGACGTGTCCTCCTCGGATGGGGCGAGGAAGGCCTCCAGCACGCTGTCGTTGGCCATTGGCATGTCTCTGCAGCAGAAGGGCTCCGGAGGCTTTCAGAGGAAAAGACTTCAAGCACCGACTCTGGCTGAACTGGACAGCTCTGATTCAGACGTGGGCATTTTTAAGCACATTGTTATTGGGAATATGCTCTTTGTGTAAGTCATCAGCTATCTTCTGATGTGTTCTCTCACTCAGGATGAGACTGTAGGTCAAAGGTCAGCCAGTTGCTCCAGCATGTCTACATCCATGGTGGACGACACATCGCCAGAATCCGTGCTGGGCAAGAAAAGTGATTTGCATTTCTATTTATGTTTACAAAGCTGTATTTTGCATTACATAATATTTGCATTGTAAATGATTTTGCATTCTTTTTTTATTTTATTTTATTACACAGCTCTCTGAAATATTTGATTGTAATTGGTTAATCATAGAATTCATATATATATTATAATGGTGCTAAACTTTATTTTACTGTCTCCTAACTCATAGTTTCATTGTGTGTTACTATTGTTTAGTAAAACTAAATTATTAAAAAATAAAATTAAATAAAATGATTAATAACTGTTTTTTTATTTTAAATAATTTTTATATAATTTTTCTTAAATTTTTTCATTTAATTTATTAATTTATATAATTCTAAATTATCACAATGTCTTGTTGGTAATTTAAATGAAGCTAAAATAGAATTTACATGAACAAAAATAGAAATGATGCCTTGCAACTAACTGCTGAAATACTAAAATGAATAAAACCAAAATAAATAAGTTAAAGCTAAATATTAATATTTTAAAAATACAAAAGCATGAATAAATGTTTTTCAAAAAACGAATTAAAACGAAAAATAGTCTAAACAAAATTGCATGGGCAACAAACTAAACTAAAATAAGCTTGAAGTTAAATTACATAATTACTAAAACTGAAATAAAAATACATTAAATCTAAATAGATATATTTCCAATATTTAAAAAAAGAACAAATTAATAGTAATGCTAAAATAATACTGCTCTATAAATAGTACTGCTTATATTACTGAATTCTTTTCAGCTCCGCCCATGTTCCTGCCCATCTCGTCCACACCGCAGCCGGAGAGACGTCAGCCCACCCAGCGCCGTCACTCTATCGAGAAGGAGACGCCCACCAGTGTGCGCCACTTCCTGCCGCCCTCCAGACACAGTTCAAAATCCTTAGTAAGTGAGGAAATAAAGGCTGACTTTTACACTTTTTTTACTTGCACTATAGCTGTTGTCCCAATAGATGGTTTAGTCATTAGTATAATGTGACAAATAAAGACCTCATCAATTTATATTGTCCACGCCCCCCTAAACCAACTCGTTTAAACACGCCTTCACTTTTTTACGTCAGAGAGTGTTTTTTTTTTCAAACTCCACCCAAATGTTTCCACAAAGAAAGGAGGCGGAGCTATTATTCTGTCTGTAGTGTTGCTGTGGGCGCCATGTTCTGGAGACGCTGTGTGTCGTTGTGAAAGTCAAACTGAGTCCTGAAGCTGACAGAGCAGTCTATGCTGGCTGTGCACAGAGACTAGAAAGAGAAGCAAGAACAGTCTGCTGCTGATGACTCATAACTTTTAAGATAGTTTGGTTTTCTTATTAAAAAACCTTGGCATCATGTTAAGGTAAGAGGCGTAACGTCACATGCTTGAGGCATTCGGCCAATCACAGTGCACTGGATAGCTGGCCAATCAGAGCACACCTTGCTTTTTTAGAATGATGAGCTTTGTACAAATCGACTCATTTCAGGAGGCGGGGCTTAGAGGAGAACCAATAATGTACAGTATGTGGAAAACAATGTGTTTTTTTGAAACTTAAAGCGCATGAACACATTGCATTACACCAAAGTGACAGTATGCTATCACTGCTGATGCCTGGCCAATGTGTTTGGACAGGAGGAGTTTTGTTTCCCGGTGGAGTGTCTGGCTCTGACTGTAGAGGAAGTGATGCACATTCGCCAAGTTTTGGTCAAAGCTGAACTGGAGAAGTTCCAGCAGTACAAAGACATCTACAATGCCATGAAGAAGGGGAAGGTGAGAACTGCTTTTATTGTTCAAAAGCACCAAGTCAACAAAACAGGCATTGCAATCGTATAGATGGAAAACAAATAATGAATGCAGTAAACAAGAGTAAAAATTGTTCGTATAGAAAACAGATGTTTTAAATTATACTAATATTTCACAATATTGCTGTTGTTGCAGTATTTTAATCAAGTTAAAGCAGACTTTGTGTGCAGACAAGACGTCTTTCAAAAACATTTAAAAACCTCAAACCGCATTAACACATATCTGTCTTTTAACATCATTATCGTATTCATTTTGTTTTTATATTTTAGCAGCAAAGTCATGGCAAATATATTGTGCATATGAAGCATGGCTGTATTGACTGATGTTTTTCTCTTCACAGCTGTGCTTCTGCTGCCGAACGAAACGCTTTTCCTTCTTTACCTGGTCCTACAACTGTCAGTTTTGTAAAAGGTATATAACCTGCAGTGATGCGCGGGTCAACGTGTAAACAACCCGAACCCGACCGACGTTGTCAACTAACCCGCCCGCAACTCGGAC
>JAUCMU010000030.1:21702614-21720943 GCA_032275025.1 Enteromius treurensis | reverse complement strand
GCAGGGATTGTAGGTGGGGTTAGTGAATAACCAGCGCTCTCTCCACCCTCGATACCACGACTGAGGTGAGACCCTTGTGTGTTCACGGTGTGTGTGTGTGTGAGATAGATCACTTCTCACTGCTGTGTGTGTGCACTTGGATGGGTTAAATGCAGAGCACAAATTCCAAGTATGGGTCACCAAACCTGGCCACAAGTCACTTCACTTTTTTTGTTTAACAATAAAATTGTGCAATTTTCCAGTGAAAGTAATTAATTTGCTCCATTAAGTGACTGGAAATATCAACAATCACAGGTGACCCAAACCTAAAATAATATTTCCAGATGAACTCTTACTGACTGAAGAATCTCAGCTTTACTTCGTTCTCCATCAGTCATTATTTTAGAGAAATCGGTGCGTCTCAAATCTGATCATCAGGATCTTTTGAGGAGCGTTTGTTTCCAGAAGCTTTACTGTCACTGTTCCTCAGCGGAGCAATGATCTTCAAAAGCCTCCAAAACATCTCACATCTTCTGAGGAGCCTTTATTTCTTCTTCTCTCAGTCAGCACTGCATTATATGTCTTGATCACTTCAGTCTCATCTTACTAAGACGTAATATTGGCGATGGAGTGATAAGTCCACTGATAATTAGATCATTTTATGTCAGTACCTGGTGTACTGTTATACAGATTTAATTGATTTACATTACAGGCATCAGAATTTCATCTCTTTTCCCCCATATTAGTATCAGCATGCGCCACATTGCATATTTTTACTCCTGAATATTCTTCAAAATTCTAACTATATCAGACTATTATTCAGAAAAACCTGATCTATCAAATATGATACATATTTAGAAGAAAAAAACAGGCTTTGATACTTTTTAACTAATTTAAAAACACAAAGTGCTTGTTTCAGCTAGTTTTCAAAGATTGTTAGAAAATGGAAATGACTTCATAGCTACATTTGAACTATATTTAAACACCATTTTATGCGTTAAAAACATGTAAAGGTCATTGCCAGCAGGATAAATGGACAGACAGTGAGTTTATAACTAAAACAATAGAGCTTATCTTTTGTTTTCCATCACTATCTGTCACCTATCTCTCCACCCAGCACACAGCACCCAAATGAACTTGGGTGACCTTGACCCCCTCTCAATAATTATTCAGCCTTATCCTGACAAAAAGAACATCAGTTGGATTTTAGCTCTGTGGAATTTGATTAGTCTGCTCGTGGACTTTGTGTCAGTTTGAGAAGTAGATTTGAGACCTACAGCAATATGGGCTTATAGAAAAGTTCATAAAGATGATTTGGAGTCATACTGACTACTCTTTTGATTGACTTTAAATCTCACAATTTTGTATTTATCTCTTGCAATTTTGAATTTATTTTGTAATTCTGCCTTTATATCAGAGTTTATATATCGCAATTTTGAGTTCATATCTCACAATTCTGACTTTAAATCTCGCAGTTTGAGCATCGCTCACAATTCTGAGTTTGTCTAGCAATTTTGAGTATATATCTCACAATTCAGAATTTATGTCTCATAATTATGATTTTATGTCTTGCCATTTTGAGCATGTCTCAGAATTCTGAGTTTTTATCTTTAATTGAGTTCTCACAGTCACTTCTGACTTTTTTTGATGACTTTAGTTTTCATCTCACAACTAAAAAAGAAAAGGTAATTGTGTCTTATTGCCTCACAGTTACAACTTTATATCACAATGGTTTAATCTGGTTGTGTTTTCAACAGAAAAAATAGCAGCATGTTGAAAAAGTACGATGATTAAATCATTTAAAAACATATGTTTTGGAGATGTTCCACTAATGACAAAAAATTGTTATAATCAGCCCCATAGGACATATTATTTTTGGAAAGCATTTCTCAATCACCTTGCTATCCTTTTGTGTTCCCCAAGTTGTGTATTTGCATGTTTCGTGCATATGTAGGAAACTAAGGAAATGGATGAGAAGGTTATAACAAAAAGCTCGGGACAAATTGGAACCCTGGACTCTGGGCTGGACGCCCCTAGAGACTAAACAAACCGTGTTTCTCATTCCCCAGGCGCTCGGGCCGGCGGGCGGGTGACTGATTAGAGCACGCGTGCCCAGACATGTCCCTATCGGTCTGGCCGCCGGCCAGTCAGTGGGCAGCCCACCCTGGTGTTTGATCTGGGGGTTTGGCTCCAGCCAGTCCCGGCATTGTATCCCAAACAATGCACCCCAGACCTACTGAACTCCATAAACATATCCCTTTGTGGGCTTTTCCTCGAACTCAGGGTGGGGGACACCCGCTGCCAGGAAGAGGGACTCCTATCCAAAAAAAGACCACTGTGCCTCCCTCGTCGGGCTGCTGACTGGGCATTCCTGCCTTTAACCTCCAGGGAGAAGTCAGCTTTATAAGCTCACAGGCCGCTAGATCATATAGGTGTGCAATATATATTAGAGTTTTTACGTTTTTCTTTGTATAAATATAACTTATATACACTTATTACTATTTTGAAATCATTTTTATTTTTATATTTATATTTTTAGTATTGTTTAAATATTTATATTTATGATTCATATTTATACTATTTATGTACTATTATTACTAGGGTTAATAATAGTACTATAATTAGGTTTTATTTTTATAAAGTATTCAAATTTTTAGCAGTGTTATGTACATTTTTATTTCAGTTTTATATACACACACACACACATATTTATAATTAAAAAAAAAAAAATATATAAAAAGTTTTATTTGGAATTGGAAATAAATAGAAAACTTAACTAGCTCTAAAAATAAATAAACAAAACCTAAATAGCAATGTAAATATATATAAATATATGTATATATATAAAGAAAAGCTAAATCGGAGTATTACTGAATTTATATTAACAATTAATAGAATATGAAATAAACTGTTACAGTGCATAAAAATAGTTAGTAAAAATAGTTAGTAAAAATAGTTTCCATTTATGCAATGTCATTTTACGTAAAAAAAAAAATCTATTAACCTTCCCTGTATTAAGGTTCAGTTACCTATAATATTATCTTAATGATGTATAGGCTATTCGTGTACTATGCTGGCTCAGTAGTGCAAAACAAACGTAGTGTTCCCATGCAAATCAAATTTGATTTAAAGAAGCTGCCATAATGACTCCAGATCAGCAGGTGTCGCTGTGGCCTCTGGCTGCGCATGCGCAGATCACCGCAGCCGATCAGCTGACCGTGAGTGAAGCCTTTGGAAACACTGAAGTGTCATTATGAATATCAAATCATAAGACGGATCATTCGAAAAGTATTTAGTTTAAACTGCCAAGTAATCTTTTCGTCATCTCATTCACGTTAAAACCCGGTAAGCTCCGCTGGAGAAACGATCGTTTAAAGGCTGTTTGTATGATCGTGCTGATTTAGCTGTATTTGCTAGTATGGATTAGAGCTATCTGTGCTTCTTCTGATGCTTATGTGATTGTATTTAATCACTTGATGAATTGATATTAAACCTCTCAAGTGTGGCGTAGTGCAGATTTGAATATAGCTTATTTGTTCAGTTCTCTTGTACTGTATGTATGAAATATGCGTGTTTATGATCTGATGATTTGAAGCATCGACAGCCCGATATAAAAACATAATCAGTACTAGCCTCAGATGATCAAACATCTGATATCTGATGAGATTATTACTCTTATGGGTGACTGTCCATTCAAGGTCGGTCTGATGCTTCAACTCGTGACTGTCATTCATTTTGAGGAAATGACCCAATCAGGTTGCCCATATTCAAAATTAATATTATCTCCTACTTTGGTGTGCACAGATTTAGGTGTTTTTACATAGAAAGTATATTGTTCTTATTAGCTGTCAAATAACATAATGTATTTAAAATTACATTTTTTACTTTACAATGTGTATTGCATTTAAATGTATATCATTTAAATGAATTAATATTTATAAAATAGTGAATGTTTATTTACAAGGCTGTTTTTTTTTAAATAATTAAAATATTTAGTATCACTATAAATGTTTCTGGTTGTATTTTTAATCAGGGAGATATTGGTTTTTCTACGTTCTTGTAGAGAAAAATCTGTCTGCGAGTTATTATGAATAATTCTGTGTGTTGGAGTCATTTTAGAGTAAGCTTTACAGTAATTTAAGCTTTTATGATCGATATTTGTCATACAAGTGGAAATCAATATAAATTTAATTCTTACTCCAAAATAATAAAGCAAGAAATTTAAACTTAAGCTACAAATGTTTATTTTCCAAAAACATCTCAAATTATTATTATTATTATTATTTTTTGTGGTGGGACTAGTGAAAAAGTTGTAGAAATGTGCTTTACAGAAAATAAATGATCAGTGTTTAAGCTTTTGTTAATGTGAGGGACTGTTGCTTTTTCTTGATTCTGTATTTATTTGATATATCTTTGATGGTATGTAGCTTGTACATTTCACTGAGGATATATTAATGTCTGTCTGCTTTAGACTCTCCATTTCTCACTCCTCAGCAGCCATGACCGAGTTCTGGTTGATTTCTGCTCCTGGAGAGAAGACCTGCCAGCAGACATGGGACAAACTAATGATGGCCACGACTCGCACCAACAACCTCTCCACCAACAACAAGTTCAACATTCCCGATCTCAAGGTCACATTCTCTTCCTCTTCCTCTTTTTAAAGTCTGAGCTGAGCTCTGGCATGACCGACAGTCAGGTTCTGGAAGTGAAAACCCATTCGCTTGCTTTGTTTGGAAATGAATATTTAACTATAACTTCTAAACCTTCTTTAAAGACAAACCTGATGTGAATTCCGAGCCAGTTTATCAGTGGTACTTGCTTTTGATGAAACCATCTGTAATTAAAATAATTATGTTTTAACAGCTGAATTTTGCTCAGAATTTTGTTTGAATTTTGTTTCAGAAAACTACATTACCCATGATGCTGTTTTAGAAAGTTCCACCAATCAAGGGAGTCACTGCAAGCAAATTGCATACTCTTTAGCTCCGCCCACTCCCATGAAGCACATTAGTTGTAATGATATAATCAAGTCAGTCTTGCTATGCTGTCAACATACTTGAAGAAGCCTCTTTAAGATGAATCACTTTATTGTGAGTCGCTTTGGATAAAAGTGTTTGTAAAATGATAAATCGTGATATGTGTGTGTGTATACTATTGTTGAAAAATGTGGGGTCAGTAAGATATTTAATGGTGTTTACAGATGTTTCTTCTGCTCATCAAGGCTGCATCTATTAGATTAAAATCCAGAAAAAAACTGTAATATTGTGAAATATTATTTCAATTTAAAATAACTGTTTTCTGTGTGAATATATTTAAAAATATAATTTATTCCTGCGATACAAAGCATCATTCCTCCAGCCTTCACATGATCCTTTCAGAAATCATAATAATATGCTGATTTATTACTAGAATTATCAATGTTGGAAACCGTTGTGCAGACAAATATATATTTTTATATATATATATATTCTGTGATGTTTTTTTCTTTTTCTTTTTTTACCCTCAGGATTCTTTGATTAATAACAAGTAAAAAAAACAACATAATTTTTTACCAAATATAAAACATTTCTAAAATGTAAATGTATGCACAATTCCTCTGATTTTTCAGAGCAAATGCATGAGTCTTGTTCCTATTGCTCAGGGTCAAGTGACCCTGCTGGCCTGTGTCATCTTGACCAGTCGCTTTCCGCCTGACGGGATGAGAACAGAGGCGGCGCCTCTCTAAGCGCCAGCGGCCCCTGATGTCTCTACGGGCCGATGCTGATCAAATCCAGCCTGGCTGCGTTTGTATTGCTTCATTATACTGGAGGGTGATCAAAGTGTTTCTCTTCTCTAAACGCTGCAGGTCGGGACATTAGATGTCCTGGTGGGGCTGTCTGATGAGCTGGCCAAGCTGGACGCTTTTGTCGAGAGGTAAAGTTGTTTTTCTTACATCCAGCACCGCAATTCCCATGTAAACATTGACATTTTCATGCAAAATAAATATTTTCACAGTGTGTGGATGTTTTAAGGATAAGTTTGTGTTTAATAAGATGCTATGGGTGGTTGCTAGGGCGTTGCTAGGGTGCTTTCTGTCCCAAATAAACAGGTGGATCTTGACTCGCAAGCCTCTATGTTTAGATTGCATATGCATTTTTGCGTTTTATTGGCTATTAGATGACATTTTTAAACTGTAATCATTGTTTTCTGTAACACAAAATGTGTTGATGAGTTATGAACCGAACATTAATACTTAAGGTTAGGGCTCATTCGCTCACTCTGAATATGAGCAGTACACTGTAAAAATAATTTGTGGTAGCACTTTATTTTACAGTGTCCTTGTCACATGCACATACCATAACAAATTATGCATAATTACATGCAAGTAACCCCAAGCTAAACCCTAAATGTATAGTAAGTATACATATTTAATTAATATTGCTCAGTACTCAAATGTATGATTAAGAACACCTTAATATTAAACGTAAGACGTTGTTGTTTGAAGCATTAGTGGATTCATAAGAAATTGCAAGAGATTATTTTAGCATTTCTACTTAATTCAACGTGTTTACTCTCTAGCGATGCTCGTCTCACTTTAAGGCCTTTCTGCCTAAAAGAATCCCATATCTTGCAGATTTGAGTTGACATATCAATGGTCAGAATTCAGACTTTTGTTTGGTGAGGAATCTCATATAGAGGTGAGATTACAGCAGCATCTGCCTAAAATGAGCAGTTTGGTGACACGCTAGCTTCCCTTTAAATGGCCTGACTTGTCCTTAGACGTGAGATTGGATTTTTTCCTGTCCGTTTTCAAGTAAAAAAATTGCTGGATTTAAGTTTTGATGGTCAAAGCAGGCTTTATATTACTAATATTACTTCAGAATCCATCCGGAGTCATTTTGGACCATCTCCAGATGATATTATCTCTATTTCATTTTTGTTTGATTTGGCCCGAATCTCATTTTTAAAAAAGCTTTATGCTGATGTCGTCAGAAGGCACTTTTGGGTTTCCTGGACACTCATCCGATATGTGCGATGTGTCTGATGACTTCTGTGTGTTGGAGATTCGGAGAGAGTTTTCAGAGGGCTGTGATGTCTTTTGATGCCGTTCACAGTGTGGTGAAGAAGGTGGCTCAGTACATGGCCGACGTGTTGGAGGACAGTCGAGATAAAGTCCAGGAGAACCTGCTGGCTAACGGAGGTGAGACTCTGTGGTAGAAGTGATCAGACGCTGTTGTGGGTTTGGTTGCACTAAATCCCGTTTTCTTTGTTGTGTTTTAGTCGATCTGGTCACTTACGTCACAAGATTTCAGTGGGACATGGCCAAGTACCCTATCAAACAATCCTTGAAGAACATTTCTGAGATTGTATCCAAGGCATGTGATCTGATCCAACCGTTTCTATGTGACTTTTGGGACAAAAATCTGCCTTATTGCTGTAAAATTAAAGTCATTGCAAATCTTCACGATGTCCCTTATTTACTACTGATTTGGAGTCGGCCGCTGTTTTAAATGAAGCTCTCTCCCCCTGCTGTTCGACAGCAAGTCTCACAGATTGATAATGACCTGAAGGCTCGAGCGTCAGCCTACAACAACCTGAAGGGAAACCTACAGAATCTAGAGAGGAAGAATGCGTGAGTAAACTCTTATTTAGGCTTGATTCATTTAGTTGTTTTGGTGCATTGATTTATTTTTTATTGAATAGGTACAAAATATAAGATTTCACACACTTACATTGTACTTTTTTTTTTTTATTGTTATTTGTAAAATTCAGTTGTGTTTCCATGAAACACAAGACTGTTCACAAAGCACTTTCCAGTTTTATTTGTATGACAAATGCAAAAAAAGTAGTCATAATGTTAGTGAATAGGAATTAAACTGGGTTTCTGCGGGATCTTAACAATTAAGGCCTAAAATTGTGCAAGAAAGTCTTAATTATGATTTCAAGAGGTCTTAAATTTGAAGAATTGCGATATGGCTGAAAACGATTAAAAGATGATTACATTAAAAATGACTATGATTAAATAAACATGAGCGCTGCAAGTCCAGAGTCCGGTGAGAATCTGTTAACAAGTTAAACTAGTGCGCGTTCCCGTTCACGTTGTTTAAGATATGTATAACATATCATATAGTAAACATCACACGAACAGTGCCGTTTTTCTTCCAAAGGTCAGCATGATTACAAATGATTTTAGGCAACAGTTCAATCAACAAGTTATTATTAAGAGACTTCTGTTTTAGACACCACATTTCCTGCTTTTGCTCTATATAGCCAACAAAAATCACCAAAACACAGCCACAGCACCGTTCTGCTTCTCTGACGGCGTTTCGTTTCTGAATGAATCCACGTTTAAATGATTCGGTTCCATCGCCATGACTCCCTTATTAACAGTGACATGCTGCCTCCTCCTGGCGCTTTTCACAACATCGGTTTTCAACATCTTACGTTTCATATATCAAAACACTATTTCTGCATTGGTGACTGCAGGTTAGCGTTCTGTGTCCCTCTGAGCTGCATTAAACTGTAAATACATCTACACGCCAGCTGAGATTCATTTTGTTGATACTGATTTGATATGCTTGGTAATAAAAAATGTGATTCAAAAGATGATGCACGCTTTCAAAAGAAAGGCTTAAAGGTTAAAATGCCCAGAAAACTTACTGGAAAAAGATACATTTCTATCACTATCACTATTTCTATCTCTGTGAACTATGACCACACAGAATATGAAGAATATCAAAACAATTCACGAGTCAGCTGGGAATGGTGATCTTTAAGATATCAGCACAATAACACATTACAAATATATATATATATATATATTTTTTACATATTTCTTGGTCAATATTGCACACCTCTAATTCATGTTATTTCAGTTATATAATAATGTAATAATAATAATTGTACTAATAAAAAAAGAAAATGTAAAGTTTATCATTATATAAAACTTTATCCCCCAGTTTCACAGACGAGGCTTAAGCTAGTCCCAGACTGAATTGCATGTTTGAGCTGTCTCAGATGAAGATATCTTGCTCTGACATATCTTAAAACATGTCAGTGTCATTGTTCTGTGTTAAGATGCACACCTGTAAGAGGCATTTTTGTAAATGTTGCTTAAATATCTTAATTAAACTAAGCCAAGCCCCGTATGTGAAACCGGGCCTATATGTGAAAGTCATACAGTATCAAAACTGGGACATAAGATGTTATTGTCACGAGAGAGAGACGGGGAGGCGCGTGGATCCAATTGCAGACATTTAATGACACACTCACAGTCAGCGTACAGGCAAGCAGGGTCAATATCAGCCAACATAAACATCAAAGACAAGACAGCAAGAATAATCCAATACGTAGCGGGAGAGTCGAGCGATCAGCGAACGGTATCCAGTAGAGCTAGGCTAGAACGAGAGTCCGAGGGCAGGCTTGGGTCGAGATCGATACACAAACATGTCTTTTACATGAACTGTCTGTATAAAATGTGTTCTTTTATTACATCTGAGGGATTCCTTTGGTGAATTAACTACAACTCTCTCCAGATTTATAAAACTGATCTGAGATCCGGTAAAAACCAGAGACACTGTGAAGCGTTTCAGAAATGAACCAAATTCTTGGGCGGATTGAGTTTTCTCTTGATTCTCTTGTAGTTCCAGAGCTTGTTGGAACCATAAGCTTAGAGGAGAATACTAAGTCAATCAATTAATTGCAGTCGAAGAATCACAAGACTTTGGCGTTTGATACGCGCTCAGAACCACTGCTTCACAACAAATGATTCTGTCAGGTGCGGGCAGAAGCAGTCGAAAGGAACTCAGTGGAATATGAAATAATAGTCTTTTATATGATAGTCTCTGAACAAAATGCTGCCGCACACTGCGTGCTGAATAGAAAAACAGAAAAGTCACAGAGATTGTCTTTGAACAAAAATCCTCAAAAAATAATCAAAGAAAGGATTCTCTCCGGTGAATCTCTGGCTCGCTAAAGATAAGCTCTCCTCTCTCACCACAGGGCTGGAGAAAGAGCGGACTCCTCTGTCCAGCGACAGGTCTCGGATAGCTCTGAGTAGGAAACACAGTTCAGCAGGTAAACACGTACAGATCAGACAGACGGGTAGGACAGGACTAGACAAGGTGGATGGCTTCAGAGACGCCGGCAGCGAAACGGTGTGGACACGGTCACAGACTCAGTGGGTAGACACATTTAATAGTCAGACAAAGACAGCGAAGGCAAACAGAGAGAAATAGAGACGCCAATCAACGCCGACAGAAAACAGGTGTGTAGAGAGACGCGCAGAGCAGCAGCTGAGAGAAAAAGGAAGTGACCCAAAAAACAACAGAGAGAAAACGAAATCAAACCCGGCTCATGACAGATTCACAAAAGACTTCACGTATAATGGAACCACACAAATACTCACGCAAAGATCTGCTGAAGTCATCTGGTTGATAGCTACACGAGACAGGAAGTGAATAAGCAAGCACAGGATGTTGAAGATTTCAGGTGCCAAACTCTCCAGAGCCTTCTTTTCACGCTCGAGGTCCGAAGCCTTCCCTTTGGTTTCTGCGTGATAGAGTAAAGAAGGATTTGGACATTTGGAGGTGTAGGCAGACAGAAATACTCTGGTACTATAGACTAGACTAGGATAGACTCTCAAGAGCCGTCTGGTACTCCGTCATGGGACGAGTCCACTGGGCAGTTCTCTCAGGAAGAGAATCAGCAGAGACACCACAGCATGGACATTATCGCTGTGAAAAGACTGAAACTGGCCATCGTTCAGACTTTTCTTGAACTCATCGAGCTGTGCCTCTGATCCACTGACACCGAATAATTCCCTCTGTTGGACACCTAAACACACACACATGCATGAACTGGTACAGATAACCCCAGCATATATTTAACAGTTGAAAACTAACTGCTCTGAGAACAACACTTTCTTCCCATATTGTTCCAGAAACTCCAGCATGTGTAGAGCACCACAGGAACGCCCTGTCGCATTTGACCCCATTTCTTCAGAACAGCAAGGTGGAGGCCAAATACACACAGCTCCAACAGATGCTGACTGAACATGTTCGGTCAAGTGAGAAAAAACCCTCATTAATGCCAGCAGACACCAGCAGGTCACCACTGATCCGACTAAACACACAGACATGCTTGTTGTTGTTTGTCTGTGTGCTGCGATTTGACCTTTAAAAACTTGTATCTAACCTGTTCGACGGTCAAGATCTTGCTTCCTCTGCCTGATGCTCACATAAAGTGACTCAATGGTCTTCTGGAGCACCTGCTGACGCCGTGTTCTCCTCACCTGCTGCTAAATTATTGTTAAGACATTAACAATTACATAAGCTTATATTTAAGTAGAAACAGAAAATCAACGCTACAGACAGTTAGGCAAGCTGTTACTGAAAGAGCTAACACAATAAGTACAGTATAGTGCTGTAAAACAGGTCTACCTGTATCGGCCCTCTGCTGGATTTCACCGGTCCAGTCCTACAGCTTGTCATGTGTTACTGCACACTCGGTCTTTACTGCATCAAGATTTAAGGACTTTAGATTTTTGCTTTTGTCTAATGAATAACAATACCATAAAGTGCATTCATTAAAACAGAAAGAAAATGACAGATTAATACATGACTAATAAACCTTTTCAAATGGAAAACAGTATCACATTTTCATAAGTGTTCAAGAATTCACCTTTTGACCTTCTGGTGGTTGTTCTTTACACAACTTGCCTACTTTTTTGCACGACCACCACTACACACACACACACACACACACTGCTGGACCGCCAGCACGAGAAGAATAACAAAATCTCAATTATTTGCAGACTAATTATTTGTAGATGTATTGTTGTCATTACTGACCGTGATGAACGTGTCCTAGCCTGGAATCCAAAGATGATGTACCTAAAAAATAAACATGATTTCTGAACATACAGTACAGAACAATGAACATGCTACACATCAAAAAAGTGTTTCAGCAGCAGGAATAAATTGTGCAAATAAGACACACCACCAGAAATGTTTGCCTTTGTTTTATTGTTGTTTTGACTTCTTTTAGGCATAAGATGCCCAAACTGTCCATAAAAGAGACTGGTTTGAGAAGACTGTCTGCTCTTTCTTTCATTTAGCTAAAGAAAAATGGGAACAACAACAATTATATATATTGTGTGTTTTTTATTTATTATTTTAAGCAAGGACTATTAACAAATAAATATATTTAAACTGAATAAAACATCATTTTATGTAATTACATACAAAAACAAAATGTATTTAACATCACTGCCGGAAGGCTGACAGTTTGTAGAATTTCCCTGGAAGCTGCTTCCACCTCGTTATATGAAGCACAGCTGGAGGCTACATGTCAGCAACACATCAAATGTTTTAAATAATAAAAATATACATATACTACCCTTCAAAGGTTTGGGATCAGAAAGATTAGTAATGTTTTTAAAGTCTCTTATGCTCATCGAGACTGCATTTATTTGATCAAAATGACAAAAAAACAGTAAATATAAAATAATCTATCATAATAAAATAATATACTTTAAAATATAATGTACTCCTGTGATGCAACGGTGTATTATCAGCAGCCAGTGTTAAGTGTCAGAAATGATTTTAGTATGCTGATCTATTATTATCATCTATGAAGGCAACAGTTGTGCTACCAAATTTTATTTAGGAACTTGTGATGATTTGTTCAGGATTCTTTGATCCATAAGAAGTTAAAAAGAACAGCATTGAATCAAAATGTAAGCATTTTCTAAAATTATATGTACTTTTGATTGATTTAACACATCCTTGTTGCATAAAAAGTATTCATTTCTTAGAAAAAGTATTTTGAACGATAGTGTATATTATTGAAATAAATGCTGTTCTTTTTAACTTTTTATTCACCAAAAGAATCCTGGAAAACGTATCACAGGTTAAAAAAAATGATTAATATATATTTATATTTATATATTAAGCAGCATTGATAATAAATGAGCGTATTAGAATGATTGCTGAAGCTGCCTCTTTAACGTTAAATAACACTATTTTTACCTTTTTGACTTTCCCTTATCAGCAGCTCACAAAACTTCTTGATTATCTGCAGAGAGAACATGTTCATGATTGATACTCAAGGGACTCCTCGCTGAGTTGATCGTGGTCCTGGGGTCCACGGTCTGGAAGCAGTCCAGCAAACCTAAAAAGAACACAATGTGCACAGAACTACATTACAGTGCTACAGGGAAAAACTACAAAACCATCCTACAGAAGCAGGAAGTACTGCAAAAGTACTCACTCAGTGTTCACAAAGTGAACATCTTTACGACTGAAGAAAGAAAGACAAGAATATCTTGGATGACATCCTTTTAACACATTACTGGCAGAGCATGGGCCGACCTTCCCATCTTACCTCTTCATGGAGAAGAAAGGTGGATGACCTCTCTCTCTGGAGCAGGAGGTTCAAGGTGGAGAAGGCTGGAGATGTAGCTGGATAAAAGAGGAGGTACACTTCCGTTAGTGGATTGGAAAATACATCCACCAGCCTTTTGTTTCTCATCTGTGAATAAAGTACAAGTTGTGCATAAGCTAAAGTTTTGTTCTCTTGTAATAATCATACATTACTGTCAATAAAACATGCAGCCTACTTAAAGACTTGAAGCAGCTGCTGAGTGGCTCATACTGCCGCAGAATGAGAGTCACACAGCTCTCCAGCATCGAACGGAAACATGCTGTAGCCTTTCCATGTATTCACACAATTCTGTAATAAAAAAA
This sequence comes from Enteromius treurensis, assembly GCA_032275025.1. Taxonomy (NCBI): domain Eukaryota; kingdom Metazoa; phylum Chordata; class Actinopteri; order Cypriniformes; family Cyprinidae; genus Enteromius; species Enteromius treurensis. Next base: position 21,707,237 of record JAUCMU010000030.1, on the reverse strand, counting down.
TATATAATCCTAAATATCAATGAAATGAAAGTCTTCTGCGTTTCCTTTTTACTACACTGGTGCTGGTTACAGTAAATCACTAACCTGACAGGTATCCTTTACGGTTAGAGCTTCCCCTAAACCAGTATCCAACATCCACAGTCAGATCCTCTGGATCACATCCGGTTTCCTGCAAAACATGATCATTTTAGCACATTCCATATCCATAGGTCACATAATCAAGCGTACTTCTGAAAACTTCTGCCCGGCCTGTTTGGCCCATAGATGGAAATGTTTCCATTTTCATTCAGAATTCCTGATGCCAGGTGTGTTTGATTACAGTTGGAGCTGAACTCTGCAGGACAGTGGCACTCCAGGAGCTTATCCCTGCTGTTAACAAGTAATACCTGTCTCATTTGACCCATCTGTGATCCACTGTGATCCATGTGAAATGATTTTCCCTCATCTTCATCACCAGTTCATTTCTAAAATGTGGTGCTAGGGCTTCATGGATAATGCGTGTTGTTTTGGTGCTTGTGCACTTGTAATTCTGAGCAGTAGTAGAATCTCTGAAGCACTTCTTCAACAATGGGCTGAAAAGGTCTGCTACTGCAAACGGCACATTATGCTGGACCACTGCAACAGACACTTTTACCTCAGCTCTGTCTGCAACAGAAAGGAGAGCACACAATCATAAGCATTCTATGCAACATAACTGTTTATTTATTTATTAATAATATAATCTACACTGCTAAGAGAATTCAACTAACATTACCACCAGTCTTCTGCTTTTCATATGAACTACATACCTTGGCCTCTTGTGCGGTCATGCCACCAACAGAAGCTGGATCATAAAACTGTGCAATGTTGCTTGCTGCCTGTTCTTTGGCCTGATACCCTTTAAGTTTTATATGCCGGTTCACATCTGTCACACCTTGATGGGACATGAGTTTTCCTGTCTGCATACAGAGCTGTAGTAGGAGCTGCTGGTACCTATGGTGATGAATGGCCATTTAGTTGACCAATCACTTTTAAAAGTACACCTACAGTATCGGTGTCTGCTCCGCTCAATTTTTTCTTCTTCTCCGTCTCATCCACTGTCTCCTCTATGGTCTCTTGTTTTTGCCCCTTTCCATGACATCTTTGAAACAGACAAAAGCAATGATTAATGTAAGCACAGCCAGGGCATAAAACATTACTGGAATAATATCCAGAGCACTGTGCTTTAAGAGATGCAGTCTTCACACAGTTGAAAAGAGTAATAATATTAGTATTACTTTTCAATTAATTGCCCAGCCCAACAAATAAAGCAAAATATTAAAGTAATATTGTTAAATATTTTAACTATTTAAAATCTATTTCTGTGATGTTGAAGAAGTTGGCATCCAAGATGAGCTTAAAATATTGTTATCCAGTATCTTGATCAAAGCTTGACTAATATTTGATGTCAAACTGACGATGAGATTTTCCTACCTCCCATTAAAAAGTAGGTATTACACATTAAAAATGACAAATTGTGTGTTTTATTAATGTCTACACCTACCTAAACAGGGTGATATTGATGTGTACATGCGCAGTAAGCCCTGGTAAGAAAATCTCACGGGTAGGATTAGGGCTGCAACTAACAATTATTTTAATAATCGATTAATCTGTCGATTATTTTTTTCGATTAATCGATGAATTGGATTTTAAAAAACTAAAAACAAGAAAAGCATTCATTTCCAACCCTTTATTCAAAAATAGAACTATAAACTTTAGAAAGTGCACAAACATGTTGCTCCTTGAGCTGTTATAATAATAATAAAATAAAATAAAATAAAATAAAAGTGGACACAAACACAAAAAAACATACACATGTATGCTTTACATCTGCCAAATATATAGCCTTTTTTTAAATAAAGTGTCACCTGAGCTGCCAGAACAATAAAAATCTGAAAATTTAACAGGATTTGTTTGAATGTCAGAACTTGTTTACTTTTGCAGACACACACACTCACAAACTCTCACACTGACACACACACACCCACACTCCTACTCTTTCTCTCTCTCAAGTTCACTTGAAGCTTATTCATTAAATTATCATCATCATTGTAGTAAGTGCAAGGTTCATTTATACACCACATTTAAACACGGCTAAAGATGACCAAGTGCTACAAAATAACTTTAAAATTAAATTAAAAAGTACAACACACACAAATATATTTGTCCATAATAACCTATATGGGACAAAGCACAGAATATACACTGCAAAAAAATGTTTTTTTAACTTAGTAGTTTTGTCCTGTTTTCAGTCCAAATATTTAAAAAAAATCTTAAATCAAGATACATTTACTAGACATATGAAATGGCATGAGAAATGATGTCTTGTTTTCTAAAAAACACCTCAGAATGAAGTGATTGTTTGCTAAAAACAAGCAAAATGATCTGCCAACGGGGTAAAAAAATAATCTTAATAAGACATAATCTCAAACAGAAGTTTTAAGCATCACTTCATTTTCTCATGCCATTTTTCTTGTCTAGCAATCTTGATTTAAGATTTTTTAGATATTTGGACTGGAAACGAGACAGAAAATACCAAGTGAGAAAAGCTTTTTTGCAGTGTAGTTATACAGATTGAAAAACGAATTGTCCAAAAAAAGGCGAGTGAATAAAAACGTGTCTTTAGTCTTGCAATGCAAAATGCAAAGTAACTATACCACCCCTGCTTTACTACTGCTATTAACGCTAACATGTCAAGCTGGATAACGAGTTAACACCAGCGCCAGGGACATTTCGTTTCTCACTTCAAAACGGAACAAAAGTTTGATTCTGTAGTGACTTAACGTTACTTACCCTGCTGTTGAACTCCCTTCCTCCTCATTAAACATCAATGCTGGATCATTGCGGTGGTGATCCCGTGCCATGCCATGTCGCTTTTGCATAATCTGCACTTTACACACCTTGTCTGTTTATATAGTGTGAAATGCTCCCACGCCTTGGATGACTTGGGTCGCACGGATTTCTCTGCCTCCGCCATGTATCTTTCCTCTACCATGTAACTTTTTTTTTGCTTGCTCCGCCCTGTCTATGAGGCGCCGCTAGCATCAGTGCGCGAGAGACACCGGGTGTGTTCATTTCGCTCCGCGCTTAACTAATGTTTTTTTTTTACTTTAGTTAAGCACGGCGCAACGAATCGATTATGAAATTCTTCGCCAACTCTTTTAGTAATCTATTTTTATCGATTCGTTGTTGCAGCCCTAGGTAGGATAAAATGTTAGAACACCGGCCCTGATCTACATGACTCATAAAAATTACTTAATGGATAATAATACAACTGTGGGAAGTTCATCATCATTAAAAGAGAAACATCACCGCACGCCACTGACAACGGCTTCGTTTTTACAGAACAAACAGCGCGGTGAAAAACTGGCAGCTGTGCAAGCTGCTCACTCTCCATTTATTTTGGCGACCCAAAGTTTGAAAACCAGATTGGACGCTTTCACCTTTAGTATTATTCTATTTTTGAATAGAATACACTCGTTTATATTTGGACAATAAAACGTTGCATGGGACGAGTTTTAGTTGTATTATGGAAGGTGACACGTCTTTGGCATATTTTATTTATTTTCTAAAATATCAAAATCAATCTATAGGAGGAAATGCCAGCGCGTTTTGTAATCCTGTCAGTTTGGGATCCTTCGGCTCGCCGTAGCGGTCAGGCTGCAGTAACGTTAACGTTATGTTGTTAAAGTTCGGTCGTTCGAGGCAGTGGAAGTAATCTTTCTTACAGTTAAGTATCTTCGGTATTGATTGCGCTGTTTTATGTTTTACTTTACCACAAATACGTTAACACTTGCCGTTTGTATCATAATAGTTTCTTCTTAATATGAGTGTTTTATTAATTAGCATGCTATCAGCTAACAAAGTCGAGCTGCCCACCATTAACACCTATTTCTCAAAAAAAGTGTTATGTACTCGTCTTTTGTAAGCCTTTAACAATTGTGATAAGTTCGTCTTTCTTTTAGTAGGGCGGTTGTAATGTTGTTTCTGGGCTCCTATGAAGCCACACACTGTAACGCTAGATGGTTAACGTTAGCTACTATAACGGGTTAAAGGGTCAAATCTTTATTTCTGAGTCTTTCTGACTTACGTTAGTATAAATGCATCAAATCGCGTTTCGTTTGTAAATTAATAAGTGCAGAATACAGAAGTGCGTCTTACTAGCTCAATACTGATCTTTCAATGATCAAAATACAAAGTGAAAAATGTTCCTAGAACATGTATAAAGCTCAGTCCAGTAAGAAACTAACTTACTCGAAGAAATGGAGCTCTAAATGTATATTTATGAGGAATGAACATAAGTCACTGCAAACACTTCATTACATTCGTTATCAGTGTCTCTGAAACCCGGCAGCATCACTCATCTTTACGAGAACGTTTTCAAATGTGAAGGATTATTATTATTCAGGTACTGTATAGTAAATATACATCTGCCCATTTAAAGCTCCATTACTTCGAGTAGTTTCTTAGTGGACTGTATTCCATGTGTGATGACAGTACGTGCAAGCACACACACACACACTGCTGCAGTCTCAGTGCAGACAGATCCACTGCATGCGTCACGAGTTTATAGTGCAATCTGGACCACAGTGGATGAGGACTGGA
>JAUCMU010000030.1:21668291-21701238 GCA_032275025.1 Enteromius treurensis | reverse complement strand
TGTGGTTTATCGTAAATTTAAACAGTGTGACTTATCAGAAGAGAGAGAGTGAGAGAGAGAGAGAGAGAGAGAGAGAGAGCAGAGGAAACACGCCTCCCTCTATAAATTGTGGATGTTAGTGTGGTCAGTAGAATCATTTCATCAGAAACTGGACACTGAAGCAGCAGCTCATCTGAAGAGAGCGAGATCCTGTAGAGGACATTCTGTCATTCCAAACATTTATTACAGTACAATAAATTCAGAAATATTTATCATGTTTTATCCAGAATCACACTATAAAAGCGCAAAATGGACAAAGTTCTGACAGGAACTTTGTAGGCGAGGCGATGAAGGCTCTTTGGGCATTCAGGTATGAGATCTTCCTTCTTATCAATATCAATACATTTTAATATAATATTACTACAAAGCACCATCATACTGATTATTTGGAGAATTTTTGTTAGCAAACATGAACTAAAAGTTAACAATGATGGTATTTGAAGGTATTTGTATGCTATGCAATATATAATATAGTAGTCTAAGGAAGTTATAAAAAGTTTTATTACGCACAATTTATGACTTAAAACTGTTCACTAAAGATTCTGATTATTTATGCTTTGCAACTTAATGTATTTGTTAATCTACTGAAGATTAACAAACAATCTTAAAATACGGCATGTTGTCTGTACATTTTGTAAAAATTGAGGCTTTGTGTTGTTGCTCTGCTAATTTAAGCTACTTTATTTGATTAATCCAGTAATTTAAATCGGCGCTGTGATATAATGATTTAATTTGTCTCTTATTGTATTTTTTTAAAACTCTTATTTTGATTCCATGGAGTCTGCCCCGCTACTTTCACTCTCATCAAATTATTTAAACAAAAGCCCCGCCCCTTTCACTGAATAAATTAAGCACCGCTCCTTTCACGCGCTCATATTATTTAAACTGAACCTCCGCCCACTATTCTACGCATTGGAACGAACAGCCCGCCCCTTTCATGCGCTTCACCGCCTAATTAACATAACAGCCCCGCCTCCCCGCTGCCTTCACCACTTCATTTAAATTACCGCCCCGCCTCCTTCACGCGCTTCATCCCGCAACCTTCACAACCGTCCAAGGCTCGGTGGATTACGCAGATATATTCCTCAAAACATTACCGTTATCTTTCATATCGGTGCTCTTCTTATTTTGTAAAAATTCCGCCAAAAACGAGAAGACGATTTTCCTCAAATGCTCGCGATTCCTCCCCAGTAAGTAGCTCTGGGTTTATAAGCTAGCGTGTATCTGGCAGCCTCTTGTTAATGTTTGAGCAAAATATTCGTGTTTTTTAATATCATTTGACTGCTTTTAGTCTGAATGAACTCGTTATGTTTGAAAGTTATTACGATAAATAGCGTGTGACTTGAATGCTAAGGTTAGCTAGCTAACTGACGGTTAGCAATAAATTACACTGTAATCCTATCGCGAATCTCGGCTGTATAATCATCATAAATAAACACTGACGATTTAGTCATTGTCCATTGATAAACAAATGAATATTTGTTAACCGTTAAAAATTTGTTGTATTATATAGACGAAAAAGATTTGTGGAACTGGCGCCTCATTGATTTCCGGGTGTTTCATTTCGATAGTCATTGTATAAATGACTTACTTTTCCTTTTTTAAGGTTTTAGAAAATAAAGAGCTTGGTATTTGTATCAGTTTAAGCTTGGTTTGAGAATGAAAAAAAAAGTTTATAATATTAAAGTTATTTTTGTCTTTTAATTATATAAAAATATACCTCAAATATATGTGTTTAAAATATATATTTATTTCTCTATTGACAGTATGTGTATATATATATATATATATATATATATATATATATATATTACACACACATACATATACACACACACAAATAGTAGTAATATTATAAATAAATAACTAGTAATATCAGAAAAGTGTGTGTGTCTGTAAATATACAAAAAAAAACTTAGAAAAGGTTTTTCTGTTTCTCCATTCATGCAGCATATCAGTGTTTGTTTTTATCTCTAGTTTTTATTTTTATGTGTGTATATATATATAGGGTTAGGTTAGAGTTATATATATATATATGACACAGATTGTTCTAATCTAATTATTGTTTTTTTTATTTTTTGACACACATCTTTTATGATTTTTTAAAATTGTCTTTTACAGGTGTTCGTGAACTACGAGAACAGCTTAGGGGCTTCTGTCTACCGTGAACCATTCGATTTCAACCCGGAGCCCCCTTGGGATCCTAGCTGATAGCTGGAGAGGTCGACCTCTGACCTGTCCCTGTAGGTTCACATCGCTGTATCCTCTCTCATGATGTGCTGCTGTATGCATGCCTAACTCTGATTAGAGTCACACCGCCCACCCTTGCTAAGGAGTTTCAGTCTGGAGCTGTTTTTAGACCTGCTGTGAGAATGACTAGGCAAGGTCAGTGGAAGTCAGTGACTCTTCTGACCTGCTGCTCTGATCGATGCGCACTGCAGGAGTCTTTCTGCCTTGATGTCAAACCTATTTGTACAGTTTAAATAAAATATAGCTCCAATTCACAGCTGGGGTCCAACACATTGATCCGTGTAAATGTCAGAAGGCTAGATGTTGTTCGTTAGTGTTTTTTATATTATTGTAATGATATTTATTTGTTTTCTTTTTGGCAACAAAAGCACTTTCAAAGCAAATCCGTTAATATCAAAATATATGCTTATTGCTTCTTATAATAAGTGACATTTTTAGCATGCAAGTAAATCATATCTATATAAATGACTGAGTAGCTTATAAGTTTAATAGTTTATGCCATATAATTTACATAAGCTTGCATTTAATTATTTATGAATGTATTTGCATGTCTTGTGTTTGCAGTGGATATCAGTAGGACCCAAGAGCTCTGAGGGTTCTCTTAAATAGGTGACCTGCTTTATGCCAGTCAGAACATCAGATTACGGATGAGTATGAAGGGAACTCTGGACCAACCACACTTTTCTGTTGAGCTGCTGGAAGGAAGCGCAGCTCTCCGAGATGTGATCGATAAACACATCGATGATCAAACTCTTGTAAGTATGAAAAGGGAATTCTGCTTTATTGTGCCTTTTTTATTATGCCTAAGTATGACGTGTGTTGTTGTTTTTTTCTTTAGGCAATGAAGAGTGCATTTTTCGCTGCTGATTTGGGGGTTATTGTGCGGCAGCATGTTCGCTGGAGAACTAAAATGGACCAGATTCGGCCTTTCTACACGGTCAAGAGCAACAGCAGCCCTGTGGTCGTTGAAATCCTGGCTGCTCTCGGAACTGGCTTTGTTTGTTCAAACAAAGTAAATATAAAGTATAAAATATGTCTCATCTCCTCTCTCGCTAAAACTAGTCTATTCAGTATCCTAAAATAACAGTCTGCTTCTATATCTGTGTCTGTCTCGCTGCTATTTTGTTATTACTTCTGTTTGCTGCTTTATGTGTGTCATCAGTTTCGGCTGCTGTGCTTGTCTTTCAGCATGAGCTGGACTTGGTGAAGGGTTTTGGCGTCCCGTCTCGGGACATCATTCTCGGTGGGACATGTAAACAGCTATCCCATATCAAATACGCAGCTAAACACAACATCCCTCTCCTGGTTTGCGATAATGAGGCAGAGCTGAGGAAGATTGCGCGATGTCATCCTAAATCGAAGTGAGTTATGTAATCACACAATGCAAACATCTGCAGTAAAATAAACAAAGTTAAATATCAGTTCTTAGTAGAGGTGGGAGTCTTTAGAAAACTCGTAATCTGATTCAGATTCTGGGAATCAAGATCCAATTATATATTTATATATTTGGATTGTGATATTATATGTGTGCTGTTACTTTCTAAATGTTCTCCAGAAAAGGGCAGAGATTATTATTTAATGGTGATGTCATAGACAGCGGCAGCTCTTTTTTTTAATACTTAATCTTGGCGATCTGGTTTTCTTCTGTAGGGTGTTGCTGCTGTTGACATCAGAGAGCTGCTGCGACCGAGAGGAGATGGCCTTACCGTTCGGCTCCACTCTGAAGGACTGCAGACATCTGCTGGAGTGTGCCAGAGAGCTCGGCCTGCATGTAACAGGAGTCAAGTGAGTCTCTCTTGAGTTTTGAGAGCATATGGAATACGACTGGAGTCATTTAAAAGTAACAGTGGCCTCAAAAATTACTTGGACATCACAAAGGTCATTTTAGGAGCGTGCAATATGTATATACTATTTGTTGTTTTGACAACGTGATAGCTGACATTGTACACTGTCTCTCACTTGGAAACACAGGCATTGAGTGGATTTATTTAGAGTTAAGGAAACCTTGTTTTTATTCTGTTTTGCCGATGGAAATGTCCCCAAACAAAGCAGCAGCAGAACTGATGCATCTCCAAGCAAAATCAGCTTCAGTTTCTGAACGAATCAATTATGTTTTAAAAACATTGATCTCATATGAATATTTGTGCAGTTGTTATGGCTGCTTCAGATGCAGCTTCTTTTGTGCTTTCTTTTGATTGGTAACAGTCTTATATATATATATATATGAGTGTGTTGTTTAAATGTAAAAATTTGACACAAACGATGATGCATAGATCTAATAAGGATAAGAAATGCCCTTATAAAAGTAAAAAGGCCTCAAGTGAGGATAGAGTTCGATGTCATGCATTAGATATGAAAGCTTGTGACTATGCAAATAATGATTGAGCTTTTCTCAGAACTAACTTCATGCACAGTTCCGCCAAGGACATTTATGCAGGAAGTGAATGAGTTTTAATTTCATGCTTTGCTCACAGATTCAACATTCCCAGTTGTTGTCAGGATGCACAAGCGTTCTCTCATGCTGTTTCTGATGCCCGCTGTGTCTTTAATATGGGGGTGAGTCATCGCTCATGCAGTCATGGATCGAATTCTGATCTGATTGTGCCTTGAGCTTCCCTACAAGGGGGGGGGGGTCTTTATTTATCTAAATGTCACTTTCAGTATTTTATTTCCCCCTCTGTAACGTGTTATAAATGAATTTGATCTTAGGAGGAGCTTGGCTTTGAGATGAGTGTTCTGGACATCGGAGGTGGCTTTGATGGATGTGAGGCGCAGTTAGACAAGGTACTGTATTCTTCTGTACATTTATACGATTGTTTTTGCATTTCTGTGCCCCGCCCCTGAGCTTCTAGTGTTGTTTTTGTGTGCAGGTCAACCAGACACTGAAACCCATGCTGGACATGTATTTTCCTCTCTCGACCAACTTGACGATCATTGCTGAACCTGGAGCTTATTATGTGTCCTCTGCCTTCACGCTGGCCGTGAATATAATCGGCAAGAAAACAGTGGCTCGTGATTTCAGTGATCAACCACACAGTGAGTGCTAGTCATCACATCATGTTCGTAATCAGCAGGGTTCAGAAATGTATCTTAATTGATATGAATATAAATGTATACATGTGAATACATGTTATTTTCTAAATATATGCTGTATATGCATGTCTTTATATATACATAATAAATATACACAGCACACACAATCATCTGACAGCACTAATATATTTATTTCTGTTTACAAAATAGGTTTATATTTTATTTTATGCTGAATAAAATGGGATTTTGCAATATTGTCCCGCCTTACATATTAAACAATATCCTACTGCATGTCTTATTGGTGTTTATTGAACTCACGTTTGTGTTTTTTCAGATGCGCTGTCTGCAAACGATGAGCCTGAGTTTCTCTACTGCATGAATGATGGGGTTTATGGGTCTTTTGCCAATAAGCTGCTGTGTGAAGATTCAATATCAGTGCCTTTGGCACACAAGGTAATTATTTCTCTTAAAAAAAAATGTAGAAAAGAGATCTTGAGCCAATGTATACAACCCGATTGATGTGCAACACAAACACCTTTGCTAAAATCTCAGCAAAAGTAGTCTGGGGTATGATGACCCTTTACAGCGGATACTCTCAGTGATCGTGGGTAAATGTTGTGTTTTGTCAGGAGGTGGGTGCAGAAGAGCCGCTGTTTTCCAGCAGTCTGTGGGGCCCGTCTGCTGATGCTCTGGATCAGGTGATGGAGCGATGTCTGCTGCCGGAGCTCAGTGTCGGAGACTGGCTGCTTTTCAGCAATGCAGGAGCCTACGCTCTGGGGGCCACATTCCCTAACGGAGAGGAACATAAACCCCCAGTCTTCTACAGCATCACTGAATGCGACTGGTACGGAGTGAATCTTGATGTCGCTGTATGTGGTATTGCAAACCCTGTGCCTTTGTTTTGCTTTTTATTCAAGTTATTTTTCCTGTCTTTAGGCAAGAGCTTCATAATCGTGGCGTCACTTTGGATGTGAGGATGAAGAATTTCTCTCTGGTACCATGTTGCCTGCAACCAAACACATCCGAGGCATCCATTTCCACCCCAGCGTAACATAAAGCCACTTATTGTCATTATTTTGACTGACTTTAAGCACTTAAGAACCTGGACTCTTCTAAGAAGCTTCAGATGCTTTGAAGAAGTTTGTCTGGGGCCAGAGCTGAAGAAGTATTATTGACCGGAGCAACTGATGGATATAGGTGCGGTTAGCTTTAACAAATGGGCCTGTTAGCGTTTACAGCTACACGTAGTTATATTCAAGTCCGTTTTATAAATATATATACACCTATAGTATTTCCACTTACTAATGGAATCAGTCGTGTACTCAAAAGGGGAAGTTATTTATTAAAGCTTGAGTCTAGTTTCATGACATCATCAGATGCTTTTAAAGAAACATGCACTTGTTTTTTTGTTATATGTATTAATAGTATCGTGTTTAAACTGGAAAGTTGTGTTCTCTGTTCTGTTTGAACTGTTGCAGGAATAGCTCAGCAGAGCACTGTGGTATGCTTTTGTGGAAAAAAGCCTAAAATGCACTTTAAAGGAATAGTTCACCCAGAAATGCAAATCTGCTCCAGATGTATTTAAATGAGTTTGTTTCTTGTTCAGCAATAGATGTCTCCCATTCACTGCAGAGCATCCGTTTCTGAGCGAGTGGTGCAGTGCTTTTGAACTATTCCTTTGGAGTAAGTATGCAAATGCAGACACAAAGTGCAAGAAACTGGTCTAATTGTACATATTTGTACGTGCTTGCATTGCCATGACTAGCCAGTTCTTGCATTTAAACGGAAAGACATGTGCGTCTGCGTTTTATAACGGAGTATTGCACAAAATGGGAAGTGTCTGCTTTCACATGCTTGTGTTTGTTTCAGGCCTTTTCAAAACAGTAGCCTGTTCGTGTCGGGCTGTACATTATTTCAGCATTACACACGTGTTCCGTGCCGGACGTCTCTGGTATTGTGCAAGTATGTCTGAGAATGTGTTGAAGACGGTTGGAGCAAGTGGTGCTGGTTGAAGCGAGAGGAAGCTGTTATGTTGCTTTTTACCTGCAAGATCTAGGCAAATGAAAGCAAAGAACTGTACAACACTGAACAGGAATAAGACAAATGAAAAGTTTGTTTGGTTTACAGCGTTTACCTTTTCTTGACAAAGTTTTGCTGTCAATAAAATGGCCTTGTGGACTCTTTTTGCATTTTAATGTGTGGTACAGCATTGCCTTTACACATGGTTAAACATGAGTGAGCAAACGGCTACAAACGAATTACTTGATAGGTTTTGGTTACTGTAGCTAAAGCTCATATTATTTTTCATGTTAATGAAAATGAAAAAGTGATGTAAAAAAATAAATAAAAAATGCTTGATTTATTTATAAATGCAAAAAAAAAAAAATCCAATCTGATGTCAGTTCATTTAGATGCTAACAAGAAAATGTCTGTGTGTGCATATAGAAGTTATTTTCCCCATTTACTAAGAGAACTTGAGCAGCAAATTTAGAAAGGGATATTGTAAAATATTATGTGAATATATTACTCCAGTTTTAGTGTCACATGATCCTATATGAAATATTAATTTCAAATAAATGCTGTCCTTTTGAACTTTCTAGTAATTTGTGAATCCTGAAAAATAAATTTGATCATTTTCCACAAAAAATGGTTTCAACGTAATAATCAGTCTTAACAATCACAGCATAATAACATAATCAGAAATGTTTCTTGAGCATCAAATCAGTATATTAGAATGATTTCTGAAGAATCATGTGAGTAATGATGCTGAAAATCAGCTGCGCATCACAGAAATAAATTATATTTGAAAATATATTCCCACAGAAAACAGCAAATGCAAAGTGCATATAATGAGGGAGAATCATGAATTCATCTTCCAAATTTGCACCATTCTAAGTAATTACATCATGTTCTGTACTTTGTTTGACAATGAAAAACACATGAAGGAAATACTTAAGTATTAATGCAAACAGTGTTAAAATGCATAACAGAAGATGCACGATGAATCATCAAGGCCCTGTTTTATGTGGAAACAGTGCAAGTATAAAGAAAGCAGAATAAATTAACAAGATGACGATTTGAGGCAGATCCAACCTGACATGTATGACATGAAAAGCAGCATAAGGCAATAAAAACCTGTATGGCACGGATTCTCAGCTGTAGTAATTATGAAGATGGTGTGAGACCTAAAATATCTTTCTTCGTGGTGAGTTTTTGTTCTCTCCTATCCTGTGTAATTTACTGTATAGATTCTGTATTGAATGTATATTTTGAGACCATCCTACCAACACCAGAGAGTATTGCTAACATCTCGGCTTTGATACCCAAAATGCACTTGAATTCTCGTGAGTGTGACATCACTTGACAATGACTGATTGTAGCCTGGTCAGGTCGTCGCCGCTGCGGAGTAACACATTATACATCATAGGTGTGAACCATCATAGACATTAACTGCTGCTAAATAGTGTTGCTTTACAACATTAAAAAATCCTAATGATAACTTTGGAGCAGGTGTAGAGAGAGTTAACGAGTGCAGGTGTGAAGGACTCTGTGTCAGCTCTTGGTTTTAGGTGCCAGAGGCTGCAGGTGACAGACAGCACTGATGCTGTTCAGACGGTAGACCTCCTTCTGCCACGCCGGTGTTCTCCTGGTCGTAAGATGACGGCGTGTGTGTTTTGCCAGATGGTCGCTGCGCACAAAGCGGCTGTGACAGACGGGGCAGGAGAAGCGCTTCTCTCCTGTGTGTGTGCGGCGATGACGAGACAGTTCATCAGACCTGGCAAAACGCCGCAAGCATCCGTCCCAGCAGCACCTGAACGGCCTCTCACCTGGTGAGAGAAAACCAGCTTTCCCTTTATTGGGTTTCTATGGGTCTTTAAAAGGCTTGTTTTGCCATTTCACAAAATATAGCCTTTTAATTGTCTTAAATTTAATCAAAAAGATGTAACATGCGCTGCAATACCAGGGATCAATTGATTTATTCATATATATATGTGTGTGTGTGTGATAGATAGATGAAGTCTAGCAAAATTAAGTGACTTTGAACAATCACAAATATCTATTAACGAGGAATGAAAACATGCTAAATATATTTTTCTGAGCCTTTTGGCAGATATTTGATTTCACTTCCAATTTTTCAGACCAGAATCTTTAAGAGTCTTTAGACTTAGGAGCATAATTGTAATCAGAAGGTACAGTAAAAATGCATTTCTATATTCAAATCTAGTGGCAGGGTTATTATAGTTACAGCTAAAACCATAAAAATAATAATAAATAAAACAGTAAATGTCAACTATATAAAATAATATATATATATATATATATATATATTTAAATAAAATATTAATTTATTATTTCATTGCATCTAGTTGCAAAGACAACTTGTCTGATTTTAGTTTAGTTTAAATTAAAGTGCTACAATAACTTAAACTCATGAATACATTAAAAAAACTATATAAACATATTTAAAGGAAAAAATTCTAAAAATTAAAAAAAATTCCAAATCACACACACAAAATAAAATGTAAAGTGAAAATGATGTGTGTATATATATATAGAGAGAGAGAGAGAGAGAGAAAATTCTTAATACTAATAGTATATCAGCGATACTGTGGGAGCCAAAGGTATTTAATTTTCTATTCATGTATTTTTTATTTGTAAACAAAAAAAAAAAAAAAAGGAGATCAATTAGAAGTATTTTCAAACTTGAAAGTGTTTCGAGTACATCTCATAGCGGAGACGCTGACGCTTAGAAGCATATTGATACATTGTGTTTCCTTCTATTAATTCCTTACATTTTCTTTACTAGCTCTTCCTTCATAAACCTGTAGTAACTCTGTTTGATGTCCAATAGTGTGTAAAGTCAGTGATTTAAATCAGTCAGACGTGTACGTGTGGGAGAAGCATGGTGTTCTGTACCTGTGTGTGTTCTCAGGTGTGCTTTGAGGTGGGAGCTCTTGAAGTATGTTTTCCCGCAGTCGGGATGAGTGCAGGCGTGATCGCGGGGCCGTGGCGGAGCCGCTCTGTTTGTGGACGAGTCACGGCCTGGAGCGGGAGCGATGGCGGTGAACTTCAAACCACGTGAATGTGCTGTGGCTGTGTGTTTCGGGGGCAGAATCACCACGACTGAAGCTCTGGTCACAAACAGCACAGGGCTGGAGCTCGATGGAAGCTGGAAGACTGAGAGCGAATCAGACAGCGCTGGAGCAGGGGCTGATGGGAGATGGCCGCTCATGTCTGCGTCTGATGTATGCCGGATCACGCTGACCGCTCGAGATCTGGCCTCGGGTAAAGCCGTGACCCCTGACCCCGGGGGCGAGTCACCACCAGGGCAGTACGGTGAAATCCCGCTTGACTTTACCTGAAATAATACCACCAATTTCAATTTACTATTGAAACAGCTCTGACCAGATTACCTTTATTCCATTTATGAGTGAATCTCACAAAAACATCTACAGGTCATATTGTGCCATGCATTTCTCATTATTGTAATCTTGATGTTTTGGTTTTGGCGATTTCAATGAGATTCTAATAAATTACTGAAATGCAGTTATTTTATTACTGTATTAGTTACCATATTACAATGACTTTTTTACAGCATAGAGGTAATTATTTCACTAACACATCTCACAATTTCTCTCCAGCTGGTTCATCACAGTACATTAAGACAACTATTTTGTATCACAGCTGCTCTGAAATGTTTTTTAATATGCAAATGAGGCATTAAATCACTAATGGAGCATCTAATTAAAATATGCTCTAATTTGTTACTATAGTTACTATAACCCTGTTTAATTGTCAATATATTTTCTAAAAATCAAGGCAGTTTAAAAAAAAAAATATTACAATTTAGAAAATTTTTATTAGAGTTTGAGTTTTTAAATAGAAAATACTGACAGGCCTGGGGGAAAAAATAAAATAAAATAATAATAATAATATATATATATATGTGTTTGTGTGTGTGTGTGTGTTAAAAACTGTTCGTAAGCTTTTTATATATATTTACTTAGTTGACTTTTTTTTTTTTTTGTCATTTTTTTAAACCTAGTCAAAAAACCCAGCTGCAGGTTGATTGAGATTGATTGGAATGCACAACGAAAAAACGATTTCTTAAAAATTTTGTGTTTTTGCAAATAAACTTTTCATATATATGTGTCTGTATTTTTTTAACCAAATTTTGCCTTACTTTAAATCTTACATTTAAATACAGCACAAAAACATATACATAAATATTTCACAGTTGAAATAGTACATACTTCATTTTTTATATTACAATTATGAAGCTGAGATTTGCATTTGTGTTCGTATTGAGAATTATGTGGGGAATATATGCTTTTAAAACAAATAAATAAATAATGACCTGGATCTGTTCAAGAGATTCACCTTTGTGTCTCGTCTCACTCACAAAGGTGGACTTGTGGAAAGGATCATCATCAGGGGAAGGAGTCCAGGGCCAATACTCCCTCTGCTGGACATTACCAGACTCCTGCTGGATCTTCATAGACATCAGGGCCTCCACAGCTTCTAAATATCTCTGGTCTGATTCCGGCTGCTAGATGTCATAAAATAAAATTAAATGCATTTAAATACATATATATATTCATGATTTAATGAATTATTTCCTTTTTATTAAACTCACAAACCCCCTGCAGTTCCTTTACAAACCACAGTTGAAGAAACCTTGATGTACAGTAATGTAATGCTTAACAAATATGGAATATCTCTTATTTCTATGAATATGGTACAAAATTATCCTGTTTAAATCAATATAATAAACAAGTTAGCTCAAAAGTAATCAAAAAGTTAGATTACCTAAATTATAATATAGCAACAATAAAAGTTTGATTTTCAATACTTAAAAAAAGTATTTTCTTTGACTAAAAAATATTAATGCATCATTCAACTTATTCCTTTGACCAATTATGTTCTAAATCAACTGTTTATAAACAGAATTAAAAAAAATTAATAGGCAAGATTAGAAACAAAAATGCATTATTATCTGAGTTAAACATAAAAATAAAAAATAAAAAACTGATTATTTATACAAATAGCAGATGAAATTAAACTACAGTGTTCAATGTATAAATTATGCAGATGGTTTTACTTACACTGTTAGATGTGGATGTCATTATGATGCTGCATTGTACCTCTCGTTTATCACTCTGTGACTGAACTGAGTCTCATTATGATCAATACCGTCACTGTTTCTGGAACTTCGATTCATTCACATCTTTCAGAAAACCTCGCCTCCAGCCAATCATCGACCAAGGTGTGCAGAGCGTCGGCCAATCAGGAGCGCGCGTCGCTGCGTGATCAGCGGCTGATCTGCGCGGTGTGTGCGGGTGGTACACAGTCGGTCAGCTGTGTGTCCAGGAGCCTGATGCGCGGATATTTAAGACGATCCCCGCTGGACATGATTCAGACTGGCATTTTACTCACATGTTTTATTCACGCTTACAACAGCGAGCCCTCAAAAGCCTTGCTTTTCTTCGTAACGTTGCATAATGTCGTCATTGCACCATTATATAATTAAAATAATATACGTTTTTACATTAATAAGCCTATTTTTGTCATGTCAGGGATTTATTCTGCAGTGTATTTGAGTAGAGAGATTTACACTTTATAAATCATCTGGAGATAATATGTATAATTTAATAAAAAAAAACAAATATAAAAATGTATACAAATTAAATAAAAATGTTACAATTATAGATACATTTTCTGCTTATATATATATATATATATATATATATATATATATATATATATCTGTGTATCTCTGTGTGTGTGTATATATATATATAATGTAAAAAGTAAAAAAGTGAATATTTTTAACATTAAAGAATTATATCTTAAATTACTAAAAAAAGGTGTGTGTGTGTGTAAGAGAGAGAGAGAGAGAGAGAGAAAGAGCAATGAAATAAATCTTTTTAAACACTTAAATTAAAAAACAACTTTGCAAACTCTTAAAATCAAAGATTTTGCAGTGATGATTCTTAAACCTTTGCATTGTTAGTTATAGTCATCTAAAATATTTTGGTTACACACTTGGTTTATAAGCTGTTAAATAACAGGCCAAAATGCAGCAGCCAGTCTATCAGGGACGTGGGTTTATTCTCTCTGCCGCACATACTCTGTTCCTGATGATATCTGCTGATAAACGACACTGGCTTCACTCTCCAGCACCGGCAGGTCATCTGAGTCCTGTATTCCCGGACTGGACCTTTGCCCTAGATTTGTACGAGTGCATGCACATGTGTAAATCTAGAGCACCCACGCTGAGGCCAAATACACCCCCGCTCATGTGACATGATTCAACCGCATAAACGTTGATCTGTAGAGAATCAGTCACAGAAAGAGTTATTTTAGTGACTTCTCGGTTCGTATTACTGCACTCACATCTTCCGTGTTAAAATCACACAAACACCGAAGCGTGCAAATGTTAACAAGTATAAAAACACATGACATGAAACCTGAGCTTTTCAAAACTCCAAATCAACATCAGAATAAATGACTTTTCTTTGATTCCTGTATCTGCTGATGAATATGCTGTTGTATTCAATGCCATTCCCTCTGCTCTACTACTATTACCACTATTACTATTTCCATGTCCATGTCCTCTCTGAACCTAGCTGACACATTGACTGTGATTGCTTTTCTGCAGAACAACAAAATAATAACTTAATATCAGGACTCTCTATCTCTCTCCAGAGAGAGATTACAACAATTCTTTAAGGAAACCCTATTAGAATATTATTGTGGAGATTATACCTTAGGAGAAAGTATGTAGGTATTTACAAATAAAGTAAAATAAATAACAATATGATATGAGGAATTGTTGTTACCTCTCTTTGAGAGAAAGCCCTGATTTTATAATATTTTTTCTGTTGGTATGCAAAAAAAAAAAAAGCACATTTTCAATCACATAATTAGATTTAAGATTAGAACTTTAAAATAGGTTTGCGAATCATTTCTAGAAATGAAATGAAATGAGGGTTTGTGAATTGTTCCGATCTTTTATAAGAGCAATTTCTAAAGGATTTCATTTGATTTAACTAAATAAATCGATACACATATATTGACTAACATTATTTAACATAATTAAGTACATAATTTCTTTATCAAGGCTAAAATCAATGCAAACTCAATGAGACACTCATTACACAACTATTTATAAATTTAAAAAACTGACATAAAATGTTGATTCGATGATTCTATTATGCATAAAGAAATATGAGTGTGGAATAAAACCAGATACTAACAGCTATATTGCATTAAAAACATTTTAACCTCAACCTATTTTTTTATTTTAAGTTATTTTGGGACAATGCTCAATCATGCAAGGACTGCAGTTGCAGTGATTGACCTATCAAACATCAGCTATTTTTAGATCACTGAACCTTTCCTGTTTGCAGATTCTCATCCGAGCACAAAGTGCCCTAAACACCAGCACCCACATGATCCCCATATAGTAAGTGATGTGTTTACACAAAGTCACTCTTTAACTCATTAAACAAAGTTTTGGTTAAAAATAACTTTACCCTGTAAAGTTATCCACACCGAGTGTCCTTGAGAGTATCTCACAAATATCATATTTCATGCCATTATCCTATCTTCATACCAATAATTAATAATGGTTTCATGAAATAAAAAAATAAAACTGAATAAAATAATAAAACAAAAAAAAGGCTCTGTTGGTGTGTTAAGCGTCTGATGATTCTCAGATAGAAAATGCAAGGGCTTCACATATTAATAAAGACAAATACAAATAATTACAAATTGTTTATTTAGTCATAAAGATAAAAAAAATTATTTAAGCATGATACCAAATTTTTTTTTTTTTGGTCTTAATTAATTAACTTAATTTTACTCAAGAGAAAAGAGAGGTTTTGGTAAGATGAGAGCAAAATAAGACAGGGAAGTAAGTAATTTAGAAGCAAAACTGCCACCTGCTGGACGAACATGAACATTGTACCTGGTCCAACCCCGAAGGGCATTTATTTACAGCTTTTCTTATTTAAAAAATACATTACTATGAATTAATTTAATGTACCAACAATGGGTCAAAAGAATAAAAAGGTTTATATAATAAATCCAACTTTAACCTGGTTGTCCCAGCTTTAGTTGTCCCAATTTGTAACTGAACTAATTTAATTGTTTTCGTAATAAATACATTTATCCTGATTCTTAGCCATTCAAACAAATGCATTTTTAAAAAACTATTATTTCAATAAAATAAAATAGATACAAATAGTCAATTCTAAACCATTTGTCAGTCATGCATATATATATATATATATATATATATATATATATATTACAGATCTTTTTGAAATGTCTTATCTCATTTATGCATGACTGACAAGTATCCAACACAAAACTGTATAATCTAAATAAATTTACATTTGATATGCAATTCAAATACATCAGCCTTCAATTTTAGGCCTAAATACTTATTAGTATGCTTCTGCTTGCTTTTTTCATTAATACTCATTCAATTTTCGGTTGCTTTCCCTATATTAATTTTAGAACAACAGAAAGGGTGTCTTATTTTAATACTTTATTGCATTAAGTAGGTTCAAATGACCCGATTCTAGCACAATTTTCACAACAAGCAAAAATCTCTTTAGAGCCTTTGCTATTTTTTTAAGCATCAATACCTTTGTACGTTACCTGCATTTATAACATATATTTCTTGATAACAACTTTTCGCTCTTCAAACAGGAATAAACATTCATTTATTTGGGTGAATTTCTGACTGTAAATTTAACATTAACATAATTTCTTAACATCCATGCAAAGCACAGATACAGGTGAAAAGGTGTGTGTGTGTGTGTGTGTGTGTGCAAGGCAGGTGGACATGACATCATTGCTTTATTCCTTTGGGTGCAAACATACGCCACAAAGCATCTTGTCTCAAGGGCTCAATCAAGGTCTGGATTCTGTGTCTCGGAAGTATGAAACGCCTGATAACTCTGGCATGGGCTTAATATCTATTCAAACTGTAAAGCAGTCAAAGAAGAGCTTCGTATCATGACTGAATACAGATAAGAGATGTATATTTACTACAATGACACACAGATCACTCGCTGCCAACACAATGACAACACATGGGAAATGACCCGTGAGCCCCGCCCCCTACACTGCCTTTATCCCCTCCAACCAATCCGCTTCGCCGACACATGTTGACTCTCAACCAATCAGCGTTGCCGTTACACGCGCATCCTCCCCAACAGACCCAAAGAAGCTTAAACAGAGTTAAGATGGCGGCATGTGGATGAGGAGGTTGTATATTTCAGCTCTTCGGTTGCTTTCGGCGAAGAAAACACACATTCTCAAACCTAACCCCTAAAGAAAAGAGAAAAGCCCCCCACAAAATAGTTTACTCGGGACCGAGCCCATGACGTCCATTCACTTCGTGGTTCACCCGTTACCCGGGACCGAAGACCAGCTAAATGACAGGTATTTATAAGAAAGAAGCGGTTTGCGATCTGTATTTACCTCTGGACGAGGCGAAAGCGCATTCAGAGATTGTTAATAAAATATCTGGGGTATTTTATGTCTGCTGCAAGGGCTCAAGGTTGGACATTTTGGTCTAAAAATAACGAGGCCCGGCTGACTGGAGACACAATGCGGGTTGGGGGATGGGGAGGTGAAAAGAGAGGGAACTGCGATAAATGTATACCTTTACACGTCAAATAAGGCCTTTTATTGTAAATATACGATGTATTTATTACATTCTACTCGTGTTTTTTGTGATACGCCGAATGTATGCGAAGAGAATTGCGGAATAAAAATCCCCTCGGGTTAGCCGGTTAGCCTTTAGCACTGCGCGAGCTCATCCGTTTAATTAATTTATCCTCATAAAGTTGGTGGAAATCACTTCACAACTATTGCGAAGCGTGTTTTGACGTTTGTCCTTCTGGTTTGTTTCATATCCGGGGCTGAACAATTACATTTAACACTTGTCTATAAACGCAAAGGCACGATCTTTTGAGCTGCAGATGATTTAACGTTAGATAAAGAATTGTTCCAGTTTAATGTTATGCATCGTTTATTTTTTTCATGACGTAAAAATCCAATTCCAAATGGCGTAGTCATAATATAACCATAATCTCTTTCAGTGACGTTACATTTCTTGAGATGTTATAAACAAACTAAATTTCGTTAACTTGACTAGTCAAAATGGTTGCAGATAGTTGGTGATGGAGGTGATTGTTATGTCTGATGACAGCTGCATGAGGATTCCGTGGCTAGTTACATTGAAAGCATCTTTGGACAAAATGGGTGTCTCATTGCCTTCTCCTGTTGGTTAAAGGGTGTTTTAAAGCGTTGTTTGTTTTCCCCCCGCTGTAGTTTACCTAAATCCCTTAATTTTGTCATCGGTTTTGAAAGAGCAGCCTTATACCAGGCTAACTATCAGTGAAACCATCAAAGAAAGGGTGACATGGATAAAAAAAAAATCAACACACTGTGTTCAATGGTGTTTTATACGTTATATATAAAACTGTATACATACTTTGTGCACGTCATGCTAATATGCTTCAAATATTTGTTTGCCATTTAAAATGGTCACATTTATTTTTCAGCTGTCTAATGTTTAACATATAATGTTTTGTATAATTTAAAATGTTATGGCTTTTGAAGTGGACTAATTTATGGTCGTGATAGTGTCTCAGTCCACATTCACATTTTGGATATAATAATAGTTGTACATTTTATATTGCTGAAAGCAAAAATATTACTGAAATGCAGCTGCATTGTTAAATAAAATATATAGGCAAAGTTATGAGTTGGTGTATATAAGTAAATATTATAAGTATGTTAATTACTTTATGTAAATCTACCCACACTAGTCACGATATTCTGATTTCATGAGTTTCAGTTAAATATATATTTTGTAGAATTACTTGTCTTCATTTTTTTTTAACCCTTAAGCTTTTTTTTTTTTGACGGGACTATAGCTCCTTTAGAAAAATGTTTTGTTACAAATCTAATGAAACTGTGTCATCTGTCCACAAAGATGTTGTAAATTCTGTGATTTTTAACAGCCACACTGTTCCTACATATGTATTAAAACCTCAGCCTGTGCAGACATTGTGTTTGCTGCATTAACAGTGAACCAAGATCAGATCACGAGCTGCTGGTGTAAACGCAGCGCCATGCTTCGCTTTTAAAATCACGCAGTGCAAGAGACATCATTTATATGATGCCCTTTTGTTTGGATAAGTTCACAAGACCAATTGATTCAATTGACAGATGCTCAGTTTGCATGTGTAAATGTTGATCTTTTATATCGATAATATCTTTGATTCTGAAACTCTGTGTGAGGGAATCCGTCAGCAGAAGAGTAATTTAGTATACAGTACTTTAATAATAGTTTGATACTCTTGGTAATGAAGAAGTGTAAGCCATTTGTTTAATTAGTGCATGGAAGTGTTACTGTATGGCATCAAAATGTGTTATGAGCCGTGTTTGTGACTTTATGCATCGAAATGGAAACCATTTCCAACAAAGGGCAAAGCATGCCAATTTTGAGACATTTTGTTTGTACGTGTAAAGCACTACGTGTTATCACGTTCTTTTATTTCTTGATACTATGGTTGTCCTGTGCGTTGCTATCTGTCATTCTCAGAACGGATGTATACTTGCACTAGTCATTAACGTTTCAGCGTGTGTGTGGAGACCTCCATCCTTCATTGTCCACTGATATGTCCTGCAATAATGAGCCGTGACTTGAAGGCGTTTCTGCTGCGCTGCGTTGACAGGAAACGAGGGACCTTTCTGCACACGTGTCCCCTTCATGCTAGATTCAGCATTAGACTGTTGCTGTGCAAGAATATTCTCTGTGCACATTGCAGTATGATGTCGCTGATATTGGGCTTTTTAGGCTGTATAATGAAGTGCATGCATTGGAAAGCTTGTGCATGCATGTGTTTGCATTATGGGAGAGCATATTCATGTTATTTTTGGTTTGTTTTTAAAGTACTTGGATGACGGTTTTTCATCTAGTGAGGTCACATAAAAAGTGGTTCGCTATTGATTGTATTGAAATGAGATGAGAATCTTTACAGATGGGTTTAAATGATTGTAAACATCATGGTGTTTGTGCTCAGAAGTTGTCTCTGTCGTTTATCATTGTTCAGTTGATGCTGTAGGCATGTTTGCTGTGCTAGTGTGCCAAGTATGCCAAGTAAAACATTGGCTCTGTTCCAAAACCTAGTGAGCTGCCTACTAAGTGAGCGTCCTAACTGAAATAAAAACCTTCATAAGGGACTTTATAGAAAGCTGCCCTGTGTCTTTTTAAATTATGTAAATCCTCAAAACAAAAAGTTTATGGTGCCTTAAAATGCTGACTATCTAGGGAGCGTGCAAAATGTTGGTATGCAGCCATTTTTACAGTTTTACAGCTGCTTCATGACACACGTATTGTCCAAGAAGAGCTTGAAGGACTAAATTTGGCCAGCATTTGAAAGAAATCTTTTTTTTCCTCTGCCAATTTGGAGCGGTTTGCATGCTGCCATAAGAATCACATCTTTCTTCATATGTCGCTGTCTGCTGTGCATCTGCATTTACTCATATGAAAGCTACGGTACACCATGTGTCCTTCCAAGTGTGTTCTTTGTCCCTGGTGCACTCATACCCAAGGTTTCCTAGCGGAAATTGTATGCATTTCTTTTTACATCTATCTTCTGCTTTGGCCTAAAAATATTTTTTATTTTCGTACCTGGTCTTTGGTTTTAAAGGCTGTTATCTTGTTGCATGAAAAAATGAAATAATTCATATGAAGAAAAAAAGCCTTGCTTTTATTTTTTCCATTTCATTATTGCATCTTGAACCAAATTTGATCTTTTATTACCTGAGTTTAATGTTGCATCCCTCTCTTCCATGGCATGATTATAGCGCATGCTTTGGTTGAGAATTTTATTGATCTTTGTATAAATATGCTCTGTTTTAAAACCCATTTAGCTATTTTAAGAAATCATAAATCAGTGCTGATAGAATCACTGGTTTATATTAACATTCATTATTTTAATGGATTACGTTTTCTAATGAATTAATTTATTTTTTAATGCCATTTTCGAAAAGCATTATGCATATGTATATTAAAGCAATTTTAGTATTTACACATGACAGGAATAATTGTAAAATGCCCAAAATAAAGTGAAGGGTAAAATCACCCACAAGGCCACTTGGTTTTTCTGACCATGAGACATGATTGGTTCCTCAGTTTTTCTTCCGTCTCTTTGTTTTCGTCTATTCAAACCATAAGTCATCCTCTCTCCTGCCAAGGTTTCGGCTCAGAGGTGTTGGCCATTGCTCAAGCCAATATAAATGATGGCTCTCTACATTCAGCTGTGCCTTTGATAATATGGCATGAACATTATTATTTAAATTTTTTTGAATAATTGTATTTACTGTGGACATTGCCCATTTTTATAAGCCCAGTGCATCATATGCCTCTGATGTTTCTTACAGGCTCCGTGAAGTGTCGGAAAAGCTCAACAAATACAACTGTAACAGGTATGTTTTACCAAGCGTTCGCATTTTAAGCCTGGTGGTTTTAGAGTTCTTTCCACATCAATGAAAAACACTTGACTAACATTTCTCTGTCCACACAGTAGTCATCCACACCTTATTCCATTGGAGCAGGCCAAACTTAAGCAGTGTGTGGTTGGACCAAATCATGCTGGATTTCTCCTTGAGGTAACCTTATTATGCAGCATGTTACTTTATATCATGCATTACTTCAGGCTTTTTCGTAAATCTGAAGTGTTTTGTTAAGCATTATATTTTGAAGCAATAATTTACTCTAAATATGAATTAGAAATGTAATGCTATGATTCTTTTTAAATCACGATTTCATTGACTTAAATTATCTTGATTATTTTAAAATGTGCTGGAAATTAAAAAAAAGTACTGAAACCTGAATCATTCATTATTTCATTTAATTTCATGTTTTTGTATTTAAATGAACAAACAATCAAGCAAAAAGACTTCTTAAGCACTCTTTTAAACCCGTAAGAACTTTAAAAGCGGCTTGGCACATATAAGGCTGTTATTTTCAGCTTTATTCTGGATCGTATTTAGTTATCCTCAGTTGTTCAAATCGTGGTAATTGAAAAGGGGTTAAATTATATTAAAGCATGAAATGATAATAATAACCGTAGTGAGTTTTTTTATCATGATTTATCATCAAACCTTAATCATTCCATCCCTAATATGAATATTACTGCATTTGCTGGTACTCATGTTGTTCCAAACCAGTTTGCTGGTTTTTGCTCTTATTCATTACATTTACATTTATTCATTTGGCAGACCTTTTTATCCAAAGAGACGTAGATTAAATTCAAAGCAATTTCCATAAAAACTGAATTTCACAGAGACTGTTAAGCTTCGAAAGGACCTTTTCTTGATTTATCAGTATACTATGAACTGTTCTGTATTAAACAGCAATGCAAAATTTTTGCTTTTGTAAATATGGGATTGAAAGAAACAGGCAAAAACAAAGCAATGCAGAAAATGACATACACTTTTGTTTCAGGATGGAAGGATCTGCAGGATAAACTTTGCTGTTCAGCCTGACCGACTGGAGCTCGGCAAGCCCGATGGAAATGATGGGTGAGAAATTAATAAATCTGTTAGATACACGGACAATGCATGTATGAGCAGGCATGCACAATAACTCTGTCCCTTCTGGTTATATGTCCCTCTGGGCTTTTGTATTTATTGTATGTATCTTAATTCTGTTTCAAGTGTGCTTAATTTTCTCCGGCATTACCCACTTTACATGATTAAAGGTTGTGTAGTGGGCTTTGAAGACATATTGATGACTTTTTTAAAATGTTATGAATAATGTAAATATTCCAAAGATGAGGCCGTACAGTTGCATGAAAAAAATATGCTTGCATTATACTCAGTGATGAATAGAAGGGAATTTGATGAAACGGATCAAATAGAAGGATCTACAGGCTTCAGAATATCTAAGAGGCGTGGCCAGCTTGTTTTGTCTGGTTTTATCAGCAGTGTTTTATCCCTGAAATGCTGAAAACCAAATACACATTCAATCATGTTGCAACACTACCTTATAAATGCTTAAATAATATTTAACTCCTACAATTCGTTCTTGCAGTGAGTTTGAAAAGACCATTTATTGATGGTAAACTTTAAAAAAGACTTGTTATGCTCATGATAAATGCTTTGCTGTCCACTGCTTATTGCAGTGGTTTGTTTGTGCATTTTTGTTTGAACTGAGGAGGAGAGCTATTGTTTTTAAAAAAAAAAAATTTTATTCGTGTTGTTTTTGGGATCGAAGCAGTGTAAATCCCCTTTTGTGGTTTTGAGGTTCTCAAGCAATCCTCTGTGTTTGTGTATGACTGAAATATTTAGCGGGCATGATGGCACATGAGTTAGGGGAAATCTTTAGCAGTTCCCTGCCAGCCTTTCCTACAGCTCTTGCCTAAGGAATGAGCTGCAGTCAGTTCTGATTCCCAAGGGTGTTGCCATGTTAGTCGCCCCACGGTACAAGAGGCTGATTGGCTCGTAGGCCTGGGTTCTCCAGGCTCTGTGATGGTCCCACATGTGGGATTGTAGATTTGTAACTGATCTCCCATCTTTTGTTTCCAGTTCAAAGTTGAGCAGTGTCTCAGGGGCAGGAAGGAGCTCCAGGCCAGGCAGGACTAGTGATCCGCCCTGGTTCCTGTCTGGTTCTGACACACTGGGCAGACTGGCAGGCAACACCCTTGGGTAAGTTGTGGCAGGGCTATCAGAAATGCAGCCATCAGGTAACTTTGGCAGGCACTCTTGCAGTGCTGCCTTTGGTTATAAGAAACCTTTTTAAAGATGATTTTACTTTTTTGTTTGCATGCGATAAAATCTCACCCTGAAAATATTCACACTACAAACCTGTTTCCAAAAACATGTTTATTTTGTGTGTGAGATGCTCAATTACCTTTACAGTAAGGTTCATTAACTGCATGAGTTAACATGAACTAAGAATACTTAATACAGCAGTTATTAATCTTATTTAATGTTAATTTCAGCATTTATTAATGCATTATTAAAATAACATTTAATGCACTGTGAACTAACATGAGCAAACAATGAGCAACTATTTTTACTAACCAAAGATTAATAAAGAGTATAATAAATGTAGTGTTCATTGTTTATACTTGTTAATTACTACATTAACAAATACTACGTTAACAAATGACACCTTATTGTAAAGTGTTACAGAATAAATTAAACTCAAATTTTAATGTTTTTCTGACTTGTGCTTGAAATAGAGCTGTGCAACAGATCTAAAAAAGTGTTATTTTTCAACGTTTTGATGAGCGTTAATGATTATTATTAGTAGAAAATCATGATAATAGTAGGTTGAGATAGTAAAAGTAATTTGAAGTGTGTCTATTAAGATAAAAATCTCTGTAAAACACGTAAGCATGTTCATATGAACCAATATACAAAAATGCATAGTCCTAAACAGCAACATGTGTGTATTGCATATTTTAGAATTGCAATGATTTTATATTATTTTTCATTAGCCATTGTAGCTTTAATGTAAAATGTTTCAAATAAAATACAGAAAAAAGTACATTATCAACAGTTTCTCACTAAATGAACAGGGAACAATGTTTCATAACTGTTAATACGCAGTTACAAACAGCATTATATAAATATATCATTTAATATCATCATATAGAATAATACTAGATGTATTATAACATATCATTATACAGTATTTTTACACAGTATTTATCGTCGTACGGTTTTGCTAAAACGTTTGCATAATTACTAATGCATAGTTAGCTTTTGAGTGAATTGTTTAAATCACTGCATCAAGATTAAAACATTCATCTGAATTCTCTCGCGTTCACAAGACAAAGAATTTCAAACCAGTCCTTAGAAATGGGCTGTTGGAGTTTAATATCAGATGCAGAGAGTATCCTGTTGGCCGTGCACTGATCCTGATTGTCGCTGTGCCTGGCAGGAGCCGCTGGAGTTCAGGAGTAAATGGCGGCAGCAGTGCAGGCGGAGGTAGCAGCAGCGGAGGCGCAGGAGGAGGCAGCGGGAGCGGAGGAGGCGGTGGAGGAGGTGCTGGAGGAGGAGGATCTTCAGGCCGGTCCTCCACAGCAGCCCGTGATTCACGCAGACAGACCCGCGTGATCCGCACGAGCAGAGATCGAGGCTCAGGCCTGCTGGGCAGTCAGCCACAGCCTGTAATTCCAGCCTCCGTCATCCCAGAGGAGCTCATCTCTCAGGTAACACTCGCTTCAATGGCCTGTTCCACATTCCTGATTTGTACTATTTAAGCTGGCTGTGCTTGCCATAGCTCTGCTTAATAAGTTCCATGTAGCGTTTGTGAATATTATTCAGGTTTTTACTCAACAGAACTTCATGCTCAGTTGAGAATCTCATAGCATTTTAAGCATTAGTCATACAATTAGACTGAATTAAAAAAATAAAGAAGCTGAAATAATTTTTTGGTCATTTGGCAGTACACCTAGGGCTGCAACTACCCGATGCACTTACTATTATAATAACAATAAATTATGCATAATCACATGCTAGTAACCCTAACCATGTAGTAAGTACAAATAGATAATATTTCCCAGTACTTAAATATGTAGTCACATTTTAACAAGGGCACCGTAAAATAGTTTAAACATTTTTAATATTAATTAAATGAATTATATTCAATTCATTTTGGGATGACGTGACCCAGACCTGCTGTGTAATGTTGTAAATAATTGGCTTTGCTTCTCCAACCAGGCCCAGGTGGTTCTTCAAGGAAAGTCCAGGAGTGTCATCATTCGAGAGCTGCAGCGCACAAACCTTGATGTCAACTTGGCTGTAAACAACCTGCTAAGCAGAGACGATGAGGACGGAGACGACGGAGACGACACGGCCAGCGAGTCCTACTTACCTGGAGGTAAATGGACACAGAAGATGGGAGGTGGTTACGGCGCTCAAGACTGTGTGTTATTTTAACAAGCTTTTCTTACAATGCCTTTCATACTTTTATCGCAGAAGACTTGATGTCACTGCTAGACGCGGACATCCACTCCGCTCACCCCAGTGTTATCATTGATGCGGACGCCATGTTCTCTGAGGACATCAGCTACTTCGGCTATCCCTCTTTCAGACGCTCTTCCCTGCCTCGTCTCGGCTCTTCACGAGGTAAAGGCTGAAACACAGCCATGCTTTCATACACTCAGTGTCATGAAACCATTCAGCAAGACTTGTGGAAATGCTTGTGCCACAACCACTGCATTTATCGTTAACGCTGTATTGTTTATATATATAAATATATAAGTTTACAACTCATAATACATTCATGCAGATATGAAAGATGCTGTTGATTTGAAACTGAAACCAAATAAAAGATGTTGCTGTCAAACCAATTAATCACATCCAATATGTATGTGCTGTGTATCTTTATTATGTATATATAAATGCACAAGCTTGTATATTTTTCAGATAAATTATATTAAATGTGTTGGTTTATAGAAGTTATATAAACATAAATCTCTTCAAAATATATACTGCGCGCGTGTGTGTATTTATATATACATAATAAACATACACACAGACCCTGGACTGTAAAACCAGTCTTAAGTTGCTGGGGTATCTTTGTAGTGTCAAAATGATCGATTTCGCCTTTATGCCAAAAATGATTAGGATATTAAGTAAAGATCATATTCCATGAAGATATTTTGTAAATTTCCTACTGAAAATATATATATAAACTTAACACTTTGATGCGTAATATGCGTTGCTAAGAACCTCATTTGGACCTCTTCAAAGGTGAATTTCTCTATTTTTATTTTCATAAATGCATTTTTTGCTCCCTCAGATTCCAGTTTTTGAAATGGTTGTATCTCAGCTGAATATTGTCTTATCATAACGAACCAAACATCCATATTTATTGTAGCTTTCATATGATTTAATTTTGAAAAATGTACACTTATGACAGATTTTGTGTTCGCACATTATGCACACAAAACTTATTTTGGATGCAAATAATTGCGATAAATCGTTTGACAGCACTAATTCATAAACAATGAGTCCCTGCAAATACAGATGCACGTTATGCAACACTGTAAAACAAAACAGTGAAAGCAATTTTAAAATGATTTCAAATTCTAATTGGAACCAGCTGAGTTCTATAATAATGCATCAGGTTACACTGTTGCTATGCAACTGTTAATTACTTAGCAAGTTTGTGTCACATCCTGTGAATCGCATGCAAATAACGCAGACCAGAATTATACTTCACCAAATTAGCTCCATAAACCAGCATCTGTGAACCGAGTGCTCTACGATCAGCCTCTTGATATCAAATCCTTCAAGATGCCTTGCTGCATGTATGTGTAGTGTGTGAGTGTCTGTGCTTTTGAAAGCGTGTCCAGTTGTCCTGCATGGTCATAGTCGTCGTTTCCCCTAGTCAGCCCTCTGCGAAAGGCCCTGCAGTGCAGAGAGTTACCCATAAGACCCTGCAGTTTATACCCATACAGCTCAGCTTATGCTGTTCAACGAGATGTGTCCGCTGCTAATGCGAGCCACCAACTGACAAAGCCAGCCCGTGCAGCGTCTATATGCAGCCCTATTTTACGTCTAATAAATTGTGGATCATTACCTAGATGGTCACGGATCCTTTTCTCCCGTAGTGTCGTATTTACAACATAACGGTCAGTTGTTTTTGGTGATTGGTGTCAAAGTACAGCAGAATTATTAATTGTATGAAATCTCACTATTCCGAGGGTCTTTCCCAGAGAGTGGCTTACTGTTATCCCACTGGTGTGACCCTATTGCATACCAGTTCTCCTTCTCCCCCTAGAGCGAGACTCTGAATTGCTCCGCGAGCGGGAGTCGGTCCTGAGGCTGCGTGAGAGGAGGTGGCTGGATGGAGCCTCCTTCGATGCGGAGCGTGGCTCCACCAGCCGCGAGGGAGAGCCCAGCCTTGACAAGAAGAGCGTGCCTCTGCAGAGCCCTGTCACTCTGGGCGAAGAGCTCCAGTGGTGGCCTGAAAAGGTGGGCCTTTAAGCCTTCAATGTCCTAGAATACGAAACCTCAGATTAGGGATGCACCGAAATAAAAATCTGGTAACACTTTATTTTGATAGTCCACTTTAGACATTCTACTAACAGTAAGTAACTTTCCAGTAACATACAACATACTGACTATCAGAAACTTAGCAAGTATGTGTCCCCTTATTCTACTAACCCTAAACCTAAAGAGTTAGTAGACATGTAGTTGACGTGTACTTATAGAAAAATGTTTAAATTGGACCGTGTAACCAAAAATTCTTTGCAGCCTTAACAAACTGAAACAAAGAGCTGAACAACAAGCTGTTTTTTGTCCAATGTGTTTTGCCAATTCTTTTCAATGAAATGCGCACATTTTGCCTTTTTCTGTTTTTGAACACAATGTGAATGTTATAATACATGTATTAATAGCTGTTGCTTGCTTTATTTTGTTTTTACAGAACAACAGTGAAATTACTATACTAACATTTATAAATGTTGACGAAGCTTTTATTTTGGCATGAAGATTTCAGGGCTGCTTTTCGCTTTTTCTCATTAAGATGTTTGTTGAACATCACATCGTCACATCAGTGCCTTGTACAAAATTCAAAAACAATTAACTGATCAGCTGACGGGTATTAGAAATCAAAACATTAATTGTTTTCAAAGCCATTTTGTTATAGTCATCATATAGCAACCAGCCTCTTCTCATCAGAGATTTGAGATGCAGCAGTAAGCAGTCTTTCGCTGTCGGAGCTTGTATCGACTTTTGCGTCTTTCTCTGACAGTTTTAAATGCTTCCACACTGCAGACATGTTTGCTGTATAAGCGCAGCCTTCTATTTAATCACTTCACGTCATTGTACGGTCCAATTTATTTGGTCTTTTTTCTCATTTCATTTCAGAAATGCTATTTTCTGCCAAAAAAATTTATTCGTAAACTACTTCAGATTTCTGTGGTGCATTTGAAGTCTTGATATGGGTATAATTTATACAAAAATGTAAATGCATTGATCACTTAGTTTCAGACCTGTATTTCTTTATTTCGTCTTGAAATATTAAAGAAGATATTTGGAGGATTGTTCGTAACAGAACATTTGGTTTCTTTGCCATTGGCTTGCATTTTACTGACATGTTCTTGGGAACGGAAACTGTTTGGTTACAAACCTTCTTTCACACATCTTCAGTTGAGTTCTGTACAAGAACACACTGTACACGCATACAGGTTTGGAGCAACGTTTTTGGTTGAGCTGTATCTTTACCTGTTTTCAATTTCTGCATACCTTTTCTTTGAAGTAAAAAAGTTTAGTATAATATTTTATACTGAGTTCTGTTTTGAAATATTATTTGTAAAACTGGTCAGCTTGTTTGAGTCAATTTTGTTGTGCAGTGATGACTATGTAAAACCCATTTAGATTCTCATAACTTTTTTTCACTTTTTTTAAGTGTTGTATTTGGCTTTTTATGACATTGCAAGATTAGTGCAGTTTTTACAAGTTAAATTGCATAACTTGCTGTAAGGTGTTTCAGATTATTTTAAATTCTAAGTATGCAGTTTTTACTTCAGTTTGAGTTATTTCAGTACTCCCACGTTAAATGAAAAAATACATTGGCATGTATTTATTAGTACTCCTTTTAGTCTGGCACATCATTATTTGTTCTTTTGATTTAATGGATTACACTTTAGATTATTAGTTCGATTTCTTTGGAGTCCTATTTTGTTTGTGTAGTTGCTGAGTTGCTATATGTCCTTGGTTGTGTGATTCTTCAGGACTATGTAACTAAGTTTGTCAGCATTGGGGCTTTGTACTCTGAGATGGTTGCGGTCAGTACCAAAGGTGAACTGTACCAGTGGAAGTGGAATGAGCCCGAACCTTACAGAAACGCACAAGTAAGATTTACACAACGCATCGAACAAGGAATTCCTGGGGCTTTGCTTTGATTGAATTGAATCTGATAAATCATTGTGCTTTCATAGAATCCTTCAATACATCACCCTCGTGTCCCTTTCCTGGGCTTGACCAATGAAAAGATCACCCACCTGTCTGCCAACAGCATCCGAGCCACTGTGGCCACCGAAAGTAACAAGGTAGATGACGTTTGTTTGTTTATTTACACAATGGAGTGGGTGAGAAGAAAATTATAGGAAAGGAGTAATCGGTACCAAAAAATGTCCTCAGATCTCAAATTTCCATTAACCCGTGTTGTGCAGGTGGCGACATGGGTGGATGAAACCCTGAGCACTGTTGCTGCTAAACTAGAACATGGCGCACAAACGTTCCCGGAGCTGCAGGGAGAGCGTATCATCTCTCTGCACTGCTGTGCCCTGTACACCTGCGCCCAGCTGGAGAGCAGCCTTTACTGGTGGTGAGCAGGCAGCATCATTTCTAGTCGTTCGAGCCGTTGTGCTGGTGAGCTGTGAAATAAATACTGAGTTTCTTTTTCCTTTAGGGGTGTTGTGCCTTTCAGTCAGAGGAAAAAGATGCTTGAAAAGGCCAGAGCCAAGAACAAGAAGCCAAAGTCCAGTGCAGGCATCTCTTCTATACCCAACATCACAGTAGGAACTCAGGTGAGGAAGTTTTATGGTGATCTTGTGATATATTGTTGTGGCATAAATCGCCAGATACACGCACAATAAAGCCAGACTTGCCAAGTATTCACGTAAACGCAATAGGTTTTGTCTTAAATTAAATACAAACCGCTGGAAAAGAAATCGAATGCGTATCAGTATATTTAATGTGCGCTTTTGGTCTTAAAGTGACGCATAACACATCCACCGCTGTCTGTCATTAATGTTAATTAAACAGACAAACAAAAGAATTTTGAATCTTATTTTTGTTTTGTATTTAATCATCTTTAATTCATATTTCGGTGAATTATTCAGTAATTAAGTGGGTTTGGTATATTTTGGGTTTTTGTCATGTTCAGGATTTTTATCGTATTTGACAGATTTAGTTGTTTTTAAATAGTTATTTGTTTAGTTCAGTTCAGAAACGTACAAAATGGTCTTATGAGCTAACACAGTTGTGATAAGCGGAAAATATACATTTTTATTTTTGATATATTTTAATATTTTTGCCCCAGTTGCGGATTACAATGACATCTCATTACCCATAGGTGTGCCTGAGGAATAACCCTCTATATCACGCTGGTGCTGTGGCCTTCTCTGTAAACGCCGGGATCCCTAAAGTGGGCGTTCTGCTGGAGTCCGTGTGGAACATGAACGACAGCTGCCGCTTCCAGCTCCGCTCCCCCGAGAGCCTGAAGAACATGGAGAAGAACACCAAGACACAGGAGATCAAGTAAGACGACTGTTCCTCTGGGACCAAACGCTTACATGGAGGTATTTATGCTGAAAATAACACGTGCTGACAGTTGAGCTTGTTCTTGTTGCCAGGACGGAGAGCAAGCCAGAGCTGGTGAAGACGGAAATGGGCCCTCCGCCCTCACCAGCGTCCACATGCAGTGACACTTCCTCCATCGCCAGCAGCGCTTCTCTGCCCTACAGTATGTACACTGGATCACTAACCCATCCACCGTTGTACAGGGTTTATATTGACCGTTGAAGAAACTTTCACAAACTCAAATACACATACATTGCAATACTACATATTCCAAGTAAAATGTTTACCCAACAGAATTGAACTAAATATAAGGTTTTGCAGTACAAAACATGGACTCGTGCTTTCTTGTGAAATTTTATTAACTAACCTGGTTGGAAATAAAACAGACTATTAAAGTCTTTTTACCTTTTTTTATGTTTAATTCAATGTGCTACTTGATTAAATTAATAAAGTGCAATCATTTTTATTATTATTTATTTATTTTTCCCGATATGTGTCCTAGTCATAATGCCACAATAAGCATTTCCAGAGATCAGTGTGTAAATGAAGTAGTCACTTTCCTAAACGGATGTGTGCTGCATTGATGAATTGTTTGTTTGGGAAACCTGTTATTCATGGCTTTTCTCACATTTTATTAAACTCTGCTGGTGAACATTCTCTTGTGGAATTATATTACTCTGCAAAGACCCGCATTGTTTTTATTTTGAAAAGAGTTAACACTGAAACCAACTAAAGCAAAACCTTTTTGAAAATTAATTAATTGATTCTGTTTCAGCTTGATAATGAGCTTAAAAATAGCCAAGGTAGCTGAAATGCCGTTAAAACGGCAACATCCTCATATCATTAAATGAGCGGACCTGATTTAGAACAGTTTAAACATCCCTGTTTTGCCATTGCTAACCTATTACCTGCTGTGCTACAGAGCGAAGACGCTCAACTCCGGCTCCAAAGGAGGAGGAGAAAGTCAACGAGGAGCAGTGGCCTCTACGAGAGGTCGTTTTCGTGGAGGACGTTAAAAACGTCCCCGTGGGAAAGGTGGGTGCAGACGTACACGTCGATCCAGTGGAGGCCGAAACTACAAGCGTATTTTCTCCGCTGCATTTTTGCACCCTTATAGCATAATAAAATGACCAGTGATGATGGATGACATTTTATAGAAGCATCCTTGATTTCTTGTGACGTTGCTGTCAATGTTGTCTATGTGTGATGCTTTGCTATGACACCTCATTTGCAACAGCTCTCTCTTTTGAACTCAAGGTGCTAAAAGTCGATGGTGCATATGTTGCTGTGAAATTTCCAGGGACGTCGAGCAGCGTGAGCAGCCAGAGCGCAGCTCCCACTGACTCTGACCCCTCCTCACTGCTGCAAGACTGTCGCCTGCTCAGAATAGATGAGCTACAGGTAAACGCACACACTGGCAGAAACCTTTCCATTTGCTGAAACATTAATAATTAAAGATGCCATTTAGGTGAACAAATAGTTTTATTTTAATTAGTCACTAATTAAAGGATGGGTCTAGTTGCAGAATAAAATAGTAATGTAATTCACTCCCCCCTTCTGTCTGTCTTCAGTTGCAAATAATCTACTTGTTTAAAATTTATTTTATTTGAGAGAGAAAACATTCCAGGATTTTTATCTATAAAGTGGACTTCAGTGGTGTCCCAACAATTTGAACATCCAAAATGCAGTTTCAGTGCAGCTTCAAAGGGCTATACATGATCCCAGCTGAGGAATGAGGGTCTTGTCATTTTTTTATACACTTCAACCACAAACGCTTGACTTTCTCTGAAGTCCACTATATGGAGAAAAATCCTGAAATGTTTTCCTCAAAACCCCCCACTTAATCATATGTGCTGTCAAACGATTAATCGCATTAAAATACATTATATTCCTTTACATAATGTTTGTACTACATATATTTATATATCAAAACACACACATACAGTATACATTTTGAAAGTTTTTACATGTAAATGCGTTTATATATTTTTGTTATATTTGATATATGCATGTTTATATATACATAATTAAAATATATTATATATAAGCATACACCAATAAATTATGTAAAGAAATGTTTTTATTAATATATAATGCATGTGCATAAAACAATGTCACAATTTATATTAAATTTGAAAGCACCTTATTGCACGCTTGTGTTTGTATGTATGTGTATATATATATATATATATATATATATATATGTATGTATATGTATATGTGTGTGTATGTGTGTGTGTGAATTTTTTTTTAATAT
>JAUCMU010000030.1:21644375-21663806 GCA_032275025.1 Enteromius treurensis | reverse complement strand
ATAAGATTTTGTTTTAGTTGTTTTGTTAATATTGTTCAGATTTCTTTTTAATTTTAGGGTTTTTGTCTTAGTTTTTAAAATTTGTCTATAGTTTTATTTTTATTTTATTACTACTTTAGAAATCTACATTGTTTGTATTTATTTTATATTTTAATTTAGGACTTTAATTTGAACTAAATAAAAATATTTTCAATATTTTATTTAATTTCTGTTAGCATTACTTCATCTGAAGTTACAAATATTTCCAATGGGAAGGCTTAGTTGATAATGGCTGAAAAAGTTAACCATAATAACCTTGATTTCATTTGCTGAGATGCATTGGCCATGTTTTGAAGTGTCCATTAGATGCCCTTTTTTGTTTATAAATCTTATCTGGATCTCATGTTTTTGTTTAGGTGAACCGGGTCTTGGAGAGAAAGAGGATGCAGCATCTGTGTTCATGGAGATGATCTGTCCTTCAGGAACAAACCCAGATGACTCTCCCCTCTACGTCTTGTGCTGTAACGATACCTGTAGCTTCACCTGGACTGGAGCTGAGCACATCAACCAGGTGCAATATTTATTCTTTACATAAACTCTTGAGAAGCACAGAGATTTGGTTTGATAGAATAGCACAATGTGATTTAACTGAACTTGTCTGTTTCCAGGACATCTTTGAGTGCAGAACTTGCGGCCTGCTGGAGTCTCTGTGCTGCTGCACTGAATGCGCCAGAGTTTGTCACAAGGGTCACGACTGCAAGTGAGTGCTATTAAATAATTTGAACTTGACACCTAATTTTCTGCATCCCCACATGTACCCATCTGGAAGAGCGAAATCCTTGATTGCATTGTGACTTAAACTAAAACAAATAGCTTATTAACTGAAATAAAGCTGAATATATGTGTATATATATTATATATTATAAATATAATTTTTTTATTTTTTTATTTTTATGAAAAACTTAAAAATAATGAAATGTAGAGAGACAATTCCTGCTCAACTGTGGATTGCATCTATTTTTGTATTTGTATTGTTTATATTGAGTACTGTGCTGTTATCTTAGCAACATGTTGGCACTGAACTTACTGTCTAATAATTTAAGGCTTAGAAGTTGCTGCCAATTTTACGTTTTCTAAAACGATTGCTTATGGGGTTACATTTCATCTATAATAATCTCTAGAAGGCAGCGAGGTAGATCACTAATCGTAATCTCTCGTTTCATCTCCAGACTGAAGCGAACCTCTCCCACTGCATACTGTGACTGCTGGGAGAAGTGTAAATGCAAGACCCTCATCGCGGGCCAGAAAGCAGCTCGTTTAGATCTGCTCTACAGGCTCCTGACCACCACTAATCTAGTTACCACTCCTAACAGCAGGTATGTTCAAGTACTTTAAGTCCTGCTCTAGCTTTGTTGTCGACCTATATTACAGTGTC
This sequence comes from Enteromius treurensis, assembly GCA_032275025.1. Taxonomy (NCBI): domain Eukaryota; kingdom Metazoa; phylum Chordata; class Actinopteri; order Cypriniformes; family Cyprinidae; genus Enteromius; species Enteromius treurensis. Next base: position 21,662,392 of record JAUCMU010000030.1, on the reverse strand, counting down.
ATCAGAGCAGCGTTTAGTCAGTGTTGCGTGTCATGAACTCTGTTGGTGTCTGGTAGGGGAGAGCACATCTTGCTGTTCCTGGTGCAGACTGTTGCGAGGCAGAGCGTGGAGCATTGCCAGTATCGACCACCTCGCATTCGAGAGGACAGGAACCGGAAGGCCGCCAGCGCTGAAGGTGTGTCTTTGAGTAGGGCCCAAGTCACAAAAATCTTAAAAAGTTAAGAAATTTCTTAAAAACATTCTTAACTTGTTTTAAGTGCAATTCTGAAAATTAAGTTATTAAATATTTTGATGGTTTTTATTCCCCAGCTTGTCTTGTTTTTGTATTGTTACTGAATTTAGAGTTCAGTAATAAGTGTCATGCCTAATCATTATGAATAATTGTTTACATTATCAGTCATTGTGTAATTGTGCACATTCTTGAAACAACACATGCAATAATTATTATTATTTTTTTTACCTTAAGTTTAAATTGGAGGTAGTCCTAAATTTAGGAGGTTATTTATGATCCTTTTTTAGAATATTCTTAATCTAGCAATCCAACAATGGCGGAAAAGAACAGTTATCATTTTTCTGTAGGTGAAGATAAAACTACGTCAGCGTATAGATGAAGAGTGACCCCATATTGTTTAAAAATAGAAGCTTAGGGGAGCATATACATGGGAAACAACACAGGGCCAAGGATTGAACCTTGCTGAACACCACAACCAAGAGGAATGTCAGAAGAAGAGCAATGCTCGAATCAAACAGTAAAGCACTTACTGGACAAATAAGAGTAAAAAAAAAAAAAAAAACATACAGCAAAGTCCTACACAAGACTCCAGGCCTGACAGAAGAATGTTGTGGTTAACTAAATCAAATGCAGCACTTTGGTCTAAGAGAGTTTCCCTGAATCTGTCATGAGACATGACATTTAAGGCTCTTAACTGGGCTTCATTAATAGTTATGCCAAAAATGACTGTAGTTGAGCCATTACAACTTAACATGTGAATGTATAGAGAACATTGCTTTTGTTGTGTCGTCTTTTCATGTGTGTGTGTGTTTCTGTCAGACTCAGATATGCCGGATCATGACCTGGAGCCTCCTCGCTTCGCACAGCTGGCTCTAGAGCGCGTGTTGCAGGACTGGAACGCGCTGAAATCCATGATAATGTTCGGCTCTCAGGAAAACAAAGACCCGTGAGTAGAACATTGCCATATTTCCTTGTACATATTCAGCTTTCAAGACACTTCTTGCTGACATAACATGTCGTATTGTTTCAGACTAAGTGCCAGCAGCAGAATCGCTCACCTTTTGCCCGAGGAGCAGATGTACCTGAACCAGCAGAGCGGCACCATCAGACTGGACTGTTTCACACATTGCCTCATCGTCAAGTGTGCACCAGACATCACTGTGAGTCCAAGAAACTGCAGGAGTGCTTTCACATCCAATAATATTTTATTATTTTGCATGTTTCTATTTCAACTAACCTTGGTTAGTTTAGTGTATAATGACATTTTTGGAAATCAGTCTACTTTAAAAACATTTTTTAGTGTGATAGCAGCTGTTTTGCTAACTGTCTCGCTCTTGTTGTTCTCCAGTTTATTGACACGCTGTTGGGGACCCTGGTGAAGGAGCTGCAGAATAAATATACACCCGGCCGCAGGGAGGAGGCCATCAACGTCACACGCAGATTCCTGCGCTCTGTGGCTCGAGTGTTTGTCATCCTCAGTGTGGAGATGGCGTCTTCCAAGAAGAAAAAGTATGTGAAGTCATGCTTATGATAATAGAAAATGGTTTTGTAAGCGTCTTGTGAATGCTTTTGATATTTTTTTCTATAGAAAGACAGGCATGTATTGTAATGAAAGCTAAAATATTAAATGTCATGGATGAATATTGATGGAGTAATTAACTGTTTTGAAGAGGAAGTCAAAAAGGCAGAAAGATGGCAGCATCATAATGTTGTTTTTACACAGATGTTGATATGTCTGTTAGTAAAATATGTTGGCTTTAGCAATCTTTGTTGCATTATGTGCTAGTGGTGACCATTCAAAAATGGGGAAATGGCCCTTTAACAGATTTTACTAACACACCTACCAATCTCTGTGTTAAAGTAACATCATAGTCATTTTTACCCCCTTGTAATTTGGCTCTGAAACTCAGGTAAAAATTGCTTATCCTCATTAAAAGCCAGTACGGCAATCTTTGTGGGAAACTGTACATGAACTGAAATGAAACAGAGAATATGTACTGACTTTTCTTCTTAGTGGAAGAATAATAATCACATGGCTCATGCTCACATTCTCTCTCTTTTGTTTTTCCTTCAGTAACTTCATCCCGCAGCCCATCGGGAAGTGCAGACGTGTTTTCCAGGCTCTGTTGCCGTACGCAGTAGAAGAGCTCTGCAATGTAGCCGAGTCCCTGATCGTGCCGGTGCGGATGGGCATTGCTCGCCCCACAGCACCCTTCACTCTAGCCAGTACCAGCATCGATGCTGTTCAGGGCAGTGAAGAGCTGTTCTCTGTGGAGCCCCTGCCGCCACGACCCTCCCCGGATCAGTCCAGCAAGTGAGTGACGTGTCAGTCAACCGAAAACTCCCATGCAGACTAATAGGTTTCCTCTGCCATTCCTGCCTGCTATCACAAAGTATGATTTCAAAACTAGATTATTATTTTATTATTATTATTAATTATAATTTACAGAAAGTAACTGTCAAAAGATTAATATGTCTAGCTATAATAGTTATTGTTATACTATTTAAACTTCTTATTATTCTTCTGAGACTAAAGTTTTCCAAACGCTACTCCTCCCAGCGCTTTAAAGCCACAAACCCCAAACTCGGCAGAGACCGGGGCCCACAGGACTAGTTTGTTGCTATATCTTTTTAGACTGATCAGACTTAGTTATTTTATTATTCCTTTTAAAAATGAAAGATGTCCCATAGACTAAAATTGGATGAGAAAACCCATTAGAACACAACAAGAGCAAAATTCAGATGTTTGTGAGCGGATCTGTGTTCAACTCTGATTTTGTATACGTCTTTAAGCCTTAAGACTAAAAACACATAATGTAATCTCAGACGCACGCGTTCATGCCCGCTTTCCTCAATAATAAAAACACCTTTCTGAGAAACACAGCCAGGATTGTTTAAATACATGATAGCTTGACAAATATAATCGGAAGTATGCATCAAGTTTGCTGAGGCCACTGGATTGAAAAGCAATTTTGTAGATTAAGAATGCACTGAAGCTCCTGCAGAGTACTCCAATATATCTTATTGAAGTTGTCATTAAAGCTGGTGTTGTCTGCTGTCTTGTGCCTCTCAGCTCCAGTCAGTCGACCTCTTCTTACATCATCAGGAACCCTCAGCCCCGCCGCAGCAGCCAGTCCCAGACGGCCCGAGGTCGCGACGAGGAGCAGGATGATATTGTTTCTGCTGACGTAGAAGAGGTGCGACGCTATATTGATCTATCATTTCTTTTGAAGTTTGTTTTGCCTGATGCTCTGTCTCTGAATGCTCTCTGGATGTTCACTTGCTCAGGTGGAGGTTGTGGAGGGCGTTGCAGGTGAGGAGGATCACCATGATGACCAGGAGGAGCAGGGCGAGGAGAATGCAGAGGCCGAAGGACAGCATGATGAGCACGATGAAGATGGTAAACACATGATCACGCAGACCCTATATGCTTAACAGGCAAATGAGACATAATTTCAAATTAGTTTAAATTAGGTGTTCTTTACATTTTTAAGACGACAAGCCAGTATGGCTGCAAGAGGATAAATGTGGATCTGGAAAAATTATAGATCTTGAAGGAATAGTTCACCCCAAAATTTTGATTCTGTCATCATTTACTCACCCTCGAGTAGTTCCAGATCTGTATGAATTATTTAGTTTTGCAGAACGCAGACATTTTTGAGAAAGCTTGTAAACAGGCTGTTTTGGGTCACAATTGACTTTCATAGTAGGAAAAAAATACAGATTCAAAACAACTTGGTTACAAACTTTAGCTGCGCTATTCAGAATTTTTGTATTAAAAGAAAAACACAAATGTTTACGTTGTCCTTTTGTCTAGAAGCCAACAGTTCCTTCAATAAATGAGACTGAAGTCATAAATAATTGCTAATCGTTTTCCTTACAGGAAGCGACATGGAGCTGGATTTATTGGCTGCTGCGGAGACCGAGAGTGACAGCGAGAGTAACCATAGCAACCAAGACAATGCCAGCGGCCGCAGGAGCGTAGTGACTGCCGCCACCGCTGGATCCGAAGCAGGTGCTTCACTTTAGCAAAATTGCAGCAATTATTGTAATTGTGGTGCTTACTGTTATTTTGTTGTGCTCTTCACATAACCTGCTGAGCATACAGGAAGCTACAGTGGCTTCAGATAAAAAGTATAAACGCATTTGGTTTTATATTTGTCCATATGGCACCTGTAGAATTTATATTTAGTGGGTCAAACAGTCCCTTTTAATTTATCAAATCGGGAGCATTTATCTTTCTACTATTGGCAGAATTGATTTGGTTTATTTAAAGAATGTGTAAATTAATCAACATTTAAACAAATGTAAATGTCAAAAAAGCCCTTTTTGTTGGCCAATGCTTTGCCTGATGCTGTAGAAAAACAGAAATCAAATGACAATGAAGAACAAACCTGGAGTGTCATCAAATAGAACTGCAAATAATTCATTTTCTACTATTTTGTAATGCTTGCATTTGTTGTTGTTTTTTCCCCTGAAGGCGCCAGCAGCGTTCCTGCTTTTTTCTCCGAGGACGACTCCCAGTCGAATGACTCCAGTGACTCGGACAGCAGCAGCAGTCAGAGTGACGATGTGGATCAGGAGACTTTCCTGTTGGACGAGCCTCTAGAGAGAACCACAGGCTCAGCGCATGCTAACAGTGCTGCCCAGGCACCGCGGTCCATGCAGTGGGCTGTTCGCACAACACCCAGTCAACGCTCTGCCGGTGGCGCCCCGTCCAGCTCATCCACTCCTGCTGGTCAGTATCTCCCACCACCTGGCCAACAAAAAAATAATAAATCACCCAGTTTCCATCCAAAGACTGATAAACTGATATTTCCAACTGACACGTTACCGCAAAAGATAGAAATAACCCACTTAAAACGTATTTTGTCATTTAGTTTGGTGTTTTTTGGTTAATTTTAGTATTTAGTTTAATTATTTCACATTTTTGACTTTTTATTTTATTTTATTTATTTTTTATTTTAGTACTTAATTTTACATTTAAAGGGAGAGTTCACCCAAAAATTTATATCGTCATCTTTTATTTATTTGTTCATTATTTTTTACAAATTATTTTAGGAAAAGTACGTTTTGTTTAGTTTTAGTTAACATTGACAATGGTGATGCTGATTTCTTTCTTTTCTTTCTTCAAATGATTTTGTTTTGTCAAATCAAAACTCATAAATACAATGCATGGTTCAGTTGATTAAAAACAGAAATGACATTTATTACTATTAATAATAAGTGTGACGTGTCCTTCAGCGAGCTCCACGGGCCTCATCTACATCGATCCTTCAAACCTGCGACGGAGCAGCGCCATCAGCACGAGCGCAGCAGCCGCCGCAGCAGCCCTGGAGGCCAGTAACTCCAGCAGCTACCTGACGTCCGCCAGCAGCCTGGCTCGAGCCTACAGCATAGTCATCCGCCAGATCTCAGACCTCATGAGCCTCATACCCAAATACAATCACCTGGTCTACTCGCAGTACCCCGCTGCCGTCAAACTCACCTATCAGGACGCCGTCAATCTGCAGGTGAGCCGTTCAGTCTTTACTGAACAGAATCAGACTGCAATAGAAGCAAATTAGACCAACAGTTTAATGCACAGATAGTCCCAAGTCAGATTGAGCACTGCTCTGTAAGATGCAAGAAAATAACAGTGGAAGAAGTCCTGCGGTAGTGTCAGTGTTGCCAGATCTTCACAGAAAGAAAACGAAAATCAAGGAAAGCACAAAACTCTAAAACACCCCAAATGCATTGTCTAATATTCATAACAGACCATTTTAACTCCATAAAGTGCCTATTGCTTGTAAATATGAGAACAAGGCAACACTTGGAAGACAGCGCTCTTTAAAGCAGCCTCCCGAGTATACCCAAACTATCGCTGATAGATGTGCTGTGCTTTGTTTAAAGTCGACGCACAAAGAGTCTGTAGTCCAAAAAATGGCAGATACCAAACGGCTAATTCTTATTCACTCCCACATGACGGCACAGTGTTGCTATGGTTACAGTGACTGCTGTTTTGTACACTCCTGAAACTGTGCTGGTTTTGCAGAACTTTGTGGAGGACAAGTTGATCCCCACCTGGAACTGGATGGTGTCCATCATGGACTCCACTGAAGCACAGCTGCGTTACGGCTCAGCTCTGTCTTCAGCTGGGGATCCTGGTCACCCGAGCCACCCGCTGCACGCTTCCCAGCACACCGGCCGCCGGGAGCGCATGACTGCGCGAGAGGAGGCCAGTCTACGCACCATAGAAGGTCGAAGGTGAGATGCTCGAGCAGTTAAACTCGCCCTCCACGCTTCCCTCATCAAAAACCCAATAGGAATTCTCCATTGGCTGTTGGGAGAGTGTAGAAGTTAAACATTTTGTTCATGACAATCTTTACAACTTACCAATTTTAAGAAATGTTAAGCCTGAATACTTTTTATAAACCAGCTCTGAAAGTGACTAGTGAGTAGATAAGTTTATATTTAAGCTCCTTGAAAACCTGTGTAGTGCAATTTAGCCATTTAACACCCACATAAAAAAAAGGTATTTTACTTTTATTTTTTCCCTTAAATTTGAGCTTTATTTAAAAAAAAAAAAAATCTAATTTTTTTTTGCCTTTTTTCAATTAATTTTCAGTTGTTTTGGTTTTACTTTTTAGTTTCATTTATTTAATTTTTTTTTCATTTTAGTCTTTTATTTAAAAGTCAATTTTTTTTTTATTTACTATATTAATTTTATTAAGTATTTGGTTGAATTAGTGCTGTCAAACTATTAATAACATCCAATACGTTTTTGTTTACGTGTGTCTGTATTGAATGTATAAATTCGAACACATGCTTGCATTAAGAAAAATATGTGGTTTATATATTAAATATATTTATGATGTAATATATAAGAATATAAATGTATTTATTTGTATATACTTAATATTTATATGTATGTATGTGTACTGTGTATATTTATTATTTAAACAGAAACTAAGTAGAATAAAATGTGATTCATCTTGAGATTGTGCTCACCACACATCTTATTTCAGGGCTTTTAACCAAAACCCCATTCAAAAAAACAAAAACAAAGTGACAGTGACTCCAGGATGATTTAACTGGAAGTGTTAACAAGCTAACTCGTTTATGGATTTTGGTCTTATAAAATAATTTCATTCTCTGTGTTCCAGGCGCGCCGCGACACTTCTGACGGCTCGTCAGGGGATGATGTCGGCTCGAGGAGACTTCCTGAACTATGCTCTGTCTCTGATGCGTTCCCATAATGACGAGCATTCAGACGTTCTGCCTGTTCTGGACGTGTGTTCGCTCAAACACGTGGCATATGTCTTCCAGGCCCTCATCTACTGGATTAAAGCCATGAATCTGCAGACAACACTCGACACCACTCAGATTGACAGGAAGAGGTAAACTGTTCATAATAGCACTATAAAACAGGATTTTAGTGGATAATTAATGTCTTAAAGATTTTTAGCCTTTTGTTGATATTTGATTGTATGCATAACATTTTAATATTATATTTTAAATTAACTTTTATTTTAAGAATTTTGGGTTTTAGTTTGTGATTTTGACATTTACATTTTTTTGCTTTTTTACATTTATTTATATATTTACACACACACACACACACACACGTTCCAGGGTTACTATTATAAAACATTTCATAAAAAAAAAAAAAAAGGTTTAGTTGCTGAGGCAATTTAACTTGGTGTACTAAAATTAACTAAAGCTGAAATAAAAACTATATATATGTATAGACTAGTACTAAAAATTACAAACCCTTTTTCCATCCTATTTCAGGAATCGTGAGCTGCTGGAGCTCGGCCTGGACAATGAGGACTCTGAGCACGAGAACGACGAGGACACCAATCAGAGTGAGTGTTTTTATTTTGCGTTTCAGTTGCACACTGCCTCATAAGCCGAAGTGAAACTCACAGGTTTAGATGATGTACTGCAGCATGGCTCTGGTTTTGCAAACTCCTGACACCAGTTAAATCTCTGTGTTACTGTGTACTCCACAGGCTCTACCTTGCAGGACAAGGACGAGGAGTCGGTTCCTGCTGAGACCGGACAGCACCACCCGTTTTTCCGCCGCTCGGACTCCATGACCTTCCTGGGCTGCATCCCTCCCAACCCTTTCGAAGTGCCTCTCGCCGAGGCCATTCCTCTGGCTGACCAGCCGCATCTCCTGCAGGTCACCGTCATGTCTTCTGTTAGAGGTTGTTTGTGATGTAATTCCAAGAGGTTGATTATCTTTAACACTGCTGTTTTTCTTCATCTTGCAGCCCAATGCCAGAAAAGAGGACTTGTTTGGACGACCCAGTCAGGGTCTTTATTCGTCTTCGTACATGGCCAGTAAAGGCCTGACGGATCTGACTGTGGACATGAATTGCTTGCAGGTTAACATGGCTTTCGCTTACAATACTGATATTTGGTTTCTTTTTCATTTTTAAGTAAGTGTAAAACAATTTTCAAAAGGTTTTAAAAAACTTTCAGACAAATAAAGTGGCATCTTAAATTAATAAAAAAATGTAATAAATACGTTTGCGTTTAATCAGACATAATCATTTTAAGTGCCTTCACAAGCAAATGACAAGTTGTAAAGTATTACCTATAATTTTTTGTAATCATTTTTTATTTTTTTTGCTTTTGCTTTTAATTGGGTTTAAGTTTTAGTTGGGTAAGCATTTTAGTTTTATCTCTTTCATTTTTGTTTGTTTTTGTTCTTTATTTTCTTTATTATATTATTTTGTTTAAAAAAAAAAATTTGTCAGAATACATAAACTATGCTTTTTTTAAATACATTTTTTAAGTAACAATTACAATTTTCTTCATTTACTTATTTTTTTACTTAGTTTTATAAAAAAAAAAAAGATTTAATGTTTTTATTTTATATTTAATACCATTATTAAAAATCGATTTATATAAAATAAGAGATCATCCTTCATGGTGTACTCATTTATTTTATAACTAAATAAATTTAAAGAATATTTTATGAATTAATTTTTTTTTCTGGCGAACATTAATTTTAGTTTTTTTTTTTTTTTAATAGCTTTTTTTATTATTATATTTAGTTTTATTTTTAATTAGTTATTTACATAAAAATTGATACAAATTTAAGTTAATTTAAGCTTCACTGAGCACTTCTCAACAGGGAGCAATAAAACAATATTTTTACAATATTCTACTACGGATAATTCTCATCCCAGATTCTACCCACAAAGATGTCGTATTCGGCGAACATGAAGAACGTGATGAGTATGGAGTCTCGGCAGAGGGGTGGCGAGGATCAGCCGGCTGCGGAGCAGGACATGGATGCGTCCAAACCAGGCCCTTCTCCTCACGATCTGGCGGCCCAGTTAAAGAGCAGCCTGCTCGCCGAGATTGGATTGACAGAGAGTGATGGCCCACCGCTTCCCACGTTTATGTAAGTCCGCACACTCACAGATTCAGTAAGATAGCTGAGATTGACTCTGTTAGTGACATTTTTGATCCCTTTCCTCCAGTCCACACTGTAGCTTTATGGGGATGGTGATCTCTCACGATATGTTGCTGGGCCGCTGGCGGCTTTCTCTGGAGCTCTTCGGCCGTGTCTTCATGGAAGACGTGGGAGCAGAACCCGGATCTGTAAGTACAGCTTAGTTTTTGCAGTTTCTTTTGAGAGTAAGTGAGTTTTATTATTTCCAGTGATGAATTATTTCTATTCCAGGACATATGAAGTTAATGATATAATGTCAATGTTAAATAAATCACTTGATTGTGCTGCTTTTCCATAGTTTGTTTTCTATTTAAACATGGATTCGTTTGACTGTTGCAAGCGTCTTGAGCACCGCTTTTTTAAAATGCTGTTTCCTGCACAAGTAAAAAATTAAATAGACTCTACAACATAAAATTGTGGCAAAACATTAAATTTGAATCAATCGACACAATCTGAAAAAGCCCTTTCTAACCCATTACTCAGAATCCATAGTTTTACGATCCTGTTGCAGCAGCAGTGATAACCCTCTTCTTCGAACGCTGCAGATCTTGACTGAACTGGGTGGTTTCGAGGTGAAGGAGTCCAAGTTCCGGCGTGAGATGGAGAAGCTGAGGAACCTGCAGTCACGTGATCTGGCCCTGGAGGTGGACCGCGACCGAGAGCAGCTCATCCAGCAGACCATGCGGCAGATCAACGCTCACTTCGGCCGCCGCTGCACCACTACACCCATGGCGGTGCACCGCGTCAAAGTCACTTTCAAGGATGAACCTGGAGAGGGCAGCGGAGTGGCCCGGAGCTTTTACACGGCCATCGCTCAGGCCTTCCTCTCCAACGACAAGCTGCCCAATCTGGACTGTGTACAGAGCGTTAGCAAGGGAATGCAGGCTAGCAGTATGTGTTCGTTTTGTTTCATTTATATATTTTTAGTCCTCCTTTGAGGTCAAACATACCTTTTTTTTGCTGGTGTAATGTTTTGCTCATGAAGCTTATGTTTGTTTGCAGATCTTATGCAGCGGCTGAGGAATCGAGACCGTGAACGTGAGAGGAGGAGCGGAGGACTGAGAGCTGCGTCCAGACGAGACCGTGACAGGTGGCTTTATATATCATATATTCATGGTGCAATTTCTGGCAACATATTTTTAAGCAAGAATTTTTTGTTTAATTGTGATGATAATTTTTTTTTTAAATAATTTGAAGAAATATTTAGGTATTTTTTTTAGGCTCATTAAGTAAGCAATAACAAATATATTTCTTTAGTAAATTAGTAAATGCTGAAACTAGTATCAGTAAAGGATGAAGAAGTATAGTTCCCCATCAAACTAACCTAGCTTTATTGTCACATCATAGCCTGAAAGAGATTTTTAAATCAATTTAAAAAATATATATATATTTTTTTGCAGGGACTCAAGAAGACAGCTGTCAATCGACACGCGGCCGTTTAGACCTGCATCAGAAGGGAACCCGAGCGATGAACCGGAGCCGCTGCCGGCTCACAGACAAGCTCTCGGAGAGAGACTTTACCCACGAGTGCATGCCATGCAGCCGGTACAGACATCAGCGCTCATATCACAGGGACATGTGTGGCTTTGAGAAGCTGATTTGGTGTGTAACGTGCTTTTCTCTACAGGCATTTGCCAGTAAAATCACAGGGATGCTGCTGGAGCTCTCTCCCGCTCAGCTGCTGCTGCTCCTGGCCAGTGAGGACTCACTCAGAGCCCGAGTGGAAGAGGCCATGGAGCTCCTCATAACTCACGGAAGGTAAATCATGTCAACACATCCGTCAAGAACATATCACATGCACAAATACGAATCCCTTGCTATGATGAATATAGGAGCATTTGAATAAAAACAAAACATATTTTTAATTTATCATTTAAATTATTGCAAAAGAAATGACTGCTTACATAATTATTAAATTATTACAGTATTCCATAATTATGTACATATTTCTGTACATAGTGTTTTAGTAATAATGTTAAATTTTTTTTTATATTAAATGTATTTAATAATAAAATGCTATAATAATAAGTTAATTGCGTAGATAATTATGCAATTTATGTTTTATGTAATTGTAGTTAATTTGTGTATAATTATTGTCTAATTGTGTATAATTTAAATATTTTTAATTATATATATTTGTGTAGTTATGGTTTAGCATTTTATTTTATGGTGATGTGGATACTTTTGTGAAATAAACCCTGTTTCTTTGGTGATAGTGAAGTATTAAATGAGCTGCTCTCTCTTTCCCAGGGAAAATGGCGCTGACAGTATACTGGACCTTGGCCTCCTTGACACTCCTGAAAAAGCACAGGTATGTTGCATCTAAAACCCCTCTTTGCATCAGGTTAGATTGAGGAGTTTTGAACATTTTAAGAATTCTTGATTTTACATCAGTGATCTGATTTTAATTGTAATGTCCTTACTCCACCAGCAGGAGAACCGAAAGAGGCACGGTTCGACTCGCAGTGTGGTGGACATGGAGCTTGATGACCCAGATGACAGTGACGATAACGCTCCTCTGTTTTACCAGCCCGGCAAGAGGGGGTTTTACTCGCCCCGTCCGGGCAAGAACACAGAGGCCAGGCTCAACTGCTTCCGTAACATCGGCAGGTATGAGCCACACCTTCACCTGAGCGTCTGTGACACTGAACCACTATAATATATCAGAAAGAGCTTTACTGCCGTATGTGTATAGCTATATGTTCTTCTGCCTCCAGGATACTTGGCCTATGTCTGTTACAGAATGAACTTTGCCCCATCACACTCAACAGACATGTCATCAAGGTGTTGCTCGGCAGGAAGGTGAATATCTAAATGTTAATATACACGAGGTTAAACCTGTCAGTATTACTATATCACGGTAGGATATTACTTAAGTTGGGCCATATACAATTTTTTTTTATCTTTAACCATTAATACAGAATCCAGGGGGGAAAATTAACCAAGAAAAATTAATTAAAAGTATTAATGGTTAAAGTTTTAGTAAAATAATTTCTTATAATTTTAACTTAAAATAAATGGTTAAATTATGCAAGTTTCATGATTCACATTTAGGCACACATTTTGATTGCTAAAATTTGAAGAATATCTATAAATAAATTGTAGTAATTAATAATTCAGGAAAAATAAAACTGATTTCACAGGGCTCTAAAAAGATTGTTTTTGTTGTGCAATTTAACAGAAATTAAATCAAAAGATTAAACAAAATTAACCTTTTTAGGGCCCTATTTTATTATTTTTAGTTATTCAATAAAATCTTAATAATTAAAAATGTATTAAATAAATCATTAAAACTAAAAACTGTTTTATTTTTCCCTAAATGTCCCCCCCCCCCCCCCAACTCACAAAATTAATATATTACAAGCTGACAAAATTATCTGTGGTAGCGGAAAATCAACCGAAAAAGAGACACTACACAATACAGTAGCTATTAGATTTCCCTCTTGCCTCAGCCCGTGAATGTATACACAGCGGAGGGACAGAGGTGCACACACACACACTCCTCCCCTGAGCCCTCGGTAAACATCCAATCACCGTCCGTATGCAAGTGAGTCAAGACACGAGCCAAATGATGCGTTTACACCAGACGCGAATGAAGCGTTAAGATTGATTTACATGTTAAGTCAATACAAATACGTGATTAGACGCAAGAAGAGGCAAACTTTTAAATTGGCACTCTCTTTTTTTAATAAAACGCAGATTTGTGTTTTAAACAACTACATTCTCGCTTGAAATACTCTTAAAACTGCATTTCATGGCACAATAACAGCAATATTTTGAAAATTTAGCTGTTTTCCCCTCCACCAATGCACAAAACTGTCCGCCTGGCAGAAGCCCCTCTCATGACCCGAATTTGCGCCTGTTAAGTAACTTTTTTACGCGCAAATGAAGCAAGTAAACTCAAATGTTTAAGCGTCCAACTATGCGTGAATAGTTGTGTCTGGAGTGGAAAGACTTTGAAGAAGCTGCAGCATTTTTTCAGTTACAACAAGCATAGAGATGAGGCCACGTCCGCTGAATTTGACAGACTCAAGACAAATGACCGTTGTCTGACAGACCCCTACGTAAAGCCCCGCCCCACACTGCAGTTCTTGTTTTTTTTTTAATTAGATGCCACAGTAACCCACACTGTAGTTCTACACTGGTTTGTTTCAAATATTCACAGCAGTTTTTACAAAGCCAGCTTACTTACTTCCGCATTGTGAGCTGATGAAAGCTGGAGTGGAAAGTTACTTCTGCAATGCATCCATTCTTCAGAGCTTTTAAAAAGTGTAGTGCTGCTTCTACCTGTACTAACAGTAGTAGCAATGATACTGCTGCTAGTACATCAGAGACAGCTACTACTAGTAATACTACTACTTCAGCTTTAGCAAGCATTGCTTCTCCTGCTTCTCCTCCCCCAACATGTGTTGTCCCAAAGCAGCCTGCTCAGCTACCCAGTGACTTAAATAGCAATGCACCATCTCAGCCAGTACTGGGTAGCTACCCAAAGCGTGCATTTGGTACAACATTAAGATCATTCAATCCTGCCTGGTACCGCACACGACCATGGCTAGAATACTCTGTTGAGCAAGATGCCTGCTTCTGTTTCCCCTGTTGGAAATAGGGCAGCATTGTTAATGAGAGGGAAGTTGGTTTTGCTTGAACTGGTTTTAACAACTGGAAAGCAGCCCTTGATCGAGACAAGGGGCTACAGAGGCATGTGTCCAGCCTCAACCATGTGAATGCTTCAACTGTATGGACTCAGCACAAAAGCAGAGAGGCCACAGGGGAAACTGTTGACCCCCTGTTGGTTGGTAAAACACAACTTGAAAAAAAACATTACTATGTCAAGAGTGTGGGCAGTGCTGTTAAATTTCTCTGTGTGAATGAGTTGGGGCTCCGTGGGACTGCAGAAACCTTGAGGCCAGATGAAGCAGGTAATGATGACATCGCTTCAGGTCTCTTTTTGAAACTAATGGAGTATACCTTAGAGAAGGATGAGAAGCTAGCAAGCATTGCTTAGGGTATCCCAAAGAATGCAAAATACACATCTAAGGATATCCAAAATGAAATGATTCAAACACTGGCAAACATGGTGCTTATGGAGGTCAGGAAAAAATATAAAAATGCTGATTCTGCAGGGTTCTGCATCAAAAGTGATGGGACCAGGGACAGGTGCAATGTGGGAAATTTGTCTGGGATGATTCGCTTTGTCAGCAATTCCGTGCCAGAGGAGCATCTTATTGGGTTGCTTGACTTGCATCAACTTGATGCAGAGTACATCACCTCTGAGATATTGACGCACCTTTCTGATGCTGGCTGACAACATACGTAGCCAGTGTTATGATGGGGCTTCTGTTATGAGTGGGGTAAGAGGTGGTGTATAAGCTCTGCTCCAAAAGAAGCGATCTAGATATGTTCCATATATTCACTGCTACAACCACCAACTGCACCTAGTAGTTGTGCATGCCATGCAGAGTGAACCATGTGCAAAAAGATTTTTTGACCTCTCTAGTTCACTCTACAAGTTTTTTCAGCACCACCATGTGTCTGAGAAATATGATGCACCTCGTCTTCAAAGGCTGCTTGAAATCAGTTGGACAAGGTGCATTGTTGAAAATCAAAACCGTATTCTCAGTATCCTATCTGAGATGACAGAGGATGAAGATGCTGCAGTTGACCTGTGCACTGAGGCATCAGGCCTGCTATGTCAAATTAGGAGGCATCACTTCTAGTTTCTAGTGCAGGTGCTTGGTGTCTTGAAACCAGCAAATGCAATTCTACAGTCTCAGTCTGTGGATATGTGCAGTGCTTCTGAGTCCCTAAAAAACATTCATAAAGATGAGTATTGGGCAGAGTTATCTGAGACGGCTGCTGGAGATGATTCACATCTTCCAAAGAGGAGGAGAACAATGAGCAAACACATTGATCAAAGTGTTGTGCTCTCAACTGTGGGCCATGCAGACTCTGATAATCCCCATCAGTCTCTGAAAAGATCTCTGCTTAACATCCTTGACAGGGCCATTTCAGAAATGGAAACAAGACCTGATGAAAGCCATATCTAGTCTTGCACCCAAATCTAGTGCATTTCTAGATTCAACTCAGTTGCAGCCTCTGACTGTGCTGGCTGGCACAGTAGCAGACAATGCAAGTCTGAAAAATGAAATCCTTGTGGCAAAACAGATGTTGCTCAAAAAGTGTTCAAATGAAGCAGACCTGTCATCTGTGTGGAAGCACATGCAAGAGTACAAGGAAGCCTTTCCAGAAGTACATAAATTGTATGTAACACATCAAACATGGCTATAGTCCTATATATATACCTCCTTATTACATAGAAACAAAGCTAAACAGGTGAGGTTATATCTTTTAAAACAGTTACAGTTAACTTATACGAGTATGTCTTTATGTTCCTTGTAAATCAGCCACTTTTCCCAGTCCCTTTTGAAATGACCTTTTTTCATCTTTAACGTATATGTAAGTTCTTCCATCACTTGGATTTCTTCGATAATTTCAAACCACTGTTTACAATTCAGTGTGGTATCTTTATGACAATTCCTTGTTATAACTTTTTTATATGCCACAAGGAGAATCTTACATAAATATTGATCGCTTTTGGGTACTGTGCCTTTAATATTTCCCATAAGTAAAAATAGAGAGGATCTGGGTATATTATATCCAAGTACTTCAGACATGACTATCTGTACATTATCCCAAAAGGATTGGATTTTCTTACAGCTCCAAAAAATGTGTGTGTGGTCTGCTGCTAACTTTCCACACTGTCTCCAACATTCTTTTTGTTTGGAGACTTGTTTGCTTTTGATCTTAGGTGTTATAAAAAAACGGATAAGACATTTCCAGGAAAACTCCCACCATATTTGTGAGCTAGTGGTAGTTGTAATATGTGGTATGATGTAATATCCACATATCATACCAATCTGTTTCTGGTATTACAGTCTTTAATTCACTATCCCATTTTGATTATATATAATGTTGAGAAGGAGCTGCAATTCATTAACACCTCATATAGGGAAGAAATGAATCTAGGTAACATATGGTTATAGGCATCCATCATCATTTTGGTAAGAGGATGGATATTATTTACTCTAATTTTCCTTTTTTTATTATAGTAATCCCTTAACTGGAAATATCTAAATAAGTCCTGATTTCTTAGTCCAAAATTATATTTTAAGTCCTGGAAACTTTTAATTTCACCCTTAGTAACTACACAGCACAATGCCGTTATTCCTCTCTCCTTCCATTGATGGAATATTGGATCTTCCCTTCCTGACTTAAATTCTTCGTCATGTATAATCCACCTAAGTATTCCAATTTCTTTCTTCAATTTGAAATGTTTTACAATTGAATGCCAGACCTTTAGTGTAAATGTCACTATTGGGCCCAGTTTGTCTTTAGTATGTTCATGAATTTCGCTCTCCCCTATAAAAGATTGAACTTGAAGATCTTGTATATTTGTTTCTATGTCTTTACATTTGGCTAAATAGCTAGAAGTACACCAATAAAAAATAGGACGCATTTGTGCTGCATAGAAATAATTTTTAAGATTTGGAAGAGCCATACCACCTTTTTCTTTATGTAATTTGAGTGTTGAGTAGCGCACTCGGGGTCTTTTACCCTCCCATATATACCTCGATATTAATTTATCCCATTCACAAAATTGCTTTGGTGGAATGTCCAATGGGAGTGATTGAAATAAATAGAGTAAACGTGGTAAAATATTCATTTTTACTCCTCTTATCCTATCACTTAAGCTCATAGGGTATGTGGACCACCTCTCTATGTCACTCTTTATATTACTAATAATTGGATTATAATTGGCACAATACAACTTTGTTAAGTCTTTATTCAAATTAACACCCAAGTATTTTAGGCAGTTTGCATCCCAATTAGAGCCCGACCGATATATCGGAATGCCGATATTATCGGCCGATATTCAGCAATTTCCGATATATCAGTATCGGCATTCATTTTGGCCGATACATGAATATTTCAAAATTAAAATATAAACGGACGAAATGCTCTTTAATCATTCTCTGAGTATTGCATTGCATAGTTTCTCCACTATGGCGCACTCTTCACCCTCCCTGGCAGCCCAACACCCATGTATAATACCATACATCCAACAACCTGCTAAATCAACCAAAATTGTGCAGGCCAATAGACACGATGGTTCTTGTCAGGAATTCAATGTGCTTTATGTTGTAACAGCGGCACATTAATTTACTCCCTAATCTAGAGCACTTCTTATCAACAACTGCCTCCCCTAGACACCTTTCTCCATTATGGTAACAGGGCGGCAAATGAACCAAACTAACTTGAACATAAACACACATA
>JAUCMU010000030.1:21601284-21618637 GCA_032275025.1 Enteromius treurensis | reverse complement strand
ACACACACACACACACACACACACACACACACACACACACACACACACACACACACACACACACACACACACACACGGGTCAAAGAGTTTCACAATTCACAAACATGATTTTATGTCCATAAAGTGTTGAATATTAATGTTTCAAATATGCTTTTGGAGAATAAAATGTCAAAATCCTGTTGAAATAATGTTAGATTATCATTCAGTGTAAACATATTTATGTCAAAATTCAAACAACATGCTTATTCTGACTTGTATATATTAAAATATTTAACAGAATAAAGAAGTATATTACATTTTATTGTGTTTTAAATTAGTAAAAAAAAATATTACTGACAAATGGACAAAACCTCGGATAGTGGCAAATCGAATTTTTATTTTTTTTAATTACAATAAATTATTATATGGGGTGAAAGAGAAGCATCTTTTAATGTGTCATAAATAGATTTATGTTGTAGATATCCCTGACAAGATTACACTAAATGACAATAGTGGGTATTTTTAAAATTAATTTGCAACACAAAACTTTAAAAAAAGTTATATTTATATGTATATATAATTATAAACGTATATATAGCCTACTGTTAATCTTAAAATATTCAACGTTTTATATATAAAATATACCACCATTTATATACAACAATTTTTTGCTTAGCAAAATGATAATAAATTAAAATAATAGTAATTTTTAATAATTAATTAATTATAACAAATAATAATTATTGTAAATGTGAGAGAATTAAAATTGTGACCTAAAACCGCCTTAAACTGTGATAAAATAACTAATAAAAAAAAAAAAAAAAAATCACTATATGCAATTAATAGACATTAAAGTCATATGAGTGAATGTACTGCCACTAATGCAAACAACCATATACTTATATACTATAGCAAAATAATTAGATCTAGACAGTAATGATGAGTGGTGTTCTCACCATCGTCTATGAGCTGCAGGACGCTGTCATCTTCTCCTCTGCTGTCGTTCACTACAGCTCTGTACACACCCAGCTCCTTTCTCGTCACCTAAGCCATTATCACAAATAACACGGGTCAGTGTGATCCAGACACAATTACGTCCTAATAGCCTTTTAATCGCTCAGCGGCGGGAAGATTAGCGCACGGATTTCTCCTCTATCAGACAATTAGATGCTGTGTTACAGAAGGTATCAGTTAAGATTCATCCGCAGCATTTGTGTGTAGTTGATAAATATCAACTTGTCCCTGTTTTTATTTGAGTGAAAGCAGTTCAATCAAACATTTCAATATTAACCTGTATAATGTTGAAGTCTTGTTTATTTTCTAAGCAACAGTTAGCTCCGCTTGTAATGAGGGGGTTTACATGTTTCTGGGGATGTTGTGTGATCTGTGTGTGAGTGTGTGGTCTGTACCTGTGGGACGGTGAAGGTGCTGACACCTGAGGACTCGAACACCACCTGAGGAAGCTCCAGGCCGTCCTTAAACCACTTCACACACGTGTCTTTGCTCATGTTCGTGACCTGCAGCCAGACACGCGGTGATTATCTTGTTTAAATAGACATGCACTCTCACTATCAGTGAACAAACATCCTTACCTTGCACTTCATAATCATCTCACAGTCTGAAGTCACTGTCCAGGACAAAAACTCCTCGAAATGAGGACCTTAGAAATCAAAACACAGGCAGAAAAATCAGATTCATTCATTCGATTCGATTCGGGGTCAATTTAATATGATGTTCTTTGAATCAATTTAAGCTATTTCATCATCACCCGACTTCCTCTTCCAGTTGCGTCTGTTGGCCACAGATTTGGCCAGTGTGTCCTGAAACTCTGACAAACAGAAAAAATGAATATTAAATGTGACTGTCGCCATGTATTAGAAAAACTTTGATATAAATATTTCTGCTGTCTTCATTTATTATTTGTCTAATCAGTTGACATCTTCCCTGAAGAGCAGCTCTGTAGTCTAATGTTATAATGTGATGTACACATACTCTTATCCACAAACACCAGCGTGAACTGGTTCTTGGCCCGGCCGTCTTTCAGCTGCGCTGTGTATGATCCCTTGTCGTCTTTCGATATCTGATCTAACAGGATCTCCACCAGACCCTGTGCCTTGTCGAAGTTTATCTTACGGCTCTGCAGAACACACAGAAATCACCGAGCGAGTCACTGATGGAAAACTGAAGGAGAATATGGTGTGTTAATGTAATCAGACGCTCACCGGAGCGCTGGAGATCTCACTGTCGTTGAGGATGAGACGAAGCACCGCGGAGCTGCTGAGAGCTTCTGTCTGCAGCCACAGACGCACACTTCCCTGCTCAGACACATCCACCTGCCATCCTTCAGACCTCAGAGCGATCACTGCACAAGACATACAGAGATTTAATGCTAACCCTTACAAGAGAAGTCACATTCTGACACCGTGTGCTTTTGTCATTCTGAGGAGGACAAATTCATCTCTGGAGCAATGGTGAATGAGTAAATGATGACAGAATGTTCATTTTTGGATTAACTGTTTATAGAAGATTATTTATGCCATGGAATAAAAACCTTGTTTTTTTTTTTTTTTTTTAAATCTCAGAGTTATTCTTTATTGCATTGTACTATGACCCATATCTGCTTCACTTACACGGGTTTCTGACATGCCAGCTGAGTTCTGTCAGCCTCTCCAGATCTGAGAAAGAAAACAGCACATTCACAAAGTCATGTTCAGTGTCTATATAAAGTCCAGCTTGCTGTGTTTTGAGGTTATAGGAAGATGTTTGTCATGCAGTTTATAGTTTCTGACACATGTTCTGTCGCACTTGCTGCAGGATGAAAATATACATCACGGTTAAGGGCAAAGGAGCTCGACAAAACATTCATCAACGGCTGAATGATGATAAAAGCTATGCATCACGTTTTGATGCTGAACAGATGCACAAGGTCTCGTGTCTCTGTGTTCAGGTAATGCATTATGCAGGGATGAAATGAATGTCTACCCTCAGCAGTGAAGGTGAAGCTCGAGGAGACGTCAGGGTTACTGCTCAGCTCCACCGTGTAAAGACCCAAGTCCTGCTCCGAGGCGTCCGAGAAGGTAAGAACAGACCTGGGGTCAACATTTAGACAGACGTGTAGAGTATTTAAAGGGACAGTTCACCCAAAACAAACTTACCAAGTTTAAGGTGCCTATTTACAATTAAAAAATGAATTAAAATAATTTATTTGACCATAACTGAGTGAATTACTGCTGCTAAAATCACTAGATAAGGTACAAAAAATGCTTTTAAATTAAACTTTGTTTAAGATATATTTTTTTTTCATGAATTTTATATATATATATATATATATATAATATATACTGTTATTATATACTCAATAAGTTAACATATTGAAGCACTTAATTGCTATGCTTCATAGAAAAAAATATTTCAATCTTTGAATAAACTAAAAATCTATAGTTTTTTTTATTCATACTCAAGCTATTAGTTTAATATTGTTGCATTTGATTTTGATTACTTCTTAGCAAATGCTTAGTGGAAATAAATACTTAAATATTTTAATCAAGTTAATATGCACTGTTTTTAAATGTACACTGAAGTTAATATTGTAATGTTATTGCATAGGTTTTTGATGACTTAATTGCAATGCTTAATTAAGATATTCAAATAATTAACTTAATACATAATGTTTTTATATTTGTACTCATTAAAGTCATAGTTCAATATTGTAGCTTTGTTTTATTAACTTTATTGCAATGCTTCATGCAAATAAAATATTTTAAATAGCGCTGTCAAATGATTAATTAATTGCATCCAAAATAAAAGTTTTTGTTTGCATAATATATATATATATATATATATATATATATATGTGTGTGTCACATTCTAGGTCTGTTTTAGTCTGTGTTTTGTGTATTCTTAGTTTAGTTTCATTTACCTTCCTGTTTTGGTTTCGTTTTTGTATTCCTTCCTGTTTGCCCGTATTTGGTTGTTCCTGTGTTCATGTCATTATTAGTTAATTTAGCTCCACCTGTGTCTCCACAGCTGTTGTCTCTTAAGTTCATTAACCCTGTGTATAAATCCCCTGTCTCCTGAGTTCTCGTTTGTCAGTCAATGTAAATGTTACCTGGGAATGTTATGTGTGGATGTAGACTCTTCGTGTTTGATTTATTATTAAAAGTCTTTTTGTTATTTCAACTTTGTTATCTCCTGCGCTCTCTTTTGCCTGAGGACCCAGCGTTACAATATGTATATATAAATACACGCAAATGCATGTATATACTATAAAAATAATTACATGTATACACATTTATATATTTTTATGCATGCATGTGTTTGTATTTATAGATACATATTACATATGCACCGTATACACACATATACTGTATTATGTAAACAAAAATGTTTATTTTGGATGCATTTAATCGCAATTTAATTTTGATATTTTAATTAACTTACTGTTTTTATGTTTTATTTAAGATAATAGTTTAATAGCATTGATTTTTGATTACTATACTGCAATGCATCATGAGAAGGGTATATAATTTAATTTATTATATATATATTTTTAGGCTAAATTTTAAGTTTTTTAAGTTTTGCCTTAAATCAAAGTTTGTATGTTGTCAGGTTAGGTTTATAGTTTCAGACTCTTTACTGAGAAACTGGAAGTCTCTTTGGAGAAACTAAATGAGAAATACATCTCCAGATCCAAAGCTGCAGATAAAGTGGGACTAAAGACCTGTTGTTTTTGTTCTCCAGTCGGGCTCGTCCGGCATCAATCGCTTTCCCGTAGTTCTTACTCCACTTAAAGATGTCTTTATCAGAGCCGTCAGGAGCTTCAAAGCTCAGAAAGATGAAGCCGTCGTTATCCACTCCGATCTCAATCTCTTTGGTTCCTGATGGCAAACGCGGGATCATGTTAAAAGCGATTTGCTGTGAAATGAGCATGAAATTGTTATGTAGATTTCCAGGCAGCTGACCTGCTTTAGTCTGCGCCTCCACCGGCTCAGATGCCACCGAAGACATGCCGACTCCAGCCGAGTTAATGGCAGACACACGGAGACGGTACGTCTGACCCGGCTGAAGACCTGGAACCTGATTAACAATCATCCACAAACAGATCAGGTCTCTGTCAAACTCGATAAAAACATCAGTATTGTGAACTGAACCCAGACGCTTTTCAAGACAAGAAATTTAGTTAGGCCTAATTAAATAAAAGTTTAAATACATAAATACATTATTAAATACATAATCAAATTATTAAATACATAAATAAATGAAGTATCAAATACTGAAATGTATAAATAAATAATTAAATATATATATATATATATGCATTTATTTATTTAATTTATTCACTAATTTCCTCATTAATTTAGTTGAAATAATTCAATACTGATAAATAAAACAAACCCTAGAAACATTTACTTCCCTTCTCTCCAAATAAATGAATCAATGAACAAATAAATTAATTATTAAACAAACAAATAAATATACATTTATTTCTGCATTTTATAATCATTTCATTATGTATTTATGCATTCACTTATATATTTCTACATTTATAATGTGTATATTTATTATGTATGTATAAATACAAACACATGCATGCATATATTTAAGATGATATGTTATGTTTATATACAACAATATTTATATATAATGTAAAATATAATAATATCATATAATAACAATATTAAATATAAGAATACAAATAAATAAATGTATATGCATGTAAATATTTTCAAAATATATACTATTTGTGTGTGTATTTATATGTACATTATAAACATACACATTGCACATACATATATTATGTAAACAAAAACTTTTATTTTGAGTGTGATTAATTGCTTGACAGCACTAGTTAATACATTTTTTATTTTAACACTATATACCCGTGGTATCTTGCCTTAAATTGTTATTTAAATCCTGATGCACCATTTCAACTTGAATTTATGGATACAGGATTAAACTGAAATTTAAATCACATTTTTAAATTAAGAATTTTGTCCAATCCTGATAAATACACGGCAGTCGAAAGAGAAATGAAACACACCTTTAAATGAGTTTCCGTCACTGGCTCCCTCGTCACAGGGGTCCAATCCTCAGACTCCGCCCCCTTACTGATCTCCACTATATACCCGCTGATCTCTGATTGGCCCTTGTACAGAGGCACCGCCCACAGTAGCAACAGAGAGTTCCGCCTCACTTCCCTAAACTCCAGATCATATGGACAACCTGCGAGATATTAATCAACACATTCATACAAATTATCCTTCATCGCTCTGTCTTTTTACATTTAAATAAGGACTTTAGATTCAATGCATTTATTTCTCTTGTAGTCACACCTCTACAATAGCTGTGATTATTTTATTGAACATATACTAACCAAAGGAACAATTTAGTGTGCTGTCTGCACTCTTTCTAGTTAAACCACTACGCCGCTGTAAGTAAAATAACTCTCAGAAATGGCAAAAAAGTAAACAGTATTTAAAGGAAAACTACTTTCATCGATTTTTGAATTCTGTGTCTCTGTGCCAGAAAGACACTGTCTACTGAAAAACACTATAACGATTAAGTCATTAATTATAAAGAACAGAAACACATGAAAGATTAATGAAAGAAGAACAGCATTTTAGTCTATGTCAAATATGCTCTCGCTTCAATAAAAGATGACTGAAACAAATCAAATGCATTGTTTTCTATGAAGCGTAAAAAATGCACAACTTGTACAATAAATAAATTAAACAGATGCATGAGTAGTGCAATGATACAAATTCACTTAATATGCAATAAATGTGTAATTTCATGCAATTTTAGGTATATGCAATAAGAGCTGTTTTTTTTAAACATTCAACTGCTCTTTGTTCCTCAAAATTGCTAAAATTATGGTTAATGGAAGGATATGACAGAAGAAGCATGTGAATCAATCAAGCATGATCTTACCAGGCTCAGGCATCGTCCAGCGCTCACACAGAAACAGTTCACTGGGTTCAGAAGCAGCGCCCAGTCCAACAACATTGGCTGCGAAGACTCTGAACTGATGAAAACTTCCTTCCTTCAGGCCAGTCACCTAAAAACAAAAGCAACACATAATGGGAAATAAGTGGATGTGCCTGGAAGGACAGAAGAGAGACCTAAAATACAAGACAAAACTATATCAATAATAAAAAACCATCTGTAAAAGAGACAGTTAATAAACAAGCAGGCTTCTACATTTTCAGTGTTCATTTATGCAAAATGTGTTTAAAGCCACAGAGGAGAGGATTACACTCTTAATGGAAGCTGAAAGCATCTTCAAAATAACTCTTATATTTAATGAACTAAGACACAAGAGACTGAAAACAGCTTGGTGGATGACTGACGCTCCAATTCTGTGTGAGCCCTTTGAATTTTTAACCCAGAAGCTACTTTGCTATTTATTTATACAGTTTTTATGTTTAGCATTTATTTTATTTTTGAATATATATTATATAGCATTTTTTAAATTTGTTTTTCAACATTCACTTTAATTTTAGTTAAATGTTCACAAATTTAGCTGTTTTTTGTCAATATTTATTTTATATTTTTCACTTTTGAGAACTTTTAGTTTTTTTCCCTTCAATTTTCAGTTATATTATTTATTTATATTTTAAATGATGTTTCTTTTATATTTTGAATATTTAATTTTGTTGCGTTTTTGTCATTCTAAAAATTCATTTTTAATTAATTTTTATTTCAGTTTTAGCTTAGGCTACTTTTTAGTACTATATTTTTTGTTAAAAAATTTTATTTTAATTTTTCACTCAATTAATTAATTAAAGTAGAGTCTTGTGAATTAGAAGTGTTTTGAAACCAAGAATTTATTACATTTATTAATATTTTAACAAAGTTTTAATTTTTATGGTTAGCATTTTTATCTTTATTTGTGTTAATGCTTTAATTTTTCTTTTTTGGCATTTTATTTTGGCAATTTTTGGCATAAGCTTTAGAAATTTTAATAGTTCACATTTATTTTATTTGAGTAGCAACAATATATATTTTTAATGGTTTAGTTTAAGTTTTTATTTTAATAAATTGAATTCCATTTGATTCATTTAAATTAAATAAATTGTAATATCATTATAACCCTGCCAAGAAAAGCCTTTTATAGTGCATCGATCCGCCGGCTGACGTCTATATCGAGGGCCATTAGGCCTTAGAGCTACTTATCAGATAAACATTGCTTTAAGACCGTTTCTATGATAAGAAGCAAAGATCAGGGCGAGTGTCCACCTAGTCACAAGTAATTGGGATTGGATTTAGGAAAATGGGCCTTCTTGAGCCTTTAGACTTGTGATTAACTGTTGCCTGAATCCTCTTATCAAATCAGAGGCTTATCTGTGAGCTCAAACCTCACAGGGAACAGCCAGCAGATGGCAGACGTCAGAGAAGAGAAGGGTTTTTAATGTTTGTGTCGATCTGTAATAAGGCCAGACAGGTGTGTGTGTCCCTGACTGCTCGATGAGAAACGGAAACATTAACATGGGCTTCATGCTATGACCACAGTGCCCTCCGAGATCAATGCTTTCTAATTGACATAATGTACTTTGAGGCATGCTGTGAGCAAAGCAAACAGTACAAAGTAACCTTCTCCTTCTCTCTGAAAAACACTATTTTTAGGGGACATGTTAACATAAAGAGACACGGGGTTGGTGCTGTTTCAGTCCATCAGAGGGCGCTGTGCACTCATTACACTTCACACCAGAACACAAATAAGACCCATAAAACCTGTTCAGCTTCTTTATAGGAGGCAGTGATCCTTCAGAAAATATTATTTGTTCACCAAGAGGTCAAAATAAATATTATATGTTTTTGCAAGGAACACCATTGTTACTGCTCAGGTTTTGTTATTTCAGTATTGTTGAGATGCTATTATGAGTTTTTATTAATAGTTTTTCAAATTTTTATTTTTTATATTATTACAGAAAATTGAAGATGTTTTTAAAACAGAAGAACGAGAAATTACAAAATCTTTAACAGAAACTTTTCTTTGTTCCTTTTTGTGTTGAGATTTGTTTCAGATGTCTATATAGTTTTTATTCATTTTATTTCTGTTTATTTTTTAAAATTCGTATAAAAGTTGCCATTAAATGTGTTCAAATTGAAGTACTGCAAGAATTTTAAAAATACATAAAAATAAAATGGAATAAAAATTAATAATTGAATAAATGAATAAAAAGTTAAAGTTAAAATAAAAAAGCACATTACACAATGATAAAACAAAACTATCATTTAAAAATGGCCGAAAATATAAAAACGAATGTGAAGCCTTTTACTTCCTGAATAAATAAAAGTACTTTCATTAAGTATTTTTAATTAAATATTTTTCTTTGTTCCTTTTTGTGTTAAGATTTTATGTCTATATAGTTTTTATTCATTTTATTTCTGTTAACTTAATTTTTAATTCATATAATTGTTGCCATGACAACTAAATTAAATTAAATAATTTCAAATTGAAGTACTACACGAATAAAAAAACAAAAAAGGAATAAATAAAAAAAGTAAAATTAAACATCGCACAATTATAAAACAAAACTGTAATTAAAATTTTCCTGACTAAATAATAATATTTTTATTAAGTATTTTTTAATTATGAATTATTAAATATTAATCTAAATATTATATTAAATATTAATCTAAACAACATTTTTCAAAGGCTTTGCCTTTATTTATTTAAAAACAGAACACCAATTTGTGTTTGTGAACGGCTTTGTCCAATATGAATTTGTTTTAAACAACCAATAATTAGCTGAGAATGACAGCGTAAAGAACACAACAAGTGTTTAATAATTAAACTTCCACACATCTGCATCAACTAAGAAGCTTTTAGACTATTCAGGCCGTGGCCTCTGTCTGTATACTCCACAAATTAAACATCACCTTCTCTAACAATCGATTTTTTTTCATCAAACCACTAATGCCACGTTCAAGCTAGAACACAGTCTAATTAAACACAGTGAAAACAATCAAAAATAAACAACGCTTTACGTTTTAATTAAGTCTCCATGGACACCACGGTTGCTTGGTGACACATTTATAGTTAGACAAAGGCAGATGAGCAGGTCAAACTTTTCCTGGTTCGACTGCAATGAAATATCGAGCAATCAACAATATTTATGACTGATTTAAGCATTGTTCGTCACAGCAGCGTGTACATCACAGAGGCTTTTCTCACTCTTTCTCTGCTTGTAAATGTCTCACCTCATACATTCTGTCTTTAGCGGGTTTGATGTTGATCTCTCTCCAGGAACTCTGGGATTTTTCTCTCTGGTCCAGGTAGTAGCCGCGCACAGGATCTCCTCCGTGATTGGCCGGGGCTCTCCAGCCAATCAGCATCTCCGATCCAGTGCAGTGCAGGAGAGAGATGGCTGATGGACAGGACGGAACATCTGCAGTAACAGGCAGAACAAGGTCAGAGGTCATTCAGAGGACGGTCAGAGGTCACAGTGGTTTCACTGCTGAAGTCAACCACATGATGTTTGCTATTAATTGTTAATGAATTAAATAAGTGATTATTTGACATACAGCTGGAATAAACGATAATTCATAGGATGACCAGATGTCTTGGTTTTCACAAGTGTCCTGATAAAATACTGGTCTTGACTTCAGCTGACTAAAATCAAATCTTATAGATATCGCATTACCACAGTACTACAGCTTTTATTAATATTTATTAATTTATTAATATTAATTAGCTTTTATTTTCATATTTTTAGTTTTGTTTTCATTTTAGTTAAATTTTTTTTACACACCTCTTTAAGTTTATTTCAGTTTCAGTTTTAATGTATTTACTGTTGATAAAAAGAAAAAGTTCTAGTTAACGATAGTAACCCAGTGAGATTATTTTAATCAGTAATTATTATTTTAATATTAATTTAAGAAGTTTAATCTGACCAATAAGAACAAATATATTTCATGCGGAATTACATTTAATGGCTTCAGGTTCCAATTATATCATCATTTTTAATGCTTAAACGTATATATTTGTAAATTTAAACTAGTTTATTGTAAATTATGCTTCATTTTTGTCGGGTGAACCCAGGACTAGTGTTTTATCAGGACACTCGTTTTTTTTCCAACTTTTTTTCAAGTTATAGTTGTTTTTTTGTGCAATTCGGACTTTTTTTTTTCCGTAAATGCGAGTTTCCAAAATACTGTAAAAATTGTGAGATAAAAAAGTAGCAATGTTAATTTTTTTACAATTCCCTGGCAGAAACAAAAATAATTTATTCACGAAACACAGGGTTGATCTGCAGGAACATGTGTTTGATGCTAACAGAGAACATCAGCGGCACTCAGAACCAGCCGTTGTTACTAAGGGAAAAGCTGAAGCATCAGACGACAGCCTATTACTGTCAGGACTGAGCCATCCTCTGCTGTAACAAGCCTGTCTCTGGTCACCTCACCTCTTCTGCTCCATGTAACGAAGCTTGTACTTCACTGACAGCAGAATACTACGGTAAACACAAGCAGACTTTTACATTTCCTGCGCACAATGTTAAAGTGGTTTCTAAGGAAAGAGTACAGTATGTGGTTGCTATAGTGTTTCTGAGTGGTTGCTAGGGTATTTAAGGTGGTTGCTAGGGCGTTCTGAGTGGAATGCTTACTAGTCCAAGTCAAAAGAGTTCACCAGCTGTATCTGTTCATGCAGAAGCTCTTTCATTGAATGATCAAATTCACACTGAGACCATAAACAGTTTTCTGGAGCTCATGCAGACAGACGGCAGCACTTCAGACAGGACGGCGTCACATTTAAAGCTGCTGTCCTGTAGAGTGTGGTCTGGTTCACAGGCGGGTCAGACTCTTACATATCGCTGATGTGACTCGAACAGCAGGAGACTCGTCAGAGTAGATACTGTTTCCTGCCAGTCCCACAGTCTTCACCCGGAACACGTAGTCTTTATTAGTCTTCAGGCCATCAACTATAAACCTGAGCAAAGAAGAAAACCAGCTTTAGTAGGAATATTAAGTTCTTTTACATATCTTAAAGAGACAGTTAAACCAAAAATGAGAATTAGTTGTTCATTTACTCACCCTCAGGCCATTCAAGATATAGATGACTTTTTTTATTCACGAAAACATAGTTTATCAGCTGAAACCATGGTTTTTCGTGATTCATAAAATGCACTTAATTCCTGACAATATATTGAGGTCTTATGAAGCGAAATGATCAGTCTGTGCAAGAAAAAAATTATGATTTACAGCATTATTACCGATAATCCAAAGCCTTAGTCAGACGGTCTGGAGTGATGTCCGGTTCACGAACGATTCACTCTTCTGAACCGGTTCTTTTTAGTGAATTAGTTGCACCAGTTCAAACTAGGGGACGCATTCACAAAACATTCTTAAGAAGAAATTTTTACTTAACGGCCATTTCCTAACTTAAAAAAAAGTTGCGCTGCGCTGCCAAAGATCATGTTGTATTTAAAGTCTAAAATTTAAATGATCTGACTCATTTAGAGTCGGCAAAAAGTAGCGCTACACCATGACCGGGCTTTACAATTTCAGTCACCGTTTTCACTATTACGTAATCCCTATTAATAGTCCCACAATGTATTACAAAGTAAATTCATGTCACAATATCTTTAAGATCTACTGTTAACTGATTGTATTTCTGGAACGCGCATTGCACCTTTATCATGTTAATACTCAATAAACATGTCAAAAAAAGTCATCTTCATTTTGGATGGCCTAAGCACATTTCTCTTTAATTGCCACTTAAACAGGATACAAGACGAGACCTGGTTTTAGTGATGGGCTTATTGTTGATGGTCTTCCACTGTCCACTTCCAACCTCACTCCAGTACAGATAGTATCCCACTATGCCCTCTGTTATTTTGGGCTCCTTCCACTCCAGCAGGACTGAGCTGCTGGTGTCTCGGATGGGCAGGACGCCGTGTGGAGGAGCGGGAACTCCTAAAACAACAAAAAACAAACCCACAATCAGCTGTACTGCTTTACATACACACCTGTAAAAAAGAAGTGTACTCAAAAACATAATTCTGTCATCATTTCTTCTCCCTCCACTTGTTCGAACAAACAGGTTCGAAACAACTTAAGTGTAAGCGAAAAATGATTCATTTTTATTTTATGTGCACTGTTTCTTTAAGAGGACAGTCACCTAGCGGTAGTCCCAGTGAGACGGGTTTGCTGGGAAGAGATGGTTCGCTGATGCCGTACTTGTTGACAGAACGAACACGGTAAATGTACGTCTTTCCCTTCTGCTGGTCGAACGCAGTAAATCTGGTGGACAGAACGGTCATGTCCATACTGGCCAGATGCCAGCTCTCCTTCCCTGTTAGGGACTGAAATAAGCAGCAGTCAATACAGTCATCTTCACATTAGTGTATTCTTAATTATTACAGTACATTTAAGCTAAGATTTTTACATTTTTCTAGTATGTGCGTCTATTGAATCAAATATATTTCTGTCTAAATTCAGATTTTTTAAAATCTGTTTTTCATTTTAATCTATAAATTACACTTGCATAAAGTAAGAAAAAAACAACAAAAAAAAAAAAAAAACACCAGCCATACTACTATATGCAAGAGCAATTTCTTTAAATTCTGGTGTGTATAAAATTTTTTTTGTGTAGAATTAATGTTATGACAAGTTAAAAAATACATAAGAAATCCATTGTTCAAATTATTGTTCAATATATTATATATAATTTATGCAAGTGCAATTTTATAAGTTAAAATAATAATAATAGCATTGCATTAAAAAATATCCAGATTAGAAATGTGTTATTTTTTTTTTTAAAAAAAAGTTAAAAAATAATAAAACTATTTAAAAAAAATTAGACAGAAATAGTTTTTTTTGCCAATATATGTTCTTCAGGGATGTTTTTTAATATATACAATAAATAAACAAATAAATACTATGAATTACATTTGCATATATATGGTTGCTTATATTTAAGCCATACGTAAACCATACGTACACACATTTACGCACACACTGACTACTTTATTCATGTTAAAAAATGAAATTTCATACATATATATATACACACACACACACACACACATCAGAAACTAGACAGAAATAGGTTTTTAGCAGTTTCTGTGTAGCCTGGGAACTTCAAATTACATATTTTTTGTATAATTTTATGTTTTAACTATAAATTATACTCGACCAAAGTAGCAGGTCTCCATGAAGATAAAGTATTGCAATATCCTCTATAGTACAACGTGCCGGGTGGTAAAAGGGAATTTAAATCTTTTTCATATATATGTATTTCTGCCCCCACAATTTCAGAAGATCTCGATGAACTAGACAGTTTTATTATGGTTCTTCTTATAAAAAGTCTAATAAAGCATATGTCCTGTGGCAGTGTGCGCTTTCTCCTGCTCATTACAGAGACGGCGAGCGGCTGGAGCTCTTTCTTCTGCCTGATATTGGACGATACGACCTCCTCTGCTCTGTGAGCGAATCACTCCCAGCTCTTTTACTCTGTGAGTCACAACGAGATGATCTTAAACTTTAAAACCGCCTCGAAAACCAGAAGGATCTTGACCTTTTCCAGTGCTGGAGGCCATAGACATCAAAAAATGAGGAGCTAAACTTTAAAACCACTTTTAGTGTTTAGCCTCTTGGGGTATTTTATTTGCTCTGTAACATTTTAAATTTCTACCAAGTTCATTTAATGTTTGCTTGCGTTACTGGATTTGCACAGAATGCTCAGATAGTCATGCAATGGAAGAATGCATTTTAATAGTTGCATTTTAATGCTCGCAAGCTAAACTTAAATGTCCAACAGAGAAGATGATGTGATGTTGTTTTTAATTCTTGCATAGCAATGCTGCTTGATACGGCAATTTCAAAATTCGATTCCCTAATAAAAATATACATACTGTAAAGCACATAACTTCAAATGTTATAATTAAAAAATAATTATATTTCATATAATTATATATATATATATATATATATATATATATATATAAATCATATAATTTACCTATACATTGTTTTTATTATTAACAAAAATAATTAAAATAATTTTCAATGAGTGAAAAATGGAACAAATAAAATAATAATAAAAAATACATCAGATGTCAAATATATCAGAAAAAAATTAACCTAGAGATGCTGTCTTGGCAACTAACTGAAATAAATAAATAAATAAATAAATAAAGTACTTTAAAATTACAAATTAAATGCACACATTACAACTAACTAAAGAAATACTACAACAAACTGAAATTAAAAAACTTAAAACATTAAAATAAAACCTGATAAAAAATTAAGTAAATATTAGATTATAAAAAAATGTAAATAAAATAAAATGAAAAAAAAAATATAGACTGTGTTAGGCAGTTATGTGAAATAAATAAAATTAAGTTAGAGTACTTGAAAATAATTAATGCTGAAATAAAATGAATGAAATAATTTTTTTTTAATAAAAGACAAAAACCAATAAAATAACGACAAAAGCACACAACAAATTTTTTCAAAACAAACTTTAAAAATAAAACCAAATTCAAAATATTATTTTTATAAAAAAATATAAAAAATTTTTATTTATAGTAAATAAACAAATTTTAAGATAACGCTGAACCAATTAAACCCAACTTTTACATGTGTACATTTATTCATTAATATGCCTTATCCAAATCAACTTATCAATGTGGAATAAAACAAACAAACCAGTTCTGTCCAACTAACTACAACAAACTGAGCGCCTAACAGTTTTGTGCGTGGGTCGCAGACATGCATACATAGTCTAAAGAGATGATTCGGTCTGCTCAAAGTCATACAAGCAAACCGAAGCAAAATCTCAGAACAGCAAGCGCTTTGAAGTGGAAAGGAAAGGCATAACACGGATGAGCTGCATTAAGGTCTCTCTGCATTTAATGAACTGTTGGCTTTGCACCTGCTGCCACCCAGATACAGCTTCCAAGGTCTCTAATTAGCCAGCTAGTCAAAGTGCAGCTTTAATTTGGCTCGCTGTGTAAAGCCAACGCGACGGTAAGGCCTGCAGTTGAGGGTAAAAACTACAAGCGAGGGAGCGTAGAAGCCCACGGGGCCTGTCTTAATGAGCTGAACTGCAAGCTGTGCGTGGGATGAAGGTCAGCTCTCACCCGCTCCACGGCGTAGGTGAGAGGCTCTCTGCCCCGCGGATCCGGTTCAGTCCAGCTCAGCACGGCGTAGGTGTCGCTAAGCTCACAAACACACACATCAGTGGGAGAGAATGGCACTCGAATCTGACCTGAGGATGGCAGAGAGAAGAGACTGTGAACATACAGCATGCAGAGAAGAGCAGGAGAGCGAGGGACTCATGGAGAACGGGTAAAGGCATGGTCACACTACCAAGATAAAAAAACCAAGATTCACTGAATATACTACTTTCTTCTAAGCTAAGAAGTTACAATCAATTTCTTTTAGCTACATTCAAATAATAATAACATTTTTGAATATAGAAAGGGGTTATATGATGTTGCTAAAAAGTATATTATTTTGTGTATTTGGTGTAATGCAATGTGTTTATGTGTTGAAGTTTAAAAAAACACATTATTTTCCACATACATACTGTACATTATTGGTTCTCCTCTAAGCTCCGCCTCCTGAAATGATTTGATTTGTACAAAGTCAATTCTAAAAAAAGCGAGTTGTGCTCTGATTGGCCAGCTATCCAGTGCACTGTGATTGGCCGAATGCCTCAAGCGTGTGACGTTACGCCTCTTACCATAACATGATGCCAAGGTTTTTTAATAAGAAAACCAAACTATCTTAAAAGTTGTGAATCAGAAGAAGCAGACTGTTCTTGCAGAGGTAAAATTGCCTCTCTTTCTAGCCTCTGTGCACAGCCGGCAAGCGAGCCGAACCGTTACCAAAACGTGATGTGTAAACTCTGCTGGCCACTGATTGGCTGGAGAAAATCGCCATTACTGCGTCACTGAACTTGCAACACGAGACACAACAAATCAGCACAGCCAGCGAAGGATCGGACGCAACCTTTTTGTTTGAAGAAACGCATTTTGTTTCGTGGTCTATTGAGGAAACAAATGGGGAACGTGAAACATCCCCATGCCGAGAATGAAGAACACCATTCCATTGATATGCTCCATTGTTGTGTGTTTGTTTGTGGCGCCTTTACGATGATGTCACGGCAGTAGAGGCGGCGCAACTAAGGACATGTGAATAATGCCGCCCACTCTAAAGTGGCAGTGAAAACGCAAACCGAGCCAAACTGAGCAGTGTTGAGCCGTAACGAGCCGCGCCGAGTTGTACCACGCAGTGGAAAAGTGCCAACAGACTGCTCTGTCAGCTTCAGGAATCAGTCCTCTGTAAATGTGCTGAACACACTCCAATATTTGTGTTCAACTGTTCTGGAACAGTGTTGGAAACACAACTTAACACTGAT
>JAUCMU010000030.1:21566497-21582736 GCA_032275025.1 Enteromius treurensis | reverse complement strand
ATCTAGTCCTATTTTATTTTACTTTAATTTTATATATATATTTTTTGATATATATATGCATTTTTATTTGTAATGTAATTGAATTAAATTTTACTAAAAGGTTAGGAATATATTTGTGTTCAGGAAATGTAAAAATTCTATTTATTTTAAATACATTAATTTAATGTTATTGGATTTATTATTCAGTTATTTAGATTAATGTAATATTTATATTTAAACTGATTTTAAAATTTAAATAGTATAACATTGAATATTGAATATTAAATGTACTTAATTTAATGTTTCATTTAATTTGATCATATTTGTATTTATCATTTCATTTAATTTTATGCATAGGAATACATATTTTGTCATTTAATTAAATTTAACTAATATATGTTCGAATCTAGTCCTAGGCTATTGAGCGTATATATATACAATTAATATTTATTACTTATTTTATTATTTATTTAATTTTACATGGATTTTTAAAATTGATAAAAAATTAAATACTTACATTTTACTGAAAGGTTTGGAATTTTACTGAATGTAATATTGTGGTTTCCTTAACAATACAAGCCCTATTTCTCAACACCACTGTCGAATCTCAATCTTTCTATATTACTGTCTATTTTCTATATGTTCAATATTCAAAGTAAATCTGAACAGGTGTGACTGTCAGTCGTTCTCATCTAGTTTTGTACATCTATGTGTGTTTCTGTGGTGCAGCGAGGGTTTAACGGGGATCACAGGAGCCGTTCTGTTTAACGGCCTGGACTCAGTCTTCACCATCAGGCTAGCTGACAAACACAAACTCACTCTAATTATCAGACAAAATGAGACTGAAACTGATTCATACAGGCCTCAGCTTCAGAGAGTTTAAAAGCCTATCTGACCTTCAGGTGTTTTGTGTAAGCCAGGATTACATCACTGTACATTTACGGTGTCCTACACTGATCGCAAGCAGAAATTCATACTTTTATTCAGTAAGGATGCATTAAACTGATCGAAAGTGACAGCAAATACATTTCTAATATAACAAAATCTTTAAATTTCAAATAAATGCTGTTCTTTTGAACTTTCTGTTCATCTGCGAATCCTGAAAAATATGAAGCAGCAAAACTCTTTCCAACATTGATAATATTTAGGGTTCTTGATCAACAAATCAGTATATTATTATGATTTCTGGAGTAACAATGCTTAAAATTCAGCTTTGATCAAAAAACATAAACTATATTTTAATACATTTAAAACAAAAACATTATTGTAAATGTAAATAATATTTCACATTTTACTTTTTCACTGTATTTTTGATCAAATAAATCTCCAAAATATACTTATATTATAAAAAAATCTTACTGGCCCTAAAACTTTAAATTATATATATATTTTTTTTAGAAACTTGGTGCTGTCTGAAAACAAATACAATTAAAATAAATAAATAATGAGTACAAATGAGTAATGCGAAATAAAAAAATAAAAAAAGGCTTTGTCACAAAATTATTAATTATTATTATTATTTTCTTTTTGTAGTTTACAACAGTTTTTCTTTACTGTTATTATTATTTTTACTGGCTTGTTATATCTGTTAATTTAATGATTTTTGATGGCAGATTTTTGCTTGATTTAAGAGCGATTTGCTTGTTTCAAGAACATTGCTTTCTTCATAATGACATGTATACAACCAAAATGAAGAACCTATTTCATCTTTTGTTTCATATTTCTCTCTAATAACCCGGCTAAATGAGTAGTAATCTTTATTACTTATTTTAAGATGCAGGTTTATCCAAACTGACATGCAAATTTAACTGTAATAAAAATATTTTTCAATTTATTTTATTTTATTGAAGGATTTGGAATATATATTTTTTCAGAAAATGTATTCCTGTTTTTTTTTTTACTCTTTTATTTGTCAAATATAATATAATATAATATAATATAATATAATATAATATAATATAATATGATATGATATGATATGATATGATATGATATGATATAATATAATATAATATGACATGACATGACATGACATGACATGACATAATATAATATAGTATAATATAATATAACATAACATAACATAACATAACATAACATAATATAATATAATATAATATAATATCAATTTTATTTTGCAATTTAATTTAATTTTAAATGCATATTTAAATGTAAGAAAAAAACAAACTTTAATTTAATACTTTTTTTTATTTAGACTTTTTAAATTTAATTTAATTAAATTTTACTAAAAGGATATTTTTGGAATATATTTGTGTTCAGAAAATCTAGCCCTCCTTTTATTATTTATTTTTTTTGTCTAATTTAATATAGTATTAAATTATTTTTATTTTGCAATTTTTTAAATGTTAAAATTTTAAATTTTTTTAGAATTTTCCTGAATATTATGGTTTCTTTAACAGTACAAACCCTATTTCTTAACACAACTGTCAGATGTCATTTAATTTTCCACTTTGTATTACTGTGTATATTTTCTATACATTCTATATTCATGTTTGTGTGCACTCATCTCATAAATATAATAATTTCAACAGAATTGAAGGCAGCAGCACTTCTTCAGTTAATCCAGATGCACACATTAGTGTTTGTTTAGACACTCAGACTGAGCTTCATCTGTGTTATTAAAGTTCGTCCTGTTCTCAGAGGAACACAATCACAAAAGCAGAAGTTATCTGTATGTTTGCGGATCTGAATGTGTCCTGACAAGCCAACAAAAAAGAAAAGAGGGAAGTGATTGAGATTAATCTTGTAATATGATCCTGAGTGAAGAATGGCAATGCGTGAGATTCACTGAATGAACAAACGTGGTCGGTTTTCACTTTGACTGTCAAATCAGCCAGAAGAGAAGTTGAAGTAACTGAAACGCACCAGCTTTGGCCAGCGTTATTGTGTTGTTGCATGAACTGTAAACAAGGCTTTCTGTCAGTTCACGGCCTGTACGATGCGCAACAATATCTAGATAGAGATAGAGATAGATAGAGATTTTTCCACTCTACTTTAAGTTGCAGGGGATTCTCAACAAAAATAAAACAAAACAAACTAAATAAAATAAAATACTGTAAGACAAGTTCTGTTATACACAACCAGTCAAAAGTTTGGAATATTTAAGATTTTTTTCTCTTTGGCTCATTAAGGCTGCATCAGTATCTGTTCAAATATAATTTATTTATGTGATTAAAGCTAAAAAAATTAAGCTTTATTACTCCAGTCTTCAGTGTCAAATGATCCTTCAGAAATCATTCTAATATAATAATAATAATAATAAAAAAGAAAAAAAAAAAGATTATCAATGTGAATTGAATTTTTTTTGGAAATCATGATACATTTAACTTTTCAAGATTCAAAGATGAACAGCAAAAAACAAAAAACAAGCAAACAAAAAAAAAAAACAGTATTTGAAATTGAAATATTTTGAAACCTTACATTATAAATGTTTTTATCATCTTTTGATCAGTTAAATGAGGCATAAGTAAGAATGTCTTTAAATCAGCATATTATTATGATTTTGAAGGATCATGTGACACTGAACACTGAAGCGATAATGCTAATAATTCAGCTGTGAATCATAAAAATATATTACATTTTAATACATAATCAAATAAAAAAACTGTTATTTTTAACCGTAATAATATATCCAAATTTTATTGTGTTTCTGATCAAAACTCATGCAGCCTTGGTGAGCAAAAAAGACTTCTTCCACAAACCCTTAAAAAAGTCTTAATTCCTGCCTTGTGGCTCGATACTGTAACACAATGTGCATTTTAACATGATAAATTAAGCACAAGAAACAAACAATAGAGCAATGATGCATGAATGTCCTGGCCAGGTCTCAGTGCAGTTGTGTGTCTATTGTTATAAATCTGGCCTTGAACGCTGCCGGTGTTCAGCTGGGAATGAGCTCAGAATAACTGCAGCACATGTCCTGAATGTCAGACAGAAACAGCTGCTTCCCCGTCACTTACTGTCATGTATCTCCACAGACGATCATACACATGATCCCCAACATGAGCCACGCTAAACAATCACTGTTGCTCATTTAACTAGCAGCTCAACCCAACATTTACCTGAACTCATCTAACCCTTTATACAATATGTCCTTATTTCTCCTCCATGAAACAAACACAGTCTACAAAATGATATACTGTGTGATAAGAAAACCCAAATCAAGTCATCATTCACTGATGCTGTTTCAGCCAGTATATTCACATTATGATTTGTCACTGAAGATTATAACAACATAACTGTGATTAATATTTCCACATGCACTTATTATAATGGCGTTCAGCTTGTTTTCTTTATTCATAAAGTCTTTCTGACTTTTTTCCATCCTCAAAGCTAAATAAAGTATATTTATACTTTCATAGTAGCCACATGTGTTTATGAATAAAACAATATATATATATTTTATATATAAAATATGTCAGACAAGCTGTTGCATCAAACCCAAATCAGTCTCTGGCCACACTAAATATAGCTTACTAAGAAATATTATGTAATTATATTAATATTATTGCATAATACTATTATATAATATTATATATAATTAATATATATCATATTAGGTTTTTATTATTTTAAATGATCTGTTTTAGGGCCTTTTTTTACTTATTTACATGCATTTATTTTGCATAATGGCATTATCTTAAGTTTTACTCCAACATTTACATTTAAACTTTTTACATTTTTATTAAAAATAGTAATAATAGTATTAAATAAATAATTAAATTATGAAATTCTATAAATATTAATTATATATTAAGTATATAAAATGTATATACTTATATATACCTGTTTAAGGGCAATCAGTTTTTCCTGTTTTATTTATGTATTTATTTATTATTTAATAAAAAATTATTACAGTATTTTCAACACAAAACAGCTGTGCATAATATATATGTAAGAATTATATATAATGATTATTATATTATTATTATACTATAATATATTATTCTTTTGTATTGATTTTTTTTATCCTTTTTTAAGCTTGCTAACATAAACCTCTTCTGCTGTTAAAAAAAAAAGAGCAGCTCAGAAATTCTGCACAGTATATTTTTGTGATTTATCATCCATATATTTTGTGTTGCATGGAAAAAGACAGTATGAGTAAATGCCAAAAACACGCTGAATGTCCAGCTGAAGTTTTTAGAAAGCCTCAGAAGAGCTGCTAAGAGCTGGTGTGTTGACCCAGCTGCTCTCTGATGGAGGACGGCAGACTGAGCTTCACTGATAAATACCGCTAACTCAGCTGATGATTTACACGGGTTTGCTGGAGCATGTTTGGAGGGTCAGCGAAGCTCTACCTGGATTTGAACTTTCTCTTCTTGATCTGGGACGACATCTGCATGCCGTGAGACATCTGCTCCATCTGCTCCTCCTGCTGGAGCTCTCTTACTATTTTGGTAGCCATTGCAAAGCTCTTGGTGGCACCTGCATGAAGCAGAAGCACACAGCTGTCAGAGGACAGAGAATCACAGCCATCACATCCACAACAGGACGAGTCACGGCCCATTTCCATCCGGCTCAGAAATCATACACACGTGCAATATAAAGGACTGATGCAACACATTACATGTGAACCTGTGTGACTCACAAAACCTGTCAGGAACGTTTCACCCACAAATAAAAAAAAGAACGATTCTGGATAAGAAGGACGTCTGTTTTAGGGCCATTCAGGGTTATGGTTATAAACTAAAATAACAACAACAACAAAAAACATTAACTGAAGTGAAATAAAATATAAAAAACATAAACTTATATTTCGGCAAGTTGCAACAAAAAACAAACAAACCAACTAACAAACAAAAGTTTTATATTTTAAAAGTATTTTGCATTAAGATTCAGCCTGCTAAGGGCTTAACTAAAACAAAACATGTTTAATTTGTAATAAAATAAACGAAAAAAAATGTAAAATATTATTCCAGGTAGGTGCCAAGAAAAATAAATGAATACAAATGTTTTTACCAAATAAAAAAACAAACAAACAAAGAAAAAAAAAAAGAAAAAAGAAAAAAAAAGAAATAATATTAATATTTAAATATTTGTTATAATATTTTGCATATTATAAACATTAAAACATTAACTGAAATAAAGAACCATTCAGTGTTTATCGTTAAATAAAGTTACAACTAACTACAGCTACAACTAAATCTAAAACAATAAAATGTTCATTACTTGGAATAAAATCTGAAATAAAAAAATAAATAGAAAATATACTTTAATTCTACTAGGAAACATTTCTTTATTTAGTATTTTTTTCCCCTTATTCTTATTATATATAAAATATAATATGGTTTAAAAAAACTAAAAAATACTTGTGCATATAAAAATAAATTGCTAAAATCTAAATTAATAATAATAAAAAAAACACATCTCTGTTAAATGTAATGTTTTGTTAATTTTTTGTTCCCGGATTTTTTGTGTTTGAAATGTGACTTGGACATGTTTTGATGATTTTCATCCAACCCCTACAGCAGTCAGAGTCGAAAAGCGACACACATTGTGTTAGAATCCTGTTAAAAGTCCCTTTGTGAGCTATTGTGAGAATAATAATTCATTAGTTGTGGGGCTGGATGCGGCGTGTGAGAGTCCCGCAGTCATAAATCAGCTCTTGCCCATCCAAACAGAATCAGGTCGTGTCTGAACGATGGCTTCATTTACCCCAGACTTATAACAACCACCTGCGTTACCATCAGAGCCCTCAGCTCTAACCAGATCACATCTACAACAGCCTTCTGATCATGGGTTCATCTTTAACAGAGGTCACTCTGCAGCATATTACAACTGATCTGTCATCAGCTGAAAGAGAGACATAGAGAGAAAGAGAGAGAGAGAGAGAGAGAGAGACAGAGAGAGACAGAGAGAGGGAGAGGGAGAGAGCATGCAGGCCAGTGTCTCTCTCAATGAAAACAGACTGTTCAGAGAAACACAACTGCGACTGCAGAAAAACACTCTGGAGGTGATGGATGAACAGACTCATGAGATATAACTCCATAAACGCCAAACGGCTGGAGTTTCATCTTGGCTTTCCAGACTCTTTCTTTATAATGCTGGAAGCTCAGAGAAACAGGAACGCAAGGAAGCACGACTAAGTGTTAATTAGGATTTTAGAATTTATGAAGAAAACTTGAGCGGTGCTTAACTTGCTTGGGTGCTTACTTTCTGACCCATATCCAAGGAGTTAAAATCATAGTATAATACAATGTCCAAGTGTCTGTTAGAATAACCTGAACCTGAGCATGCAATGTATACCATTACTTGGCGCAAAATAAACATGAAATTAAATAAAACAATGATTTCTGGTAGCTATCAGAGCAATATTTCTCATTGTCATTTAATTTAAGTTGGAAATACAAAATAAAATGACTAAAATGATTGACAAAAATGACAAAAAATATAATATTTTAATAAAAAGTTAAAATAAAAATGGATAAAACAATACTGGATACATTATTTGTTTTTTTTTTACATGTATTTAGCATAATTCTCATGGATGTTAAGCATGTTTTACATGCATTAGTTTTTACTGAGATGCAAATATACTAATAATAAAAAAAAACAACTAAAAATTAAAAACATGAATGAAAAACAAATAACGTTCATATTAAATTATATATAAAAATTCATTAATGTGCAATTTTATAGCAAAACTATCATCTGAACACAAGGACCAAACACTGCACTAGTATTAGTTAAATTAGCAAGTGAATGTCTGATTTTGTGATTAATTTGGAGAGTTTTTTTCAGATAGAGAAGCACTGATCTTCAGGTACATAGTTAAGCAGAGAGATAACTGCAAACAGCAGGATGCTGGGGTTGTAAATCCACTCACGTTTTTCAGGCCTTTAAGATGATCAGCAGAACGTCTCTCCTCCTCCTCGACCTTCAGCCGTCTCTTGCTCTTCTGCTTAAGTCTTAGCTCCTCTGACTGTCCCAGCTTCTGTCTCTGACCTCACAAACTCCTCCTCGAGGTGGTAAATATAGAGCGACAGCAGAAGCAGGCATCCAGATAGACTTCCAGTGAGATCAGAAGACCTGGAATGACACAATGGGCCGCTGCATTGTGGGAAAAAGATCTGTGGAAACAATGCATGAAGACCTCAGCAATAAAACACGCTCCGATCTGCATTAAAGTCTCTGAAGAAGATATTAGATGAGATCCTGACGCTCACGTTTGTCTGCAGTCACAGCATTTGATTTGGAAATGACCCCAGATGAAGCTTTTCTCACAAGAAGTATCAAGAATGTTTTATATTTGACAATATACATGTCTGCAGTCATTTTAAAGCCTGTTTTTAAGTAAAGGCCATGGTATAAATCACTATAAATCATGGTATTATCACAACACAATAATACACAATAATATTACAATAAAGTTGCCTTTATGAATGTTTATAATTGAAATAAGCATTAGATTAATATTAATTTTT
This sequence comes from Enteromius treurensis, assembly GCA_032275025.1. NCBI lineage: Eukaryota > Metazoa > Chordata > Actinopteri > Cypriniformes > Cyprinidae > Enteromius > Enteromius treurensis. Next base: position 21,574,313 of record JAUCMU010000030.1, on the reverse strand, counting down.
AATACAGAGTGCCAAGCTAGTTATAAACCTTATACTAGTACCAAAGTATTGAAATTACTAAAACTGCTGATTGAAATGATTAATAGTTAGCACACAAATTACATTGAAATTAATTATTAAGAAAATAATTCATAAATAAACTGATTAAAATGACATATATATATATATATATAGATAGAGATAAAAACTCAAAGTTACCATAAAATTGGAAAATGTAAAAATAAGTTACTTAAAAATATTAAAATAGTACATAAATCACATCAAATTAATTAATAAAGTTGTCCAAGTACTTAAATTAGTAATATGAATATTGAGCTACAGCAAAAACATAATATATTGAATAGAATTGAGCATACACTATCACTGGTGTGACACATTTATATTTATCATTTTTATTACAAATCAACTGAACGAAGAGCATCATAATGTGTCATAACTGCTTCATGTGTTAATCTGCATGCATCTTGTGTAATTAAGAGACTATAGCAGTGATTAGCGAGCGTCACACATGAAGTGTCTGAGTGTACAGCATACATTCAGGTAGGTTATCAGCAGCCTATTAATAAGCTTTTACTGCCACACCTGCCACTCAAATACCGCAGTAAACAATGCCAGCCGCTTCTACGGTTTCATCTGTGACATTGAGACTAAGAATAAACCGCATGACCAGAACAACAGCAGGCCAGCTTTGTCTCTTCTCATTGTGACGAATGAAACACAGACCAGAAACATGTGCTCAAATCCGTCCTGTTGAGAGTCGAACAATTCCGACGCCTGACTGCGTCTGATAACAACCAACCGCTGTCACACACAATCACACACATATTTCAACAAAGAGCTCAACAAATCATGACTCTATTTACTAACCCTCGTGTGGTCTCAAACATGCCAAGGACAAAAAACAGCACAAAAACAGCATTAAAACCCTAACAGTGTATGCCTATATTCAACTTTCTAAGTCACTGAATACTTTGTGCACAAACACAATCAAAATTATTGTCATTTGCAATTTAAAACTGATTAAAATGATGAACTGTAATGGCATTATTACAGTTGTACCAGTTTAATTTAAATGAAAATGTAACATTTTAGTACAGCTAATGCTAATGCTATTTCAAGTAATGTCAATTTATTTTGTTTTTAAATTTAAGTTTTATTCAACTTAAACTAGATGAAACTGAGAAATGTTGCTAATATAAATAAGTAATGCATTTTTATAATAATAAAAAGTAAAAATAGTATTATTAATATTGTTTTTCTTTTTCATTGTTCAAAAGATTTTATTATCACTTAAATTTAAACAAAATGAAAGTTAGATTTTTTTTATATTCATCATATTTTATTTTGTTATTTTATATTTATTTATTTATTTATTTATTTATTATATTATATTACCCATATTCAATATTATATTTTATATTTTATTTAAAACAAAAATGTTTTTTTTTAAGGTTTAAGTTAAGTTAATTATTCTAACCTTGGTTATTGCTAAAAAAAAAAAATCAAGGTTACAAGGGATCCAGTCAAACTTGGTCCCTTGTTGCTAAACTTATTAAACAGAATAAAATGTAATGTTATTTGAAATGTTATTTTAGTATCACTGATATACTTTTACAGTTTTTGTTAATATTTTGAATTAGAGTTTATCTTTGTATTTCATTGTTGTTTTTTTTAAACAATAATGTTACTTTGATTAGATTTTACATTTTAATTATTTTATTAGATTTATTCAAATGATACTAGATGAAAATTTGCTGAAATAAATAAGTTGTGATGCATGTTTTAGTTAACAATAATAACTGCTGAAAATCTGAAAAGAACACAATTAAAACCTAGTTCATTGAATCTGAACACATACAAAACAGAAAGCTTTAGTGGAGGGAAAGGGAAAGTTTGTTCCACATACAAAGTCGAGTTCAGAAGATATTAAATATTGTGAATGTTATGATACTTAAATAGATTTTTGTCCTTTTGCAGTTTGACTATTGTGGTCACTATGTACTTTAGCATACTGAAAGAGGCACACAAATTTCCCTTTCTGTGCTCCTACAGGTGAAAAAACAGCATACAGGTGTTGATCAACATGAGGGCGAGGAAATAATGACATTTTCATTTTTGCATGCAGCTGTTTTCATTTTTTCCCCCTTTAAATAGCAAGTCAAAGATCACATTAAAATGCAAAAGTGTAGGAAGAGAGAGCGTGTGTTTGTGTGTGCATCCAATTAACTCAAACGACACATCTGTCAAGCTGTTTGGCGAAATAGAGGAAAAGTGCACAGGAGAAGAGAAAGCAAATCTGCCCACATGCTAATTAAACGCATTCACGCATCTGCTAGTCCTGCTAACGCTTTCTCTCCACAAAGAACATCAATCAGATAGACGATAAATAATAATCAGCAGTCGGTCCATTGTTGCAGATCTTTCAGATTAATAAAACATTCAAGTGTTCACTACAGCTATCTCTGCAGGACACTAATGTGACAGAGTCCGGCTGATTTAATGCCTTCAAACGTCCTATGAAATTAAATGACTTTTACTTGTTTCAGACAGAATCGATTCGGGTTGGGTTCGGCGCGTACATTTTATCCAAAAAGTAGTGTGCTTTAAGTTTGCTCTGGTCTGCATCCCTACCACTCCTCAGGAGGTGGGGATATGATTCGCGAAATTCGTTATGAAGTTCTGTTTTTCATCAAATGATTCACGAAACAACCTTTGAAATCCCATTCTGAATCAAACGATTTGCGATTCGATTGGAGCACTTCGAATAATTTTGCGACGCAATGTTTTAACTGATTAAGAATTTCTAAAAGCTTTGTTGGTACGTTTTCCACCTTATTACAAATATGTAATGACATACATGTAATAACGTCCTTGTATTTTTAGGTGACAAAATCTAGCGCGATGTGGGACCAGGGTCTTGAAGGAACCGACAGCGGTTGAATTAACCCCTCTGGAGGACGATTGGAAGTCTTACCCCGAGCACAAACTGAACAGGCCAAAACTAACTCTCCACGGATGGTCCGCCACCAGAATGGTTTAACCAAAAAAATGGTTGTCCGATTCCTGGATGACAAGACACGTTGAAAGAATGACAGTATACTTAGAACACTTTGATAAACTTTGATACACTTGAATATGAGTAAGCTTCAAAAATACAAAATAAAGAAATAAACATTTTGACAAAAAGAATTGGATGCAAAATGATAAACTAAACATAGATAGAAGACGATCAACACCTGAAAGCTTGACAATCATTATTATCTCTTCATTGGTTTCCATTATGTTACACAATTTTTACTGTTTTATTTCTGATCATTGTGTTAGATTACACGTGGAAGCCAAAATGTCTGTGTGTGTGCGTTGGTTAACAAGCGAATGAATCTTCCTCAGAAGATCTGCACCTAAATCTCTGACAATTAGTTTTGAGGAGCAGGAAGAACTATTGCATAAATATATAAAAAGCAGCTGACTAACAGACCTTTAATACCATAAAAGCCTGGTGAGATTTACACCTCCAGCCCTTCATCTGACAGCTTCCAGACTTTTCAATGTTTAATCACTGATCACAAATTAATTCACACAATGCTCTTTTCTACACTCTGCTCTAAAAAAAGTAAAATAACAATTAAAATTCTAACCTTCATGCACCTGTTCTGTTTGATTATCTCTCATTAAACAGACATTAAATTAATAACCAAGCGCATATGAAACAGAAGGCGAAACAAACTCTTTTGGAATTAAAGAACTGAACTTTAAAAGGCAGATTAACAAGTAACCATGACCTAAAACAATCACCAACTTCATAACGACCCGTGAAAATTTTAATATATTACATCTAATCTGCATTTTTGGGGAAAGAATAAGATCATCTACCAAATTATATTTCCAGCGCTGGGAATCTGAATTAATTACGTCTCAGAGACACTGGAGATAATGAACTGATGAGAGACATTATTAATGGTTACAGTTTTATAACTCAACTTTACTTGACTGAGAATCTAATGAGAATCCAAAACATGTCCACAGTAACAATGAAAATAAATTCATGTTTCCAACTTTGGCATTTCTGAAAGGTGACACTGAAGACTGGAGAAATGATGCTGAAAACTTAGCTTTGCATCATGAACTTTTATATTGTAAAGTATATTGACATAGAAAAGTGGTGTGTTATAAATTGTAAAAACATTTAATACATTTTTAATTAAGTGTTGTTCTTTACAAAATATAAAAAAATCTTACTAAACCCAAACTTTTAAACAGTAGTGCAAATATTTTTCCATCTGTTTTTCGTGTGAAAGGTGACCTGTTTTGTCACGCAACAAGAGAGGAACTTTGTCACCATTAGATAATGATTTTCTCATATATTATCACTGTGAACGTTTTATGAGTGTGTGATGAAAATGACTCTGACCTTTGTATTGTTTGCTCTCTGTACAGTGTTTAAATGAGGCTGCAAAACAGCACATGCAAAACCCTCATGTACTGTTCGAAATCAGGTCACTTCCTGTACGGACTGGGTCAAATTGACCCTAATTGGATTCAATGTAATTTTACAAAAAATACAGTTTTTAAGGGAGTGAATATAAACAAAAAACATACAATCAAGTATTTCTAAATAGGATAAACTTCATAAATATAAAAAAAGGGAAAAATATGGCTCATAACACTCAAACAATAAATAGAAATCAAAAGTCCCTGTATATCACCTGGAAAAGTTTGGTTCTGCATCCACAAAACCTTTTTATCTCGAAAAAAGTTTGAATTTAAAAGTTTAAAATTTTTATTTTTAAAGTTTAAATTTGCTATTTTACATAAAATATAAAAATATATATTACATTTAAACTTCTTTAACTTTCAAGTTTTGGTCAATTCTACAATAATCTGTGATGTTTCACCTTTAAAAGGAGCTCTGACATACAACAAAGAAATGTGTTATTTTTTGTGTATTTCAGTTGCTTTTAAATGGATGCCAATGAACATCACAAACATGTAAACATTTCTGTTTGCATATTTCACAACACATCAGCATCTTGAATATTTGCATCCTTGTTCATGACCCTAAATGAGAAAAAGGCAAAAAAAAAAACAAAAAAAAACAAACCCATAGGTTTATTAGTATTTGAAATTGATTGAAAATAATAGGAATTATAGCTCATTTTTAGCATTTTTGGATGACAAAGAATTGTTTTATATTGAAATGACTGGGAAAATGCTACTTTATGGCTTCGTAGGATAGAAAAAAACTAAAATAACAAAATTTAACCAAGATATGTTATTACTTGGTTCTGTAGAGTGGCCTTAGAACATAAAAATAGACGGGTCAAATTAGTACACTGACAGCACGAATGTAACTGATTTTTTTTTTTTTGGAAATTTCAAAACACATCAGCCAGTTGAAACTTTGCATGCATGTTCTTGACCCTAAATGAGGAAAAGTCACAAAATTTCAAGAAAAAAAAAACAGGTTTATTAGTATCTCAAAAACACTGAAGAAGAAATGATAGCTTATTTTTCCCCATTTTTGGCTGGCAAAATATTTTTTTTTTTATTGAAATGACTGGGAAAAATGCTACTTTTTTTTGCTTCGTAGGATAGTAAAAGACTGAAATAATGAGATTTAACCAATATATGTTGTTATGTTGGGTCTGTAGAGTGGCCTTAGAACATATGCAGGTAAAATTGACCCGGGAACAGTATGAACATAACGTAACACATCAGCGCGTTGAAACCTTGCATGGATGTTTATGACCCTAAAAAAAGGTGACTGACATTTCCAACAACTCAAAAATCAAAAAGGGTCAAAAAGTTCTTGAGGGCTAAGCATAATTTACCGTAACATACCTTACAGTAGAGCACCAATGTACTGTAATATAATTCAAGTGAAAGAACAAAGACCTTTCCTATGCCAATCAAATCAATAGACTGATGAACAGTACATTATTTAAATAACCATTTCAAACTTTGAATGTCTGTAAAACCTATTAAGACTACAGAAGATTTAGGCTGTTTTTCCTGATTGTCTTTCCCCAAAATGACATTCTGAATTACTGCTCTTAGGGGTAGGACTTCACATAGCAATTATACATCTGTTTCCTTCACAACAAAAAGCTTTTTTCAGTGTTTCTGAGGTATTTCGCAAGACTGAACACACTTAAGCACTTCCTCATAGCTGCAGATTGAAAAATCCCCATGAAGTGTTTTACACGACTCCAAGCAACATGAGAGTCTTTCATCTGGTATGCAAACATATAATTCATTAGTGTGGAAGTTTCTGTTTAAGACTTGTTTTTACTAACATGCCTTCCAGGTCTGTCGTTGTTTGTATAGAGCTGCACAATGAAATACGACTGAACCCTTCAAAGATATTGTTAAAATGTTTTATAAAAGTCAGCATGAAATCAAATCACAATGCATCCATTGCTTTACTGTAAGTCATTCAGTACTGCCTGCATTTTTATCTTCCTCCTTTTAGGATCAAACCAGTAAAAACTGAGCAAATTAAGAGTTGCATGACATTTTTTCCTCATTACATGCACTAATTTTCATCAGTCAGAATGAATCCGGTCTGATTTTAAATTCTGAAAATTCTGTTTACATGAACATACATGTTGCACTATGATACACATATTCATTGACATGTGCATTATATGTATTTAAAACAAAAATTTCAGGGAATACTCACATCCGAATGATGTAAAAAATATTTTTTACTGTGCATGTGCAAAAGGTATTTTTAATGAAGATTGAGAATAAAACTGAATTCAAGTATTCACATGCCTATTTTTTTCACGTTGGTCAGATGATTGAGCCTATCCTCCAACCAGTATGCCCGTGTCATAGAAAGTAAAAAAGATGGCCAACGTGACTTCATTTACTTACATTGTAGAAAAGTGAAGCCACCATTGTCCAGTTTGCCCTGATTTGTGCTCATTTCAGGTCTATTATTTCATACAGATCAACTCTTTTCAGTAATCAATCTGAATATAAACAGGTATGCAAACATTTCTTCAATATCTTGTTTCCCCAAGAAATGCACCAGAAAATATTCTTTATGCATTTTACAGTAATTCGTGCTGACCTTCACATTGTTCAGATTCGCGCAACAAATTCTGTCAAACCAGTCAATGCTGTAAAAGTGTTTCTGAAAATGCAACAACACATCAATAACAACATGCATTTCAAGTTTTTCTGCATTACGACTCATGCCTTTTGCATTATGCATTAATTAAATAGACTAATAAGGTAAAACGGAGACATATTTACAAACAAATAGTATAACACTTGTGAAAATGGCAATGCTGCAGATAAGCTTATTTTCAGTCAAAGTTCCAGTTTGAAAACACTCAATGCTTTGAAATTCCCTTTAGGGTCATTTTGTCTCAACTCAACACAATACACACACACACACACACACATATATATATATATATATATATATATATATATATATATATGTTGAGAGAAATGCATAAATGTGAAAAAAGGCCAAGAGAGCACATTCGATGGATGAAGGTTTACTGAAAAACTCAACAAAATCAAACATTTCAGATAGTTGAAGTTTGGTTGATTTCATACGGAAAGAGCTTTAAGTGAAGTTCTGTCAACGTCTGTACGAACTATAGAGGGCCAATTTATTTAAAATTAAATAATCAAATAAAAGTTGAAATATATAAATAAACTGTTAAAAACACAATTAAATATAAAAAATAAATATATAACTATTTATTCTTTTCATTTATTTAATAAATTATGTATATATTTATTTATTTATCTATTTATTAATTTGTTTATTTGTTTGTGTATTTATTTATTTATT
>JAUCMU010000030.1:21540167-21558268 GCA_032275025.1 Enteromius treurensis | reverse complement strand
TTTTCAAAAAGCTATCCATATTACAGTAACGTGTTCGTTAACATTACTGCATCTAATTGAACAAATGTTCAAACTGATGCTGTGACGTGATAAGTGTTGCCATTTCTAAACACAGCTTTAATTCCAAACATCTGGACTTTCATGTTTTTGATCATATAAATTCAAACGAATAATTAGATTACTACAGATTTTTCAATTAAACAATAAATAAAAATTAAGTTGGAGTAATCTACCACTGCCTGCAAGGACCACCAGATGGCGCTCGAAGGCCCACTAGAGGTTTTAGAGCAACATATGCTACCCTCCAGATGATGTGTCTTTCAGGGAAGGTTTTGTGTATTTCAGCAGGACAATACTAAACCACATACATGAACCAAACTCCAGAAACCCTTAACCGTGATGCCCAGACATCTTCAAACTGTTTTGAAAAGAAGTGGAGATGCTAGACCATGGTAAACATGCCCTGTCCCAACTATTCTAAGACCTGTAGAAGGCATCAAAATTGAATAGAGCTCATTTTATGCATACAAATTATAATATTTCTTAGTTAAACATTTATGTTATCCATGTTCTATTGTGACTAAAATAATGGCCCATGTGATTTGAAATTTTTTTGTTTTCATTTTATCCCAATTTAAAAAACATCACAACATTTCCAGAATTCAGCCTGTTAAGCATTCAAATAAGTACTTATTTAGCAGATATTAATGCTTTATTTTGCATGATCATATTCATCTTAATACAAACTTAACTAACTTTAAAAAAGTAGTTCATTGAGACAAAAGACTCAAGTAAATAGTCAGTATTGAGAACTGGCCCTAAACTAAAATATGATCTTATTTTGTTGCAAAACACTCTAATAATCTTTCAAATTAATATAATTTTCTGAGGGTGCTGCAGCTTTTAGCAACACAAGATCATGTTTTATTTAAAGAGTTTTAGTCATTTTGGTTTGATGAACACATTTATCTTGCAAATGAGGCCGTCCAAATGAGGACAGAAACATCTGACACACCTCAAACACACATCAGCTCTTCAGTCTTTAATCCGATTAGTAGTCATGGTGGTTAATGGAAGTGTTGCGTAGGTTCGTCCCTGAGAACAAGAGTGTATTTGCTGAGCTATTAATGAGATTAAATGAGCATGTTGATCTCCTTTGGGATCCATCATACCATCAGCAATCCCTGCATCACAGATGGACCCTCATGTGTCTCTGGGGTCAAAGGCTCTCTGTATTTAAGGCCAGTCTCCAGATCTGCTCCACACACAACTCTAAACCAGTGCAGGTCCAGGGCTGTAGTAGTGCTGTAGTGATGGAAGCAGGTGTGTGGTTCATGCTGCTGGGTGTGCTGCTGGTCATGACCGATATGGGTCAGTCCATTCCCAAAGATGATGTGCTGGAGCAGAGCAAACTCCTACTGGAGTCACGCGAGGATGCAGACAGCAACAACATGCTGGAGAGTCGAGGGGTGAGACACACTTTTCTTTGATTGATGATGTAAACTCAAAAGTGCATGATAGCAGGTAGATGCCTTTGCCTATGAAATTTCTCATCCATTTAAAGAAAGTTCACTACAGCTTCCTTACTCAGTGGCAGTATATCAGACTCTAGTCTAGCTTGAGTGTTTGTGATGGAGGGAGTTGCTGACTGTCACTGATGTGTAACAGGCCGCTGAAGAGCAGATGAATCATCTGCTGGAGGATCGATTTCTGGTGGAAATGTTGCGCTCTTTACTCCACGGCTCTCAGAGATACGAACGCAACCCTTCAGTGCTGCATCAACCCCAGCGGTGCGTATATTTTAAAATTTCTTACATTTCCAAGACTCAATAAAATTAAGCACACTTCTCTTTAAAAGGGCATAAAAAGCATGACATTATAACCACATCTTTAAATCTCTCACCTTAAACAATACTGTCAACAAGGTAAAAACAATGCATAACACTGTACACACACCTCTAGTGTAGATTTAGCTGCTGTTCTGTGTGCAAGCAGAAGTATTTCTACTGAAAATCTATATTTGTGAGTTTTGATTGCACACAGAGGAAATGTCTCAGAAGGAGCAATAGTCCAGTGGACATCTGTGTTGGGATCATGAGACTGGTGTGACAGGTAGAGCTGCGTGTGGCAGTGGTGGGAACCTTCTTAGTAATGTTAAAAGTGGAAGGAGCCTAAGACCGAACCCTGAGGTACCCCAGTGTTTGGTTGATGTGGCATAGACGAGGCATACATCGAACAAACACACTAACCTGAAAGTCCTGCCAGAGAGGTGGCAGAGTGCCGCTGGCACAATGCCTGTGTCACTATCAGTAGAAAAGAAAATATGGTGATTTACTGTGTCAAAGAAAGCTTTTAACATTTTGGAGAGTATGGAAGATTGACAGTGGTCTGCAAAGATTGTAAAGATAATTTTGGCATTATTCTTTTGTGTTCCAGGTTTGGTCGGGGGACTCGGAGTGGCTTGTCCACAGAGGAAAGGATACAGTCTCGTGACTGGGAGACTGTTCCCGGACAGATATGGAGCATGGCTGTACCACAAAGATTCGGCAAAAAATAACAACACCCAGAGTGTGGTCTTTGAAGTTTTGTAATTAGTAGATCTATAAGCATCTCATCCTCCAAAACAACCCAAGGCAATCCGTCACTTTTCTCTGCATTTCATCAAACCCTGTGATAGTAATTATAACAATAATATTTTAATTTAGTAATTATATTTAAGTCGTGAATGAGTGGAAGGAAATGTGAGGGCATGTTGTGAGTATTAATCCACTACATCATGTTTGTTGTGTATTGTATTTTCTGTGTATAAAAAATGATAAGCTGCTTGTTCAGACATTTCTGGTCGTTCTTGTTCTGGTAGCACTTTATTTTAAAGTAGGTGTACTTCCCTGGTACATACATGGTAAATATCTTACACATACAGAGTGGTAACACAAGGTTCTTACCTGAAGTGTATATACGTGGTAACAAATTAGAAACATGTCGTACATGCATGGTAATTAGTATGTACATACAGACAAGTGTAGGTAAAACGGTCACTTACAGGTGGAGTCTATACATGGTACTTTAACTAATTAAACATTTTACTGTACCTACTAATGTATATACACAGTAAATATGTAGTACTTATATGGACAAGTAGGTAAAAACAGACACATTCCAATTTCCAATTATTGGTTGTTTTTAAAGTTCTGCATGAAAATTAAAATATCTAAACCAAAAGTCTGATTATTTAAACTTTTAAGAATTATACATGTGAATGAGTCTTACAAATTATTTTTGATAGACAATTTACTGTAAATATGAGTTACAGATAAATATATATTTGGACACTTAGGCAAGGCAAGGCAAGTTTATTTATATAGCACATTTCTTACACAGTGGTAATTCAAGGTGCTTTACATAAAAGGAGTAGAATAATCATAAAAGCAATAATAAAAAAAGAAGAAAATAGAACAATTGTAAAAACAATGATCACAACATAAAAAAGGCACAAATGCCTTGATTGACTAAAATGATTTAAAAATGTATTTAAAATAGGGTTAAGACGGTTAAAAACCGAAAGCAATCAGTTCGGACGAAGCACAGTGCTCATTCAGTAAATGCACAGCTAAACCGATGAGTTTTGAGTCTAGATTTAAACGTAGCTACTGTTTTAGAAAATTTTATCTCTTCTGGAAGCTGGTTCCAACTGCAGGAAGCATAATAACTAAAAGTGGATTCCCCTTGTTTTGTGTGAACCCTTGGTATTTCTAACTGATTCAATCCTAATGATCTGAGTCGTTGTAACATTCTATGTCTGTTTAGTTCGGTTTAAAATTTGTGTTTTTGTATTTTTTGGTTTAGTTTCATTTTCATGTGTTAGTTTAAGTTTAGTCTTCCCCGTCTCAGTCCCTGTTTGCCCTTATATGGTCTTTCCTGTGTAGTTATGTGATTATGAGTTGATTTGTCTCCACCTGTGTCTCCCCAGCTTCCCTCACTTATGTCATTAGTATTTGTGTATAAATCCCCTGTCTTATGAGTTCTAGTTTGTCAGTCAATGTGGATGTTACCTGTGTGTTTGCACTTACATTGGATTGCCTGTGTCACTCTTGGATGTTTGAATCCTTGCCTTTGTGTTTATTATTAAAAAGGACTTTAAGTTTAAATTGAGCTCTTGTCTCCGGTGATCTCCTTCTCTTCTCTCCACAAACACTGGCGTTACAGTGGTCTGTTTGGTTTACAGTATATTCAGTGAGCATATCTGCAATGTATTTTGGTCCTAGGCCTTGAGTGATAATAAACGAGTAAAAGTACTTTAAAATCTATTCTATGTATAACTGGAAGCCAGTGTAGGGACCTGAGGACTGGTGTGATATGCTCAGATTTTCTAGTTCTAGTCAAAATCCTGGCAGCAGCGTTCTGGACGAGTTGCAGCTGTCTAATGGTCTTCTTGGGAAGGCCAGTGAGGAGACCATTACAATAGTCTACTCTGCTTGTGATAAAGACATGGACAAGTTTCTCCAAGTCTTGACTGGAAATAAAACATCTAATTCTTGCAATGTTTTTTAGATGATAGTATGCTGATTTAGTTACTGCTTTGACATGACCACTGAAATTAAGATCTAACTCCAGAATCACACCAAGATTCCTGACTTGGTTTTTCGGGGTTTGACCCCTAGAGTCAAGATATGCATTCACCTTAAGAACTTCCTCTTTGCTTCCGAATGCAATGACTTTAGTTTTCTCCTTGTTTAACTGAAGGAAGTTTTGGCACATCCAAATGTTAATTTCATCAATGCATTGGCAAAGGGAATCAATGGGGCTGTAGTCACTTGGTGATAAGGCTAGTTAAATCTGGGTATCATCCGCATAGCTGTGGTATGCAATTTGGTTCCTTTTAATTTGCAAGGATTGAGCCTTGAGGGACTCTGCATGTCATGGACGTGCACTTGGACTTATGTTCTCCTATACTCTCGTAGTAACCTCTCCCTTCTAAGTAAGACCTGAACCAGCTGAGAGCCATCCCAGAAAGCCCAACCCAGTCTTCCAGTCTCTCTAGGAGTATGTTATGGTCGACAGTGTAAAACGCAGCACTAAGATCTAGTAGTAGTCCCTCTAAGACTGAACAGACAGTGATGGCGCCCTCAGAAGCCTGAACAGACTGTGATAGCACCCCTCTTGGCCGACTGGACAGCGAATCAGAGGCCTCCATGGGCTGTGCAGCCACCAATGGGGTCTCTGGAGACTCTACGGCTGATGCCGATATCTCCAGAGGAGGTGCAGCCACTGGCGGACCCAGCGGAGTCTCTGAGTCAAACACAGGCTCAGGAGGTTTGGGCCATGTGGCCTCACAGTCTTCACATGGCTCCAGTGATAATGAACATTGCTTTCGACAGGTCTCCTGGCTGTATAACTGGCACTGACAAAGTTAAACACGACCCCTCTTGCCATGATGCGGGATAAAAACCCGCTTCTTGAGGTTCTGAGACCGCAGGGGAAGAATTCAGCTCTCCTAGCTGAAAAAACAATTTTTGAACAGCAATCACCAAGACAACAAAAACCTTTAAAAACAACAACAAAACATTGACCATGACCACAGAAGACCACTTATGCCCTCCTGAGCACTGCAGCATTATACGAGTGCTTTCAATACACAGCGATATAAGAGCTAGAAACATTTGTACTCAGGTTTAGAATGTTCCTGCTCTGAATGACACGTCCAGCTAAACATCAGCATCATTTTTCTTCCTAATATAAAAAAAAATAATAATATATATATATATATATATATATATATTTGGACATATACACGGAGTACTTTTTATCCCTGTGTTCACCAAACACAACTTGAGTGACTGCTGCTAAAAAGCTCAAGTTTTAGTTTCATCTGACCATAGAAGCCATTCTCATTTGAAGTTCCAGTCCTGTCTGACAACTGAACATGCTGGAGATTGAGCGAGGAGAATTTTTTTTAAACCCTCCCTAACAAAATGCATGCGTAGGGGCTGTGTTTTAATTGGTTTTCTGACCCTGAGACTCAACTATTTTCTACAATTCTCCAGCTATGATCCTTGAAGAGTCTTTATCCACTCAAACTCTACTCCTCGTCGTGTATTAGGAGGATAGAGACACACGTCCTCTTCCAGGCAGCTTCCTAACATTTCTAGTCAACAAGTTTAAAAGAAAAAATCCTTCACGTTATTACAGCAATGAAAATCTCATCTAATCCAACAATAATCAATAATATATCAATAATTGTAAAATAAGAATTGTAATATATATATATAGAAGCCTGTTTTTCTGACTTTATTTTTGTGACAAAATTTTATTTAATTATGAATCTATCCATCAATCTATCCATCGAATATTTTTTCTGTTTCGTAATTTTAGTTTGATTATAATTTTAGTATAATTTATGTTTTAGTTTTAAATTTAGATTTTTTTTGTCATTTTCTTTAGGTTTCATTCATTCATTCATTCATTTTACTAATTGTTTACTCTCTACATAGCTTTTTTTTCTTAAATTTTAGATTGGGTTATTTTAGCAACTTAAAACTAAATGAAAATGCTAAATGAGGTCATTTATTATTATAATTTTTAAATTATTATTATAATTTTTTAATGGTCATGATTTGAAAAAATAATTATTTTGTAATAAATGTTTTCTATTGGTGTTTGAGTGAAATATGACGCACACATTTTTTTTGTGAGATTCAACCTCATAGCCTTTAGAGCAATTGTGATATGAATATGAGGTTCATTAATGACCTCAGATTTGAGAATGAATTAAAGTCACCTACGATCCCATGATCATAAATAACTAGCAATGTCCTTCTGCTTCACCAACAACCTGGAAACTGCTGACTTTGTGCTAACATCCCTCGTTCATTCAGCAAGGGTTGAGACGGGCCATTGAGTGAAGCTCTCCGGATGTGAGACGACTTCAAACATCAGCCATAAATGAGCGAGAGACGCAGCATTATCAGAATCACACAGCTATACAGTGCAAGGTGTTCTTCGTCTCCATGGAAGAAAGGAAACTAATTACCGAGCACTGACAGCAGGATCGATATCTGCTCGGATCCCATGGAAACTGAGCTCTGAAGAAGAGCCGAGCACTCACAGACGCTCTCTGATCATTAGAGGACACACAGACTCACGAGTGCTAGCCTTAACCACATCCCTCACATACAAACTCAATTCTTATTTTTATATTTTATTATATTTTATCACATGAAAATATTTGTTGTGCAACTCTTGGAGTGATTTACATGGATACATGAAAATGTTAAAGTGACACTATTATGGGTTATGAACCCATAATAAGACCTAACTCGAATTCATACGATATTTGCAAAATTGTACGTATTTTACGAATATGTTTACATTTGTACGAATTACCTAAACCTAACCCCGCCCCTAAACCTACCTGTCACAGGGATTTAAACAAATCACTCACACGAGTGAGGTCGATGAATTTGTACGAACTAGCACAAATTTGCCATCTCGTACGAATTGGGTGTGAGACTGTTTTGGAAATTTTTATCCATTTACTGTAGAGTACACCATTTTAACATAAGCTTTCTGATAAACTTGATGTGGCTTGTTTTAAATCGAAAGGAACAACTCCTAATTTAAAAGTGTCGGATACTTGTTTAAATAAACATGAGGGTGAAGCAGTTGGTTTGAGTTATGTCATCTAAATATCAGAGTCTCCTTTTACATTTGACTCATTCTCACTGCTGTCTGAAAAAAACAATAGGGATCTCACTCAAATCTCATGTGATTCTTCATTTCCTGCAGAATAATAATCCAGACAGCTTGATTACACTCGGATCGATTTCGTCTCTGCCCGACGGATTGAATCACTGACCTCGAGAAACGTTTTTCTAAATTCCATCTACCTTGACATTTTCCTTAACTATTGATTACAGCGACGCTGAAAGCTTGTCGAATAACAACAGCTCCTGTAAAATGCAAAAAAGGCAATTATCCGGGCGCTAAAAGACTTTGATATTGAAATACCGCCGCTAGACACAGAAAAGGCGAGCTGCACGCATTACATGCAAGACTGTGAAACGGTTACCCTTCAGGGTACAAGAATTGATCAAAATATGCAGTGAAACGCTGCTTCAGATACCGAACGAACCACACAGACAGGAGGAAGGCCTCAGGGAATTCACCTTCTGAACACAAAGAGAAAACAAGGTAAAATCGCTCGTAACTTTCAAGTCACTTAAGATCTTCCGCGGCAAAGCTTTTAAACAATGTCAAAATCTCAGTGAACTCAAAGCTGGAGCCCAGAAGCTGCAGAGTGGCACAATCAAACACAGCTCGCCTCAGAAGCCTTCTCTGCTTTTTTTTTTAAATAAAAGCTATTGAATCCTCACAGTATCTACTGTGGCATATATATATATAGAGAGAGAGAGAGAGAGAGAGAGAAAGAGTTGGGCCATGCATCAAAAATGCATGATGTACTTGCAATCATTTTGCTGGCAATTAAAAATCAAGCAACAATTGCATGATGATTTAAATGTGCTTTTTTTATCCATAAAAACAGGTGTTTAATACATTAGGGCATTAAAGCATTGCAGTTCAATGAAAAGGTCATTTTCACCCTTATTTATTCACCCTTACACTGCTCAGCCCAAAGGCTGTTGTTACTTTTTGTGGAAGACAAAAAGAGAGATTTAAATTCAATTTATGCATCTCTGTCTCAAAACACTGTCACTGTCAAGCCTTAGAAATAATAAAAGAAGTACAAAAAAAAAAAAAGCCCTAGAAACAGTGCAAACATAATAAATACATCCATTTGTTGTGCTTTATTTTCTTTTCCTCAAAAATAACTGCTGAAAAATCAATGCATAGTAATAAAATGAATGCAGTTTGATGCTATTATAGTTTCAGCTTTGACTTTTTTTTTTATATCTCTTGCTGTTTACTACAGAAAGTGTCATACATGTTAAGATGTAGGGATTAACATGGCCACAAGAAAATTACAAAATATATATATATAAAAACTCTTCATAAAGGGCAAAACAATACAAAGCAATAAAAAGCAATGCAATGATAAAATAAAATATAAAAAATAATATAATATATATATAAAATGAAATAAAATAAAATAAAGCACTGTGCAGAAACAAAAGTAACACATTTTTTTATTTTATTTTAAAATAATATAACTAAGTTATTTTTTCAAAAAGTAACGCCAGTTAATTTGTTTTCTTATTTATTGACTGGCAAGTAGACTGGACTAAATGTGAATGTGCATAAATTCATCTCACTCTCAAAATAACGTTTTTTGGTTCATCAAAACGCATATTGTATATGCAATATAATAATGCATTACTTTTAAAAGTAACTTTCCCCAACACTGGACATTAGTCTCTATCAAAACACAACAATGAGCACGTCAATCTGACTGAATAGAGAAACACATGCATGAATCATCATCAGCGTCAGCATCTTCAGTCTTCAGAGACTTCAGAGAGTCAATGACAACATGAACTCAGACAAACGGCCGCAGGACTTCATTTGTCAGAGAACATTAGTGAAGTCCAGCCAGAGCGTCTCTACAGGAAAAGCACTCTAAACCTACTCGACGTGATGTCAGCCGCGGGCTGTTATGGCATGTTTTCCATCTGGGACAGGTAGAGATCAATACCGCGGTGAAAACCTGGATCATAGCTGCTTAATTCAATAAGCAGAACACACCTTGAAGGTGTCCCGGAGGATTTAGCTCCGTCAGCCAAAGCCTCGTGGGAGTAGACGCTCTGCCCCGGAGCCAATCTTGCACAGAGACTTCAAATCACCCGTCCTGTTCACTATCAAGGGACCGACGGAGACAAACGACACCAGAGTTCAGATTGTAAGAGAGGCGGAGCTTCACACACATTAAAGGCCAACTCTGTCTTCATAATTACTATAAGCAGGCTGTACAGTCATGTATGTGTTCAGGAAAACTCTGATGTTATTATAGTTAACTAAAGCTTTTAAGACATTTTTGTTAACTGAAATAAAGCTGTAATAAATGTAGCATGCTAATTCAAACGTACTATCAGGGTTATTATTGATAACTGAAACTAAAACGATTGAGACAATTTTGTTTATTGAAATAAATATAAAATACATTTTGCATACTAGTTCACTTACTAGCAGGGTTATTCACTAAAATAAATTTATTAAATTATTTTTAATTCTATTTTACTTACTTTCATAGGATTTTCAAGAACTAAAACTATTTATAAATTTTTGTTAATTAAAATGAAGATGTAATAATTTTGCATACTAATTTTGCTCACCATAAGGGTTATAATTGTTAACAAAGCATGAAACTATATTAAAAAAAATTGTTATCATTTTTGAATTTTAGTCTTTAATATGAATACATTTTAATCTAATAAAATTTTGCATAGAAGTTTAAACTTACAAACTGGGTTATATAACTGTAAATTAGAAATAACATTATTAAAAATCAGTTAACTGAAAAAGCATACCTAAAATAAAACAGAAATTTTACATAAATCAATACAACTTTTATTATTATTATTATTATTTTATTTTGCTTTGGAAAATGTTTAAGTTAAATTACTCAAATTATTAGCTGGAAACAAATAAAATCTAAAGATAAAATTAAAATTAAAATAGAAAAACATAAAATTACTCCCAAAATAAAGAAATTAAAATAACACATAAAAAACAAACAAATAAAATAAATCCAGTACAAAATATGAATACAAACTCTAACAATTTATAAATAATACTTAACAAAAAGGCTTGTAAGAGTACTTTGATTTATAAGCATATTTGAACTGGGAACCGTATGTTTTTAAACTGGTATATGTTCTTATTCAACTGACAATGGCTACACAGGTTTGTTAGTATGTTAACTTCTCTAATGTCACCAAGGAGAAGTGTTAACTTCCCTAAATGGTGAACACTGAGTGCTTTGTGTGGTCAGAGACAATATTCCCTCAAAACTCACAAGACCATTTAACAGATTTAACAGCGGTGTGTAAACAATGAGAGCTTCATGTTTAGTCTACATCTATAGCTATGCACTTCAATCACAGATAGCTGGCTAGATAGGGTGCTAACCTGCTACTCACAGTTTTGAGTTTACTAGTATTTTCACCAGATAAAAAATTTAGTTGTTCCATCTTTTGCTGTAGTGTGTGAGCAGGAAATATCAGTTTACATTTTCAAAAATTCATTCTACCATTAATTCTATAGTAATCCAGTAGCTGTTTTATAATAAAGGGTGTGAAAGAAGCATCAATGTCACACGCGGTCCCTTCTGAAGCCTCCTGTGGAGTTGATGGCTTATGAATGACTAGTTTGCTCTCAAGAAAAGCAGCGAAGCGCAGCAGTGGGTCCATTTCAACAGCTCCTGTTCTGGAAAGATTTCATTTGTTTTCTTCATATGCACAACTGAAAGAACTTCAGTAGAGTTCAAAGCCATGAAGCGAACCACCCAGCTTTGAGATGAAACACAGCTTTGATTTAAAGCCAAAAAAAGGCTTACATTTATTTAACTTCTCCTGTAGCGCATCTCAAATGATGCAACTGAATCAAACTATTGACTATTGGTTAGCTTGAGGACAAAGACGTCAGAAACACAGAGGTCATCGACAATGATTGACCTCTGTAATCTTCCAGGGGCCTGCAGTCGATGGGTGAACGATGCATCGTTAAAACTAGGCAAAAAATCACTTTGCTTTACACTTTAACTTTCTTTGCCACTATTTCTCTGCTCACTATCTTTTCAACTCTACCTGAAATATGTCACAACTTTAAGAGGCATCTCTCATGCAAGCAGTTGACTTAATCATATAAATACAGTCATGGCCACAAATATTGGCACCCTTGGTAAATATGATCAAAGAAGGCTGTGAAAATTAAATGCATGGTCAATCGTTTTGATCGTTTATTAATTTTTTTTTTCAAAACTCTAACCTTTCATTGGATAATAAGAATTTAAAATGAGGGGAACTATCATTATGAAATAAATGTTTTTCTCAAGTGACACAATAATTGGCACCCCTAGAATTTTTTATGAGTAAAATATCTTTGAATTATACTCACATTCATATTCACAATTTTGAGCACTCCAAGGGATATTATGAAAATGAATTTATCCAACCATGGCTTCCTGTTTCACAGAACTATAAATATGAGGGAAAACAAAGGCCAAATTCCTACAAACACAATAAGAAAAACTAAAATAATATATTTCTAATGTGAAGCAAAGATAATTGAGCTTTACAAATTAGTGGCTTTAGGAAAAGAGCCAGAGCAGCCAAAATTCCCATGTCCACCATCAGGGCTAAAATTAAGAATTTCCAATCATAAAAAAAAAACATAAAATGTCTGGAAACTGCCTGCAAGAGGACTTGTGTCGATACCGTCTTGATGCACGGCGGGAAGAAGAGTTTGAGCGAGTCTTTACAAGAGTCTTAAAGGATCACAGCTGGAGAACTGCAGAAGACAGTTGAGAGTCTGGGTCAGAAAACCTTAAAAAAAATAGTCAAACAGCTCCTATATCAGCAAATGTTGTTCAGGAGGGTTTAAGAAAAAATCTCCTCACTCATCCAAAAACAATCTCCAGCATGTTCAGTTGTCAGACGGGACTGGAACTACAAATGAGACTGGCTTCTACGGTATGATGAAACTAGCAGCAAACACTTAAGATGGGTTTGGTAAACACAGGGATAAAAAGTACTCCATGTGAAGTGGACTGCTTTATTTTTAATGTTGTGGGTCTATATTTCTGTTGGAGGTCCTGGACATCTTGTTTAGACACATGGCATCATGGACTTAATCAATAACAAATCAATAGTTCACTCACTCTGTTTGGTTGTTTTGGTTGACTATGATGACTAAAGTTAAAACCAAAAGCTTAAAGCTTAACTGTAATGCACATTGTGTGTTAGTATGCCAAGCGTGTGTCTCTCTGAATATAATATCTTTAAGAGTAATGGGGCGGATAAGGCCAGAACATTGTACAAACACAATTAACCTTATGTGCAGTCCATCATGCTAATACAAGCACCCGGTGTTATGGGATATTGTTTTAAATAGCTCAGTTACACAGGATCAGATGGCCACTGAAATCAGTGAGCATCAACACTGTACAGCTAATATAAATACCCTGGTGGGTTTCTATTGCTTTTATATTACATCCTGCTTGGTTTAAACCTAAATGACAAGACACAGGTGAAAAAAAAAAAAGGAAAGCGGCGGCCGGATACGTGTCTGTCTGCTCTAATTACCTGAGATGAGTCTGGAAAAACAGTGGGTGTTTGTAATGTACACACCCTAGCAGGTGAGCGGTCCAAAACACCTCTGGTATATACACAGAACAAACCAAGAAATTTGCATGAATAAAACAATAAGCCACTGGAGGCTGTTACTGTAATACGCTTCACATCCAGCACAACAACACGCTTTCATTTAAGCAAAATCACTTTAGCACACGGCCTCGAGTGGATTATTGTTTTTGAACAAGCAGACACCAATGTTCAATAAACACGCTTTTATTGAAGGAATATTTAACCTAAAAATAATAATTCTGTCATCTTTTACTCACCGTTGTGTCCGTCCAATATGAGTCATGTATCAGTTTACAGTTTCTTTCTTCTGTGGAAGATAAAATAAGATATGGGTGTTGTTGTATGGTATAGGATCACATCAATTAATTCAAAATGATTGTTTTTTTGTTTTTTTACCGAATTGAAAAAAATTTCTTTTTTTACCCAGTATTTGTGAGCTACGCATACAAATGCATAATTCAAAGCTTGACATATGAAATAATTGTCAGAAAAAACAAAACAATTTAATATTATTTATTATTTTTTAATGGAACAGATGATAGAAACCTTAAAGAAAGAAAGACAGAAAGAAATGTGTTTTTTAAAATTACCATTTAACCATTTAATAAAATTACCCTTTAATAAATTCGGGTATGAACTTGTTTGTTACCACCAGTAAAATGAATGAATTAATGAATAAAGTAATTAAGTAATTCATTCATTTTGAAAAAGGAAAAGTCTGATAAAATTGTGAGATAATGTTGCAATGACTTTGTGACATATACACGTTTCTATAATCAGGCTTTTATGACTCATCATCAAAGGCATGAAATGAGCCAATATAAGCAATTTGGTTCCCCAAGCTGATATGGCCAAAAATTCTGATGCTTGTAATGTAAATCAATGAGGTATTTAATGGATATCATTATCAATGAATGTGATATCAATGAATTTAAAACAGTACAGCAGATACTGACATAATATAACGCAGTGCTGGTTGAGCAATGAAGAAATTAAGGCTCCTCAGAAGATGTGAGATGTTTTGGAGGCTTGTGAAGATTATATCTCCGCTGAAGTACAGTGAAAGTAAAGCTTCAAAAAGATCATGATGATTATATTTGAGATGCACTTAATTCTCTGAAAAAATATATTTTACTTGACTTCTCTAAAATATCTTTTACTTCATAAAAAAGGCTGACCTATCAATCAGATGACAAAAAGCATGTAGCATGTTTTTCATCATATTAGGTATGATGCGATTTAAAAGTTTCATTAGTGCATAGGTAAGATCCATAAAGCTGCAAAGTCTAAAGTTTCAAAAGATATTCTTTATAAAAGTTATGACTTTTCCACACCCCCCTAAACGACTTGTTTAAACACGCCTCCACTTTTTTACGGCACAGAGTGGGTTTATTTTCAAACACCACCCAAATGTTTCCACAAAGAAAGAAGGTGGAGCTATTATTCTGGCTGAAGTGTTGCTGCGGGCGCCATGTTCTGGAGACACTGAAAGTGAAACTACTTTGTTTGTGCTTCCAAAAGAGACACGACTAGAAATCAGTGTTAAGTTGTGTCTCCAGCACTGTTCCAGAACAGTTGAACACAAATATTGGAGTGCGTTCAGCACATTTACGGAGGACTGGTTCCTGAAGCTGACAGAGCAGTCTATGACTAGAAAGAGAGGCAATTCTACCTCTGCAAGAACAGTTTGCTGCTGACGACTCACAACCTTTAAGTAGGTTATGTTTTCTTATTAGAAGAACATCATACTGTATGACATCATATATAGATCAAATGACCCCTTTAAAAATGCTTCATAGGGTTAACAACATGCTAGCTCCACTATAAAGAATTGTGTGCTGCATATAGTTGCTGTCTGCATAGCGTTCACAATTAATTTGATTTCCAAGCCTTATGAAGTGCAAAAAGTCAAAAACGTCTTTAGCTTCATTTATAGAACCCTTTCATGTGTCCCTCTTCGTACCTTTGTACCTGGACTGTAGCTCTATTCCCTTCTCAGATTTGCTGACTTTAGCAGAGAGTAGCCGATTCACTGGGATCTATTCGCTAAACTTTCCTGTCCTCATCTTTTCTCTTTTGTACTCCGTGCTAGGTCTTTGAAATACACAGAGCCGAGCAGAAACTCTCTGAACACATGAAGTGAAGGCAGAGCGGGTTCATCTGAGGATGACAGATTGCTCTGGGGTTGCCATTTGTAAGAAAACCGCTGCAGCTTCTTGTGGGGAAACAAAGAGATCTTGATCACGCACACATGCTCTTCATCTTTTGTGTGCTACACACACGGATAAATGAGCTGGGAAAGACACCCGTAGTTCCCTTCGGCAACTGAATAAATCACAAGCTTATGTGGCATATCAGACATAAATACTGCATTCATATACAGAGCAAATCCCCTTAAACTGCATGCATGTTTGTATACATCTGAATATTTGCAATAAACAAAAAGGGATAGTTCAGCCATTTACACATTTTATGCAAAGAGACTTGAACAAGTCGTCAAAGATGACAACTTCACTACATGAACTTACTTTCTTTCATAAAAAAATATTTATTAAAATGTATTTTGGGTGAACTGTTTAGAATATATTGCTTTTAGTCAGTGGTTTAATATCATGCTGTCACTTTTGAGAATGCTTGTAAACAAACAAACAGACAGTTTTGGTGTTTAAACAATAATTTACAAAATCTTTGTCGAGCAGCATGTAACCTCCACCACCACTGGCAAAGTTGGGCTCTTTTTTCACCCCAAAAATTACATTTAGCGGCAAATGCCCTTATCCTTAGGTCATTAGAGATGTAGATGAGTTTGTTTCTTCGTCAGATTTGGAGAAATGTGTCGCTGCATCAGTATCTCAGCAATGGATGCTCTGCAGTGAATGGGTGACGTCAGCATAAGCGTCCAGACAGATGAAATAAACAGCACAATAATCCACAAACAATCCACACCACTCCAATCCATTAGTTAACAACTGGAGAAGACAAAATAATCAAATCCATTAAGTCCAAAAGAACGCTTTTAATCTGTGCAGATTTCTCTCCTGATTCTGGTTATGGATTATTGTTTTTATCAGCACCCATGCACTGCAGAGCATCCACTGCTAACAAAGTAATGCAATGCTAAATTTATTTTCAAATAAGGTATAATAAAGAAATGTACATCTTGGATAGCCTAAGGCTGAGTATTTTCAGCAAACTTATTTTATGTTGAACTATTCCTTCAAGTTGCTGTATTTATGGTTCAGTGATGTGCGAGTTACCACTGAGTTGTCAAAACATACCTCTGTTTGTGTGATTTTCTACCACTGCGTGTCAGACACGCTGTCAGAGTCCAGAAGAAATTGACCTCAGTGCATTCTTGTGGAAACTGTCCTAAAATGAACATCACATCACAATAAACTCAACAAAGTCACAAAGAAAATCTAAAAGCTGTCAATGGATACAAATGGAGGAAAGAAACACAGTACAGAACAGAAAATATTTAATTTTGTGCCAGTGACCTCATTTATCTGCATTACTGCTAACGTTATGAGCCAGACTGCGTCTCTGAGATTTCTCTCAGTGCAAGTGAAGTGATATATCACAGTCACATTATATTATGTGCAATTAGATTTGCATCTCCTGAAGAAAACAGCGGCGTTTACGAGACAGCAAAAAGATGATGTTGAAGTGTAAGCTTCGCCTGCGCAGCCTAAAGGAAGCTGCAGTATAGATGGGTTAAATATACACAAAAAGAGCATAATTCATAATATAACACAAATATAAAATGTTGTTTAATAGCCTGATGACGTGTAATATTTCAGAAAATATATTTGTATTAATAAGTCACTTATGCTCACCAAGGCTGCATTTGTTTGGTTTAAAAAATACAGTAAAATAAATAAATAAAAATATTATTACTATTTAAAACAAACATTTTTTATGTGGATGTATTGTAAAATATAATTTATTCTAGAGATGCAATGTTGAATTTGTAAGCATCATTGCTCCAGTGTCACATGATCCTTCAGAAATCACTCTAATATGCTGATTTGCTTCTTAAGAAACATTTCTTATTATTTTCGATCAGTTGTGCAGCTCCATATTTTTGTGGAAGCAGTGATACACTCAAAAAAAATTATTCTTTGAACTAACTTAACCCAGTTATGTTTAGAGAAGAAATCATTTTCCTGTGTGTAAGGAGACCATCACAATTTATGTGTTACCGTTCCAGTGTCAGTGTGTGCTTTAGTTGGGGTCTTGACTCTTAGATTAGTAGAATTAAATGTTGTTTTGGCTGCTGTAATTGAATTATAACAGCCAGACAAACCAAGAGCAAAACACATCAGGTGATGTTTATTTTGCTGAATTACTGGATGTATTTAGAGAGTGTTTCCGGAGTTGTACATTTTTTCTTACCAAAATGACAGGTTTGTGAGCACACAGCTAGATAGCCTGTATTTTCCTCACATTTTGTTATGGATTTCATTTAGGCGGTTCTGATCCAAAAAGAAGAAATCCAATAAAAAGGCACACACAGACATCAAGAATCAGCGTATGTATCTCAACAATGGTGACCATCAAATGCTGCAATGCTTTCGGGGGCACCAATCAAATCTCATCAATAACTCCCATCATGCATTGCGACATGAATAAATTATGAGCAGAATTGTTTTTTTTTTACTCTTAATTATTTTTATTATTCTTGCTGTTTTTATGTGATGTTTTTATCAGTGTGTTATTAGTATGTTCAGAGTTAATCTTATTTTCAGAATACATGGTTTGTCACCATTGTTGAGATTCATACGC
>JAUCMU010000030.1:21503011-21513251 GCA_032275025.1 Enteromius treurensis | reverse complement strand
ATTAAAAAAAAAAAAAAAAAAAAAAAAAAAACTTACTGAACTCAAGCTTTTAAAAATTACTTATGTCTGACACTTGACTTTTTTAAAATGTCTGATCATTTCTCAGTTTCTTTATCATGTCAGCATAAACCCCTGACAGTTGCCGTTGTGTTTTAAATACATTGTAAATTCAATTTCACATTATCGTTGGAAACTTCAAAAATCATCTCATATCCAATAGCGTTTACGGTCTAACATTAATTATCAGCGGTACACAAAACACAATAGTACACACACACACACACACACAAACAATAATTAGCATTTTGAACATCTTGAGGATATCACAAAGAACATGAATCCTCACACCGTCTCCATTAGTCCCTCTCTTCTGTTTTCTTAGCAACTGAAAGCAAACGTTCCTCCTCCCAGGTTATTTTTGCTTACATGTTTCCTTTTAATATTCATGCATTCGAACATCTCAATTATGGTTCTGTCGGTGACATACATTATGACTGCGTTGAGTGCTTCATTATACATAATCACCATCCCTCTAATGAAGACGAGCTGCGCCGTCAGGACTCCACTTTCCTCCGAGCGTCTGCTGAAGGAACGGCTGGACTGTAATCATCAAACTCACACATAACAAACCAACGACGTGTCGAAGGCGCTGTGTTTGTGAGGTTTCACCTTGAATGCCACATCATTAAATGCAACAAAGCGGCGTGGCCTTCAGAAGCACACCTGAAACACAAGGACACACTCATGACAAATAAGCATTTATATAGCAGCATGCAGACAGTTTCGTCAAAACACAGAGGACATCTGATATTTTCTACAGAACAGCAATAAATACTGATGACAGCTGCATATGATCAACATCTATACCCATTTCTAATTGAATGCGATTCATATTGGCTTGTTGTAAATTGCAAAAATACATGCACTAAATATTAATGTGCTACAGTAGGTAAGTCACCTCTGCTTTACGTAAAAAAAAAAAAAAATCTCATTCAGTTATTAAAATCAATAAACTATTTCTTAAGCATGTAGGGGTCAGTAAATGTGCATATTTCTCCCATACTGTATATGCATTTGTGTAGTACAGTAATAAATGCACACTTTTTATGAGGAAATCAACAGCACTACAAGATATTAATGCTTCCTTAGAAGTGATTAAAAACAATAATATGATGTTAATGTTTTATGATGTTACTGTACATTTTGAACAGTTCAACAAATGTGTGTTTATGTCAGTTTTAATGAGGATTGTGTAATATTGCCCTTTAAATGCGAAATATTTAAAGTGTACCTAAAGTATACTTGCAATAGTTCTACTTTAGCACAATCAAATATACAAAGTATGTGTTTAATTGGACTTCAGCACTACTTCTGCACAATTAAAGAGCATTAAGTACACAATGAGTTGTTCCAGTTCAGCAGACTTTAAGTAGAACAGTTTAGTATCGTAAAAGTACAACTGCATGGATTTTATTAAACACTAATATGAAAATGTATTTGTAGTATACTAAGCATGGAACAAATGTAATTTAGATACATTAAATAAATACAAGTAGATTTACTTTTCACAAGGGTCATAAAGAAACTTTGTAAATTTCTTATTCAAATGATAGTAAAACTTTTGAATAGTAATATGCATTGCTAACTTTTTTCAATATTTTTTTAGCACCATACATCAATTAAAGGCTTATGTATTTATCATGCATAAATCTAAAATTCAAAACATAATTTAGTCCAGGGAAAGATATCACATCATGCATTTGAAGGAACAGTTTCTTCCTGTCATTTGTAGTCATGTTAAGGCTATTCAAGATGTGAATGAGTTTGTTCTTCATCAGATTTGGAGAAATGCGTTTCTGCATCAGTGTCTTAGCAGTGGATCCTCATGGGTGCTCTCAGAATGAGAGTCCAAACAGATGATTTAAACATCACAATAATCTACAACACTCCAGTCCATCAGTTAACATCTGAATCAGGAGATAAATCTGCACAGAACAAGCAGCATTTATTAACCACAACAGTCCAAAATAATACGTGGCTGGATTTTGATGTGATAGACACAGCACTAGAGGAAGTGTTATTGTGGATTATAGATTCAGAAGCAAATTGAACTCTTAATGCTGGATTTGTTTCAGCTGTAGTCTTCTCCAGATGTTAACTAATAAGTGCCGTGAATTATTGTGATGTTTTTATCAGCTGTTTGGACTCTTATTATGACTGTACCCATTTACTGCAGAGCATAACTCTTCTTAATCTTTTTGGCCTGAGGGCGAGCACATTTGCGTTTTTTAGGTGAACTATTCCTTTAATTAAGAATCTCTTGTGTTCTTTGCCAAACAGCGGGTGTTTTTCTTCAGATGCCGCAGCGGTGCAATCCAATGAAGAAAGCACTGAAATCATCTAATTCCTTGAGTTCCGTGGGACTGTGAGCACCGAGCTTGTAATTGTTTAATTGAGTCTACATAATGCGTCCTAATTGCAGCACATCCAGCAGACAAACGACGGTTCGGCCAGTATAATTCGTAGTATTTCTCTTGCAGCTTGTGTTGTTCTGAAAGGTTAGAGCTGCTGATTATACAGCTCGACAACCGCTCGCATTAAAACCCAACAAAGGCCGGTGTTGAGCACCTGTCGACCAGTGTGATATCAGCACTCAAACACACCTGGGTCATTACTGAATAAATTAATTTAGTTTCATTAGACCACAATCAAACACAAAGAGCATGTTTGTAAGAAGGCTTTCTTCAGGTATATAATTCAGTCTTTGTGCAGCTCTCCGTGTGGATTAAAACAAAAAGCCAAAGAGATTCCATTCAAGTCCAATTAAACAAGCCTTTGTGAATGAAATACAAACAAAAGTGGAGATTAGAACTAAAAAATAACTTAATATTTGTAAAATATTTATCCACAAAAACAAACAAACCCTCAAGACACGTAAATAAATAATAAAAAAAGTTTTTGCAAATAAATATTTTTATTTATTTATAATAAAACGAATAATATTTTTCTAATTATTTTCTACACTCAAAATATTAATTGGTTAAAAATTGCATATGGTGGAATAAAATGTATATAACATTTTTTTAATGTATATTTTACTCAGCATTTAACATTTTATGTTTTAGAAATAATTGTAATGAATAATTTATTCATGACATTAAAGAGCAAAGACATGTTGCAACATGTTAAAAATGTTACAAAAGAGTTCTATTCAATTGAATGATGTTTGTAACGTTACATTCTGTTTTTCTGTTCTTTGGAACTTTTATAAAATAATTCTGATATAGATATAAATATCTTTGTATTTCTGGACTAATAGTTATGTCGGAGGATGATTTATTTTGTATGATTCTGAGATGTCATTCATAATTGTATATCTGAGGTCATGTGACTTGTTGAGGCCAGAGGTTCTGATCTTATGGCACTTACTCTTATTAGAAAAGCAAATTGAATTTGCATAACACTGGCCGTAATGGGATGCGATGTCAAGCAGGGCACAGGTAATGACACTAATGACAAATCTGTAGCAGTAATTTGCATGTAAATAGCTGTCTTTATGGTGAGCCCACTGATGCAGACTGTAACAATGTGATTACATCTCGCTGCACAGCGTGAGACGCTCTTTCTAATCCAGTGAATAGTACGTAGAGGACCTATAGGGCACAATTATAGCACGAGACAGATGAGGTCTGAACAGACAGAGAAATTGGCCTCTGTGTTGTGGAGCTCTAAATCGCCCGGCTGCAGTCTGATTTAGAAAATTTCTCTTATTGTTATGTATGAGAAAGATGATCTGAGGAAAGAAAAGTCAGCTCAGAAAGATTCAGTATTAACTGTTATCCTAAAAAACCAAATATGCTTTTTTGGGGTTGAGGTTTATGATTTTGTATTTTTCATTTGTTTTAAAACTTGCATGTGAGCTGATTATAATTGTGGGTTTTTGAAAAAAAGAAAAAAAAGTTAAAACAAAAAAGTTTTGTTTAGTTATATTTAAAAATGCACTTTGATTTAATATATATATAATAAAATACATTTGATAGTTTACATTTTATTTAATATTCATTACAAATTAAAATTTAATAAAATAATTTATTAATTAATCATTCATTTATAATACATTTTTTTTATGGAAACAAAAATTTAATAAAATTCAAGCTAAAAAAAACAAAACTAAAATATCTGAAAAAACAGACCAAAATAAAGTTATTCAATGAAAAGCTTCCAGTCTAATGAATTAAAATTTTCATTTAAATGTATTCAAATTAATATATAATATAA
Organism: Enteromius treurensis; assembly: GCA_032275025.1. Lineage (NCBI taxonomy): Eukaryota > Metazoa > Chordata > Actinopteri > Cypriniformes > Cyprinidae > Enteromius > Enteromius treurensis. Next base: position 21,508,973 of record JAUCMU010000030.1, on the reverse strand, counting down.
CATTTTAAGCAAAATAAATTAATTCAATAATAAATTAAATTTAAACTAAAACAAAAACCCCCAGAAATCATAAAAATATACCAAAATTAAGTTATTCACTAAAAATCTTCCAGTCTAATGAATTAAATTGTCAATTAAATGAATTTATAATAAAATTATTTAATTTAAAGACAATTTGAATAAACTTGACCCATGACCTTGTTGTTGCGAGTTTCTGTTTCAAGTCTTCTTAGTCATATGATGCTTTCTGAGAAAAATAGACCCAAACAAACATCTTTCGGTCGTATGAATGGAATTAGTTTAGTTTGCATTCATATAAAACATTGGGAAAATGATTTAAGTTTAAATTACAAAAACATCAACAAATAAAATATATTAATTTAATTTGATTTAATAAAAAATTATAGTTATAATTGACAGTATACACATATTCAATAAAAATAGAATTTTACTCAAGTTTAAATTTCATTTAAAAAATATTTTAAATAGTTTTTTAGTAAAAAACATTAAATACAAGTAAAATTTAAGTGAACCTATAAAACAGCCATCATCAGTAAATTGAGGTGGTCACTGGCTGCTTCTCTGGGGCCCACGGATCTCCTGGATCAGTCAAGTTTACAAAACATTAAGAGCCAAAGCATTTGGAGCAGCTCTTGAGGATGTGAGAACGCTGCCAGGTCCCTCCAGATCACTCTTTTCTCTCATGATGAGGCTGTGAGAGGCCCACTTCATTTACAGCTGGACATCAGAGTCATCCATAAAAAACACAAATCACGTATAAGACTCTATTCAGCTCTCAGTGTATGTAGCACATAATTTACATACATTTAACCTTTTTTCAGGTTTAACTCTTTTTATTGATGCTTTTCAGTCAATTTTTTAATACACTCTCAGTAATAAAGGTACATTTTTCAAAAGGTAGACTTTTCTACCTACAGTATAAGGTTCAAATGTAGGTTCACTTTTAGTCCTAATATGTACCTTTAAGGTACAAACATGCACCTTTTGAAAAGATACCACCCCAGAGACAGCGTTTCTACCTTTATTTTGATGCATCTATTGTTTTTCTTTAAATATTAGTGTAATTGTGTTACACAATTCTATATATACTGAAAACGCAGGGTTTTTTGTCCTTATTGACAAACTATTTACTTACAGTAATACTGTAAATCTGTTTTGACAATCTGCAAAGCGATACAAATAAAGGGGTCTTGTTTTTTTTAAATATACCAAATTAAGTTTTACTTTCAATTTTTGTACATATTAGTTTAGTTTTATTTATATTAATACTTCAACATAAACTAAACATATTTTATTTTCGCTCATTTCCAAGATAACATTTCTCATTCCAGTAAAAGTAGTTATTTTTCAAACATGTATTGTATTTTTTTTTAGATTTTATTTTAGCAATTAGTACTGTACTAATCCAAACCCATATTATTTATTTATTTAGTATTAGTAGTATTTTTTTGTTTGTTTGTTTGTTAGTTTAATATATTTCAAGCAGGCCCTAATGACATTTCTTTTTGTAACCGTCAGGAATTTTAGTCCCAATAAATTGTCTATTTATTCATGTTTGGAAACCTTATCATCATAATTCAATTTAGTGGCACAGAAAAGACACGTTCAGGACTTAATGTAACACAGCAGAATAAAATTCTTGTAAAGTCAATCTTACATAAACTCTGCACATCTTCTCCTGACATCTGTTCCAGTATCTTGTTGGGATGCAGATGTGATGGGTCCTGAGCCGTGAGCATGTATGAAGCACCAGTGACCGGCAGCGCTTCATTAGCATGTTTATCCGTGTCCGGAGCTGATTCCTTCTAACAGCCTGCAGTGCTGCGCGACACGACTGCTTCAGCTCACATCAGTTACAAGCAAGTGATGAAATGAAAAGTAATGCTTTGGCATTCGAAGGAGCTGCGTGTTGTTGAGGTCAATATTCCCTCTTAGTCAGGCGCAGACGCACTTTAGATTGAAATATTGAGGAAACCAAACAAAAAAATGCATCTGACTGAGATATATGAAGGATTTATCATCTCAAAATCCTAACGCTGCGTGTCAGATATTAGTGTTAAACATTCACTGAAGCGCTGAAAAAAAAGAGAAGTTTATGAATCAAAGGCTTCACCTGCCGCTTCTTTCATTAGTCACAAATCTAGAAAAATGACTAAATCTTTGTGGCCAATTATTTATTCTAAAATGACAAATCGAGCATTCAGCCTCAATTAACAAAGAATCACAGGATGGTTTCAAAATTGGCAGAAAACTGACAAAGAAAAAAAAAGTTAATTTACCATTTCACACAGAAATTAGTTATTAGAAACCGTAATAATAATACTTAGTAATATTGATGTTTTTACTGTATGTTTGATCAGATAAATTCATCTTGGTGAGCATTTTATTTCAAAAACATTTATTTTTGACTGAACCATGTTGATCAAATTTTGGTGTTCAAATTTGGTGCCAATTTGTATCTGTCCTCATTTGAGATTTGCATAACTAATGAAAAATCAAACATGACTTTATTTACAAAATGCTTAAAAAAAAGAGAATTTTTGAACATTATGATCTCAGTATGTCTGAGAAAACATATCACAGAGATTAATCAAAGTGAGGAAAGATCTCTGGAGAAACATGAGCGCACAAACAAACAGAAATCATAATTAAAACATGTTTCCAGACATTAAATGCACACGTGTTCCTTCTTCAGAGGAGCTTAAAGGAAAAAAAAGAAAAATCAGTCATTATTTACTCCAAACCTGTATCCATAAAATCAATACATTTTGAAGTATCTTTAATTCACACTACCCATGGCTCTCTCCAAATATAATGAAACGATAAATACTTTAGAACATAAAAGCACCGTAACAGTGGTTGTTATGATTTGTGCGACGCATGAGGGTGAGGAAATAATGACAGATCTTTATTTTAGGTGAACTATTCCCTTACACCGAGTGAGAGAGCTATTCTAAAAATGAGAAAAACTCTTTTTTCGTGACCCATTTTTTTTTCCAACCAGCAGCCCTGAGAGAAAATTGAGAGGCGATGCTCAACAATCCATGAAACCGAACAGACACAATGTGAGAAGAAAGAGTGGAATAAGAATCCACAGAGCATGACGGCTCAGGGACAAACGCAGGAAGAGACGGGAACAGTACTGCATTATTCAGCTCGTATGCCGCCTTCCCTGGTCATTGCCACTGACAACAGGAACTGAAGTGTGTGTGTGTGTGTGTGTGTGTGTGTGTGTGTGTGAACGAACAACTGCACAGCAACTTCACTTTAAGCTTTTTATTATGCATTACATAATGCAATTCAAAATTGGATTATAAAATGCCTTTAAAATATATTTTTATTATTTATGCAGTAGAATGCATTGAGTCTGCCATACACTATACAATCAGCCGAATATTACATATTATAATACAGTACTTACCTAATGATATGGATATTTCACCTGAAAAGAACATTTGCAGAAAATGAACTCAGGTGATGCAAGATTATTTCTTCATCAGATTTAGAGAAATGTCGCACTTACTTTAGATTTAGAGAAAAGGAGTAGTTCACTTCCAGAACAAAAATGTACAGATAATATACTCACTTCCTTCTCATCCAAGATGTTCAGGCCTTTCTTTCTTCAGTCGTAAAGCAATGATGTTAAACATTGCAGGATTTCTCTCCATATAATGGACTTCTATGGTACCCTCGAGTTTGAACATCCAAAATGCAGTTTAAATGCAGCTTCAAAGAACTCTAAACTATCCCAGCCGAGGAAGATGGGTTTTATATAGAAAATTAAAGTTATTTAAAAAAAAAAAAAAAAAACTATTAAGAAATGTTCAATTGATGCACTTTTTAATCTCAAATGCTCCTCTTGTCTAGATTTTTCTTCCAAGACAGTTAGGGTATGTCTAAAAACTCCCATCTCATTTTCTCCTTCAACTTCAAAGGTGTTCTAAATCACTGCAGAAGTACTGACCGAGGATTTACAAAGTGAACATGTAAAGAAGATCAAACTCTCTTTACAAAAAAATTAAAAAAAAAAAAATGGTAAAACAAAATGTTGGAGAAAATGAGACGGGAGTTTTTAGACATACCCTAACTGTCTTGAACTAGACAAGACCAGTGTTGGAGGTTTAAAAGTATATAAATTGTAATATTATATACACAAATAACTAATCGTATCACTAGATAAGACCTTTCTTCCTCAACTGGGATTGTTTAAAGCTCTTTGAAGCTGCATTTAAACTGCATTTTGGAAGTTCAAGCTCAGACTCACCATAGAAGTCCATTATATGGAGAGACATCCTGAAAAGTTTTGTTAAAAAAAACATAATTGCTTTACGATTGAAGAAAGAAAGACATGAACATCTTGGATGACAAGGGGTTGAGTATATTATATTTTGAGTGTATTATAATTAAGATAATTTTATATTTCGCTTCTGGCTAAAATACAAGTCAATAATGTTATTGTAAGTCAATGTTATTATGAATTATGGACTCGATGATGAATTCGTTTCTAATAAACACGCCACTTTTGTCTTCTCCAGATGTTAACCGATGGACTGGAATGGAATTATTGGGATGTTTTTATCAGACTCTCATTCTGACAGCACCCATTCACATCCATTGCTGAGACACTGATGAAGAGACACATTTCTCCAAATCTGATGTAGAAACAAACTCATCCTGATCTTGGATGACCTGACAGTGAGTAAACACACACATTTTTTAACTATTTAAAAGAACAGGTCATAAAGAATTTAAACGGTCTTTATGTACAGACAGATTTGTGCGTCCTATGTAATAATCATCCCAAAACAGCTGTGAAACTGACTTTCTTATTGCTAATATTTTCCCTTATGTCTGTCCATGTTGTTGTTGTTATTACCGTGAGCGATTCACACAAACTTCAAAGTGGGAAAGTTGAACATGTCACAGACTGATATCCAGAGAAGAGTCAAAAGAAACACTTTTAACATGCAGCTCAACAAATTGAAGAATTTATCTCTCCTTCTGCAGCTAAATCATAAAAAACATATTTTGTTAAAAATGTTGGGCCTGCTGGTTGTGTGTTTGACCTGTTATATCAATAGCTTTAAGAAGTGCATTTAGAATGAGTCCATAAATAACATTTTTAAAGCATAAACCATAATTTATCATATATAATCGAGACTCTTTCCAGTGATTGTTATGAAGAAACAAGAGGAACGTTGATCAGCCCTGAGTGGAAATCAAAACTATTCACAAAAATGCAATTAACATAACTAATATCGGCCCAGAGCTGAAGTTGATCTAATGACTGCACGTGGCAATAAATGTACAGAACTTTATGAAAGGTAGCATAACGAAACCCTGCCATTAATTTAGCGGGGCTAATTACTGGAAACGCACTTATCCTGCTGAAGGACCCCATCAATTACAGTGTAATCAACCTCCTGTGAGCAGACATCAGCGCTGTTTACTCCGTCACACATCTCTGATCTCACACTGCGTTCATTAACTCAACCTGTGTGACTCCAGCAGCTGATAACACTGACATTTATTACTCCAGCTTTCACAAAAACTGTCTTTGAAGTTCAAAATCATCTCATTATGAATAATTCATCACTGCGCTATTTAATAATAGTCTTAACAAAAAAAAAAAGATGTTTGTGTGTCAGTATATAATATATATATATATATATAAACTGATTAAATATATAGGTGTGTAATATATAAATATATATTAATATATATATAAAAAGATGTTTGTGTGTCAGTATACATATATATATACATATATATACATATATATATATATATATATATATAACACACTTTTTAAATTTACATGTATATATCTTTGTTTGTAATATATTAACAATACAATTACATATGAACATATGAATGAACAAATAATTACATTAAAATTATTTAATCAGATTCTCCACTAAGAAATGCATCAAAAAAAAAA
>JAUCMU010000030.1:21482305-21502911 GCA_032275025.1 Enteromius treurensis | reverse complement strand
GTATATGTATATTTTTGGATAATCTGTTTCCCTTGTAAAAGCATCCAAATATAATATACTATATATTTAGTTTTTTTAGATTATTTGATAAAAAAAAAAATCCTTGCTAAATTAATGTTAATGTCTTTATTAATGTCTTTTTATTGTGAATGATTAATCAGTGTGCACTATTTAATGGAACAACAATTGTCTTAAAATATAAAACATTAAATAATAATAAAATAACAATATAATTACACAATAATATATTATACTATATAGTACATAATAAAATATAATGTATTTAATTGGATAAGCTGTTTCAATGTTCACCATTGTTATTTCAGGTTAATCTCGACAAGAAAGAAGAGAAATACAGCAAGGTGTGCAGTAAGGACAGAAACATGCTTTATGCATGTACTGTATGCAGATGCTCAGGTTATTGCTGATAAGAATCTTCAGCCTCAGTAAGGCTTCACTGAGTGTCTGAGATTGAACAGCATGAAGATTCCCTCGACAGCAGTCGACCTGAAAGAGAAAAACACAAATAGAAGAGAGCAGTTTATGGTTCGCTCCGATACAGAGCCCTCAGAGGAAAAACTCGGAATGCAGTATAATGTGAAATGCAACGACTAACAGACTTGACCTTGCGTAGATGTTTTGGACCTCAGAGGTTGGCTGTTTCGAGCCGCTCGGTCGATCTGGAGAGTAACGCTGATGATACTTCAGTCCGAGATCAAACTGATCCAGAGAGTCTCAGAAAAAAACTCATTCTTAAAGCTGCAGTGTGCATGCAGCCAGATTAATATGTCGTTATAACCAAGGAAAGTGTAACACTGTGACACCTGCAAAGCTTTGATCTGTTTGTCTGAAACTCACTTTGATTCAACCAATGATGTGAGTTTGGGGCGGGACCTTATGTTTGCCCAACCAGTGGCAGGATGTTTAGAGAAACCTTTTTGAAAACGGTCTTGTGTTTGAAAACACAATTATTTTTGCGATTCAGTTTGATGACACAGAAATGAGTGTTTTGTGGTGACAAAGCAACCAGAAGTCATTTATTTTCATTTAGAGCTGACAATGAGTGTTTGTGACCACTTGTTATGTGATGTAAGTGTGTTAAGCATGCAATAAAGTTGACAAAATTATTATTTTTTACATTTCTAATTTTCATTTTCATGTGCTAAAATAGCTAAAACTGAGACAATAAAATGGCTAATAATAATAATAAAATAGTAAAAACCGTTGTGAAATCAAAGTCAAATGAATAAATGAATTATATAAATATAAAATAAAAAAATGTTTATATATATATATATATATATATATATGCCAGTGGTTTACCTACTGTAGCTGGGGTAAAAAAATAAATAAATAAATAAATATATATATATATATATATTTACATTATTTATTTATTTATTGTTTCAGCTAGTTGGTGCTAAGGAAACATTTTAATTTAGTTTAACTAAATTAATAAAACTACTAATAAATTATATTATGAGTTACATTAATTACATTATATACATATATATATATATGTGTGTGTGTGTGTGTGTGAAAAAGTAATTAGAAATTAATTAGACATTAGTACAAAAACATGTACAAATAGAAAACTATTTATAAAATAATTTATGAAATCTATAAAATAGTATCATACCAAATCATACCATATTATTCATACCAAACCTGTGAATCATGTGCAGTATTTTGTGCAGGATGTAAGTGGCACTTAATGCAAGTCAAAGATTAATAGCATGTTTCCGGAGCTAATGTGAGCTTGTGGAAATGCAGAATACAAAGAAAGACACTTGGAGCATTTGTGCACTCAGTTTAAATGTATAAATCGCACAGATCTTTTACCAGTATTTGAAAATATTCAACAATGAGAGACAAAAGACGTTCAAATTAACAATGACCGGCACTACCATAAAGATTAGTGCAAATAACTGTAATCAAAACTTGTACAGAAACACCTGAGGAAAACGAAAAGAGTCTTTCATAAACGTCCATAAAAATTAGAAAAGAGAAAGAGAGAAAATAGGAACAATTAATGACATGAATCACTCACATTCATTCCACCATTACTGTCTGACGCCGGTGTTTCGGGGACAAAAATTCACATTCACCATCGATGCTTTGAGACGACTGTGGCCGACGGGGCTGGGCGATAGTGCTAAAAAACAGGCAATTTCACATTTTCTGTGCTGTTTTTGGGTGGAAATCTGAAGAATTAATTGAATCGCGGTACAATGTGTTATTTACAGCTGAATGGTTTTCATTTATACACACCAGTGTAACAGTACATGGCCATAAACAGCAATATTTACCTACAGATATGTCTACTAAAACAAATTGAAAAGCCTTTTTTTTTTAGCGAAGATTCAAATGTATGAGTTTTGATTCATTTGAACTGATTCCCATAAATGAATCAAACTTAAACGTTGCTTTTGATGCTGAAGACAAATCATGAAACTATTTGTTTTTTAACAGTACAGATGTCTGATGATGAAATCTTAAATTAAAAAAGAGCACATTAAAATGACTCACAATTTTTAGCATTTAGCAAAATGAACAGTTTGAAGGATTCATTTAACAATGAAGAATCATAATGAAATTAAACAAGCACATTTAAAAAGCACATTTCAAATTTGTGATTCACAGTCTTCAGCATTGTTGAGTGATGCTAATGTATCTTTGCTTTGAGTTTTGAATCCATTCACTGAAATGAACAGTTTGAATCGATTCATGGAAAGGAATCAAACTTACATTTTTGACAATGAAGAAGAATCATGAAACTATTTGAACAACTCAATCTTTATCAAACTTAATGGGCAAGTTAAAGTGCTTTCTAAAACTGTTGTAATTCATAATCTTTTTGTTTGGCTTTTTTGTTTTTGTATTGATTCATTTAATCAATTTGAAGTGAATTACAGAAATGAATCAAATGTAAAAGTTGTTTCTGAGGGTGAAGAATCATCATGAAGCTAGTCTGATGTTGCAGTCTTAATCAAACTTAAAAATAATTGAGATTCACAATTGCTAGCATTTCCACATGAAGATGCAAATACATCTTTGCTTTTCTGAAGTGATTCATTAAAGCAAACAGTTATGGAAATGAATCAAACATACAGACTTTTTTGATACCAGATATATAAAATGACTAGTCTGACTTAAAAAGCACATCAAAATAGTTGCAATGCATTGCAATGCATTGCATCAATCGCCCAGCCCTAGTGGCCATCCAGTGTCAGTGCAAGTGAGATTCTCCGCTCTGGTGATGCTGGTCTTTGAAACATGGCATGTCGTGCACAACACCGAGGCTCACAATGCAGTTGAAGCATAAAAAAAATACCAGTTTAAGTTTAAAATCACGTAAAACAATCCTGCCCTGCCAATGTCATCACTCAAACTGAAGGATTCTGTACAACACATTTCACAAAGGATCCTTTTGTTGGGTTTGTAAATACCTCAGTCCTTGGAAATAGTAACAAAACAAAACAAAAAATCATAGCACGAAATTGGACTCAAAACTAGATAGAACAAAATATCACGGCGGGGAGAGAAAAGGAAATAAAAAAGACCGCAAACGCTTTGGCAGAAGAGACGGGAAAGGAATACACAATGAAAGGATGAAAGAAAAGATAAATTACAGGTGAGACGTGAAGACAAGTGGTTTTCTCTTTCGCTCAGCATGGCCCGCCGTCGCACGGCTCTCCTCCCACAGACTCGGGGCTGCAAGTTATTCGGGGGGGTTTTCCTCACAGAGGAAAGAAGCAAAGAAAAAAAGGTGCTCTTCTCATGAAAGTCACGTTTCACTGATTGTCCACGGAAAATTGCGCCGCTTCGGCTCGCCGAGGAGAGCGGGAGCCCTCGGCTCAGAGATATACAATCACAGCGTATATTTATATATATGAAGAGATCCTTTACAGGAAAGGAGCTGAGAATCCACGTCAGGACCCGTGAGGTTGAATCCATGTGTGTGTGTGTGAGATGCTAAATACTACTCCAGTTTGATCTGTCCAAGGTCTGGTGTGATGCTGTGCTCATGCAGGCATCCCTTGCGTATAACGGGCAGCGGATGAGCTTCTGTGTTAAACACCCAGTCCTCCAGCGGCAGGAGATCATCGTCCGAGAACAGCAGGTACAGGTATCTGAGATCATGTACGGACAGGGTTAATAAAACTCAGAAAAAAGTGTGAGGATATCCAACCTGGTCTCATAAAATACGTACCTCTGTGCACTTTTTTATTGCACCACTGAATTGCACTAACACACCGATTCAATACGTGAACCCTGGAACGTTTTTATTATGTTGATATATGTATTAGCAATAAATCAAAAACGCTAAAAGTTAATGCTCTATCATGTTGGAAATATGCACGACACCAAATCCAACCCAAACCTACCCATTGATAGTGTTAACAAATGCTAAACCAATAGGCTATAAAAACACATTTGTTGATGCAACCGTGTCATTTCAACTTACTTTTACACAGATCTGAACTGGTTTGAGTCCATGATAAGTCCGAGTCTTCTTAAAAACTGTACTTGAGACCAGACTTGAGTGCGAGTCCTATAGTACCCCAACTCTAGCCTCTAGTGTTCATTTCTTTTCAACACTGCAGTGATATGTACTTACTGGTAAATATTTGGTGTCTCGCTATAAAGTGCACCCAGGTATGTTTATGCCATGAGACCAGGTGAGGATATCAGCACTGCATTATCACTAACATCAAGGCAATGCCAGATTGCTTTCGTATCCTTCAACCATTATAAAAGGAGATTTGACACCGCATACTTTTCTGCACAACTAAAGTGGAATGTGAACAGATGCTGTCAAGCTCCGAAAAATACATTAAAAGCATCATGAAAGCACCATTTTTTTTCTGTTTAAAAATGACAAAATATATTTTAGTGGCTGTTATTTCATGTCAAGGTTAAACTTTACTTTGACAAGAAATAATAGTCTGAAAAATATCTTTACAAGTGTGTTTTTTGATGAGTATGATATTTAGACATCAGGAAAGATGGAGGAAAAACAGCTCAGTTTTAACAGAGTTGTTATAAGTAATTGAAACAGAAATGAAAATTAAAGTGTAAAAAGTACATTTTAATTATTTGAAACCATTACCTAAAATAAAATGGAAAAAAAAAATATTTAAATCCAGTTGCCAGGGCAATTTTTGTCCGTTTAATTCCAAAACTCAAACTTAAATAAAATAAATTAAATTCACAAAAAATATATATATATAAAAAACAAAAGATATGTATAAGAAAACACTTAAAATGACAAAACCTAAACCACAAAATTACTAAAATTTAAAATTATTTAAATAAAATAAACAAAATAGAAAAATAAAAAACGAATCCAAATATTTTATTGTTTTTTCAATATTATATTTATTTTTATATTTTATATTAAACACCACTGTTTTTTATTTAGAGTCACGACTGATGGAGAATCAAATAAAGCTGAGCTGTTTCAGTCCAGTAAGTGTTCATCTGGAAATGTTACTACAGTTACTGGACGTTTGTACAATTATACAAAACTAAATTTAAAAAAGGGATTTAAAAAGTCTATACTATAAATCAGATGAAGAAGGCATGCGATAAAAGGCCTTACTAATTTGTGCATCAAAAACGAGTCTTGATAGGGTTAAAGGAAGTCAATAGAAGCTATTAAATGTCTCAGAAGACGCAAAAGTCATATGTTGTGGGGGTTTTGTGCTTTAAAGTCACAGATTCTGTCCACATCTACAGTAGTGCAGAATGCTACTGTTATTAATTATTAAATGGTTGTCTGATTCAGGAAGGTGTAACAAGAACACGAGGGTGATAATGAACTCACTTGAGCGTCTCGGACAAGAAGAAGCTCTGCTGCATGTTGTCGTGACTGACTGTGGAGGAGTACACGTCTCTGATTCCTGAGAAACCCGCATCTACACGACAGTGCTTCTCCAGAGCCTGTGAACACAAACCGCTTCATTAGAACTACTGTATATTACTCATGTGACATTCAGTAATCTTTCATCAGTAGTGCTCAACACCTAAGTTATAACAAATAATAAAAAGCAACTTACTATATAATTTTAACATTTTTATGCATACAATTTTAAGGCTGCATTAATACTTACCAAGGATGCTTTAAATGAATCAAAAGCGACAGTAAAGAATCATTAGAATGATTTCTGAAGGATCATGTGACTCTGAAGACTCTAATATTACACAATTTTACTGTACTTTTGATCAAATAAATGCAGCCCTTGTGAACAGAAGAGACTTCTTTGCTCCAGTTTCTTGCTGCAGAAGATACATGCTTGAAAACTGGAGAGCTGCTATTTCTGTCACGGTAAAGTTGGCGAGAAGATTTAGCGCTAAATTTGAACGCTGAACAAAAGAAGAGCTGACATGACAAATTAATGATCTATTAACCTCGAACAAAGGTAGACACCCAGACTATAATTAGGACTGTCTCGTGAGTTTGGTTTGGAGATGAATTTGACAAATCCATTTGTGTTCTCCTCCAGCTCCTGCAGCCAGTAATTAACCTGCCATTCTGAGCAGAGCCGTGCTTTATTAATATAACCACCACAGCCCACAGATCCTTCTATCTATCGGTCTATTCATCCTTTATCAACCTATACATTCCTCCATCCATCATCTATCTATACATTCATCCATCATGTACGAATCCATCCATCCATCCATCCAACTATCAATCTATCCCTCCATCATGTATGAATCCATCCATCCATTTATACCTTCATCATTTATGAATTATCTATCCATCCATAATTTATGATCTATCCATCAATTATGAATCATCTATCCATCTATCCTTCCATCCATCCATGTATCCCTTCATCATTTATAAATCCATCCATCCATCCATCATGTATGAATCTATCTATCATATATCTATCTATCTATCTATCATCCATCCATCCATCCATCATTTATGAATCCATCCATCCATCCATCCATCCATTTATCCCTTCATCATTTATGAATCCATCCATCCATCCATTCATCTATCCATCCATCATGTATGAATCTATCCATCCATCCATCCATCATTTATGAATCCATCTTTCCATCCCCTCATCATTTATGAATCCATCCATCTTTTATGAATATACAGTATCCATCCATCCATCCATCATGTAGGAATCTATCCATCCATTTATCATTTATGAATCATCTATCCATCTATCCTTCCATCCATCCATTCATCTATCCATCAACCATGTATGAATCAATCTATATATCCATCCATCCATCCATCATGTATGAATCTATCTATCCATCTATCCATCATTTATGAATCCATCCATTTATCCCTTCATCATTTATGAATCCATCCATCCATTCTTCCATCAATCCATTCATCTATCCATCCATCCATCATGTATGAATCTATCTATCTATCCATCCATCCATCATGTAGAAGTCTATCCATCATTTATGAATTATCTATCCACCCATCATTTATGAATATATTTATCCATCCATCATGTATGATCCACCCATCATTTATGAATATATCCATCCATCCATCATGTAGGAATCTATCCATCTATCCATCATTTATGAATCATCTATCCATCCATCCATCCCTTCATCATTCATGAATTAATCCATCCATCCATCCATCCATCCATCCATCATGTATGAATCTATCTATCCATCCCTTCATCATTTATGAATCCATCCATCCATCATTAATGAATCTATCTATCCATCTATCCATCCCTTCATCATTTATGAATCCATCCATCCATCATTTATGAATCTATCTATCCATCATGCATGAATCTACTTAACTATCCATCCATCCATTCATTCACCCATCTAAATATTAATATTAAATGCTGAAGTACGCACCTCCACGGCCTCCCAGCCCCACTCCCTGTATTTGGGGTCATGGGTCAAACGCCACATGTACATGTAGCTCTCGATGACCTCTGGCCTCAGGATGTAGTAGCGGTCACTCAGTCGGGTGGCCGTGGCTTCGGCTCCTGCATCGAAGCGGAACGCCTCTGGACCCAGTTTGGTGGCTGTAGACAGAAAAAAGCATTACAGGTAATATAAAAACACACTGCTCCTGGAAAGAAAAGAGTGAACCACATGACTCATTCTGACACGTACTGCCCACTTTTTACAATCTAATTCATTTCATAAGAATTTCATTTATCAGTCCTGCCCTACAGTTTGTTAAAGTAAAATGGGTTGTAAACTATGTCTCAGATTTTAACCTCTTAACCTTTAAATATAGCTGATTATAACACTCTTTTTTAAATCTCAACAATCTGCGTATCATTACAAATGAGCTTTGATATTTAAACATGATTTATGATCATTACAGAGACAGTCATTTCATAATTTATGACAGCTGTCGACTATCAACATGTAAAATCAATCGATAGTTATGGACATTACAAATTCAGTCGCATCTGCTCTGGTTTATTAGCATTCAAATGGCTCCAATAAACAATGTTAATTAGAGCTTTCAGTACAAAAGAGCACTCATTTGAAGAAATATTGCAATATTTCCTTTTTTTTGTATTTCGCCAGCCTACTACCTTTCTAGTGAAATTAATTTACTTTTCATGCTTGCATCACAGATTTGTAATTATGTTGTAGAGCTGCACAATAATAGCTAAAAGGTTAATTAAGATTATTTTGCTCAAAAAGCAAACAAAAAAAAAATTTTTTGGTCAGCTTTTTATCTTTTCTTTTTTTTTTTTTTTTTGCATTTCTTTAGAATTATTGCACTTCTTCCAAGAACATAAATCAAGAATTTACATGTTTGCCTGTTTTCATCAACGTAGAGGGAGCATGTGTGCATGGTTGCCAGGTTGGGAGGCTTAAGTAAACCACTGGGCAGAAAAATGCACCTATGGTAGCTCACCAAGAAAGAAAATGTTTTTTGGTAAGTCATAATTATAAACATAAAACTCAATACAATGACATGATAACTTTAAATTATGACTTAAGAAACGGTAATAATAATAATAATAATTAAAAAAAAAAAAAAAAGGAATTTGACATGACATTGCAAATATTGGGACTTTGTTGATTATGATTGATTATTTGACTATACTAAGTTTATTAAGTCATAATTAGTGATAGAAAGTTGAGATGTACATTCTAACTCAAAACTACAAGATAAAAAGGAAAAACCTCACATATCTGCATTTTATCTTAGCGTTTCATTTACACTTCTAAAGGCAGAATTTTAAAGTCTCAGTTATAAGATAAAAAGTTGAAAGTATGAATTTAAAATTTGAAATTGAAATTAAATCATAATGAAAACTTTTCATTTCACAGTGTCATAATTTCATCTTTTT
The DNA here is from genome assembly GCA_032275025.1 of Enteromius treurensis. Lineage (NCBI taxonomy): Eukaryota > Metazoa > Chordata > Actinopteri > Cypriniformes > Cyprinidae > Enteromius > Enteromius treurensis. The sequence goes on along the minus strand of JAUCMU010000030.1, from coordinate 21,493,579 downwards.
TATGTCATAATATCCAGTTTTAAAGTCAGAATCTTCACTTTTCATCAATTATAAAACGTATATAAGCATGTTCTTTTCTTTTTTTCATTAAAAAGAAACAGGCTTCCATTTGCATCGACTTTAGAGAAAGGCTCTGATTGGGGGATTTAAGCCCATGAAACCTGGCAACCACGAAAGCTCTTGGAGGACTGATTCCAATGCAAATGCCACACTGAAATGAAACATTTTAAGTAGGCTATAAATAATCACCAGCCAGATATCAGTGTTGATTTTGCTTAATAAACTGAGAGAAGCAGAAATCGTGATTATGATTAAATGAATTGACCAGGTCTTATTAAGTCGGGTTTCATTTTCCGTGTCTCTGCATTTCACACGTTCAGACGTTTAAATCGCTGGATGTTGTCAAATCACGGCATTTCTGGTTGCCTTTGACATCATCTGCGTATCTTTGAAAAGCACACTGATGGCAACTGATGAAGCCAAGCAAGAAGAAAAGAACTTCTTCCATACATGTACAAGACTAACCTATGCTGCATGGAAGTACATCGAACAAAAAAACATGCATGTGATTTATAGTAAGCACTAGTTAGTCTTCTACATGCCTCATGCTGATTGCTCGGCTTGTGTAAACACTGAGCTGGTAAACACACAGCGTGTGTGTAGTTAGAGCGCACTATGATCACCAGCCGTCTTTATGAAAACACAAAGCTTTCAAAGCAGAACATAACCCAAATGTATCCCATTATGCCCCTTAAATCTAAAATTACAAGCAGGCCCAGTACGGGAGAAACACTCTCGTCTGAATAAACATTTTCATTTGCATACTGATTTTGCTTTGTTTTGTCTCTTTAGCAATATTACACCACTTCAGCCTGGAACAGTGTTTTCTGTGTTTTACTGGAGATTATCAGTGAGAGAAACTCACTTAATATAACAACCGTAGTACAACTCATTCAAGACTACTCATGCATTTCAATCACATTAACAATTTTTAGCATCTTGGAAATGCTCATTTTTGAGCTGTATCATTTGACTCGTCTGACTCTGGTGTAAAATCATGTTTTCAGCAGGAGAGGTTCATATCCAGCTCATCCTCTGACGATCTTATTTTAAGAGACGCGAGGTTAGAAATAGACGAGATCAAACGAGGTATTAATCGCTGGAGCTAAATCTGCAGTGTCTCGGATCCCTGTGATCAGACACAGGTTAAATCTCATCTGTTTGCTCGTGATGTCTGAGAGAAAGCAACAGTTTGAGTCTGTGATTATCCAGCAGAGAAATGTCCTTCCTCCATCTGAGCTCCAGCAGATTGGATTCTCAGAAACACAGACGCGCTGGAGGCATGAGCAGAAAGATAAGACTCTCACATCACCTCCATCTGACTTCACTCCACGCTTATCTTAACGTTATATATGATTTATTAATAAAGAAACACTTTATTTTAAGGACCAATACTCACTATTAACTTCTTGTTTATTACCATAGATATTTCTAGGGTTTTGGCTGTTTATTTGCACTTAAAGTACACATAAATGCATTTTATTCTGCATGAATAGATCTCTGAACACAAAAACTTAATGATACAATAGCCACAAATTATATATATATATATATATATATATATATACACACACACACACACACACATATATGCACACACACTTATATAGTCTCATTATATTATATATACACACACACACACACACATATATGCACACACACCTATATAGTCTCATTATATTATATATAAATATATATATATATATACACACACACTTATATAGTCTCATATTATATATATATATATATATATATACACACACACACACACACACACATATATGCACACACACTTATATAGTCTCATTATATTATATATAAATATATATATATATATATATACACACACACACATATATATGCACACACACTTATATAGTCTCATTATATTATATATAAATATATATATATATATATATATATATATATAGTCTGCAGTGAAACATTTCTAATTTTCACTAAAACTCTTAAATGAAAGTAAATAAAAAAATTTCATCTAACATAAATTCATTTAATTATTATTATTATTATTATTATTATTATATTTTATAGTAATTAAATAACGATTTTATTTTTAAAAAAATCAAATAATGTTATGTCCTTGTAATTTTTGTCCTTTTTGTAAATTAGGTTTAATAATATAAATTGCTGAATGCAGCAGTGCTAACATTTTTATATAAAGTATTTAAATTTAAATATACAAATGTATTTCTTTAGTTTGCATTGCTTCTGAACAAATATTAAAAAAAAAAAAAACATTTTTAAATAGAAATAAAAATAACTAAAATGTAAAAACAAATGTTAAAAAAACAATTTTTTTTTAAATGTTAACTATAATTAAAATCTGAAGCTAAATTTAAATGGCTAATAAATACAGTAATGTGATTAAGTATTTTCAGGAGCTGCAGTGATGTAAGTGTTGTTGAGGTGTGATGTTCTGACCCGAGCGGCTGTAGGACTCGTGACAGGTGTGAGTGATTTCAGCAGCCAGGTCCAGGAAATGCTGCTTCTGTCCCGCCGGGCCGTCATCTGCACCAATGCCGATCATCCCGCCGGAGAAACAGGCCAGGTGACCCATCTTATGGTCCAGGATCCCTCCTCGCCACTCGGCCACATACGTCAGGCCGCCCGGAGACTTCTGCACCAGGTTCGTCTCGATGGCCTGGAAACACAGAGAGATCAGTCTCAAACACAATCAACACAACACCGCTGGCATCAAAACAAATACAGCTTTAGGATCTGCTTCGAAAGAGACTGCAATTAACACGCTAAATTAAACATGGAATTCTCTATTAAAAATATTTTTCTTGCGAGTAAAACCACTACAATAAACATTTATATACTGTTATAGCAGTTATCATTTTAAATGAGCTTTTAGGATTATACTTTCCGTTTAGTTTGAATAATTTAGTTAAAAAGCCAATTTATTCGCTTTTACAAAGCTTTTATTTATTTTAGCTGCCAAGACAACTTTGTTTATTTACATTTTGATTAAAATATCATTATATTTTATTCCAGCTTTACTTAAATTTACTTTATTATTATTATTATTATTATTTCAGTTTCAATAAAACTAAAATTAAGTTTTTTCTTGTAAAGCTTTTTTTTTTTTTTTTTTAATAAAAGGTTTCTGTAAAAGTCAAATAACTAAATGGCAAAACACTCCTTTTAGCATTATTATTATACAGCGTATAGTAGTTATTAATATTGAAAATGAGCTTTTATTATTATAGTTTCAGCTTAGTGTTAGTAATTTTGAAAAACATTACTACTTTTAAAAAAGTTTTTCATTTATTTAATTTTATTATTTTAATTTTTTACTTCAACTACAACTTATAAATGACATTAGTGATAAGTAAAAACATTAACTAAACTCCTCCCTTTTTATTATCACTTACATATTGTTTTAGTATTTACTCATTTTAAATTAGCTTTGATTATTATATTTGTATAATATATACATTTTTTTTATTATTGATGATAGTATTTTCTTTTAAACAATTTTAATATTATATATTATATATTATATATATATATACACACACACACATACTGTTATAATATTTATTACAATTTAAAATAAGATTTTATTTGTTTAATTTAGCAAATTTTTTTGTAATTTTATTTTTTGCCATTTTTACACTTCTATTTACTGCAGCTATATTTTTAGTTCAATTTAAGTCATTTTAATACCTTAACTTTGCAATTGTAGTGTTAATTTACTTCTATTTTATTTGAACTTCAATTAATAAATACTTTATGATAGGTTTTCTGAATACTTTTCGACAACATTTGCCTTTTTTCTATAAAATACTTTTTTTTTTTTTTCACTTTAGCAGATATTTCTCAGAGCATATTTGAGTGATGGAGCCTGAGACGCTGAAAACAACGCACAGAAGCTGAAGATAATGCAGCTATTAATCCAAAGAAACACAGACGCCGGACATGTTTTGCGTGAGAGCGTATAAGAGCTTGGTAAAGTGCTTTGAGATGAAGGCGACGCTGGATTTCAATACAGCACATATAAAAGCTTCACGGTGTGCACATATTACTGTAGGAGGGACGTTTATGCATGAGATGTTTTATGTGTAGTATAGTATAAGACAGAATTGAAGTCAAGCCTCATTGAGATTCAATCGAGACTTTGAGAGTCAAAGGTGTAAAAATCTGCCAAAAACTATATGAGAAAACATCTTCCTCTGCGTTTTTATACTTGCACCTCTGTAGAAAAGCCGAAAACCATCACAGACCATCAATAGCCAGTGACTCATCGCTTGCTTTTGTTCTGCTTTTCCACACAAAACTAGTTCAGATGCTTTTTCTTTGTTCGCTTTTCGCCATTTTAGCATCGCCAAATTCAAACAAACCAATTACAATCAAAATCCGAGCAAATGCATGATTATCAATTATTACATTAGTTGCAAACATTTTCCACAAATAAACCTCTTAAGCTAATCAGAAGCATTGCACAATCTGATTACGTGTTTGATACTTGAACATCACGCCCTCTCCTGAGTATAAATGTAATTAATATCTCATTCTTCAAGGGAAACATTATGTAATGACAAAGCTAATATGCTAATTAAGTGCGAATAAGTGAGAATGTGTTATATTTCTGCTCTCGGATCATTATGAGCACGAGGCTTAAGGTGAAACTAATCTTAAACTAATCTAATCAGGCTTCAATTAAAGCATGCAATCTATTTTACACACTAAGAGCCTGAGCAGTCACTCATTTCTACTGAACATACTGGAGTTAGCGTGAAAGAGTGGTAGTGTACCTCCATGGCGCTGTAGTACATCTTCTTGGCCTCCTGGTCCGTCTTGTCCGACATCAGGAAGGATTTGATCAGGTACTCGTAGAAACTGTCCCCGAGACCCCCGATAGACACGTGATCTGAGGAAACCAGAGGAGAACCATGACTGAATCACACACACAGGACCCGCTTGAGCTACAAAATCATGATGAAACATTCATTTTTAATAGAAATAAGTCATTATAGAAGAAAACAGTCATAAAACACACACACACACACACACACAATTTCAGATATTAATGTTTTTATTCAAGGAAATGCCTTAATATTGCTAGAATGAGCCATGTTTGAATTAAAGCTTTTTAACATTTTGGAACTGGAAGAAGTGCCCTGGATTAGTTTTTATATAGATATTAATATTTTTATATTCACATAGTAAAATATTAGTTTTTTATTTCATATTTTATATTCTCGAAAAATTCTAGAATATATATATGTATACAATTTGTAATTGTATTAAATACTTTAAAATAAATATTAAATATTACAATAAAATATTAAAATTATTTATATATATATATATATTTAGTGAAAGAGAGAGAGAGAGAGAGAGAAATCTTTACAGTTTATTAATAGTAAAATAATTTTTTTAATTATGTAAATACAAGACATGTTATACTTTCTGTATAACATACATCAACTGTATAAAACAGAAATATTTTATTTATATTAATTCAAATCAAATTTTTATTATACAACACACACCGAACTTCATAATTAAAATATTTGAAATAATAATTACAATAATGATTATAATTAATTTTGGAATATACATACTATACACACACACACACACACATATATATATAGTTTTGTGTTTGTAATATTATTTATGGTACTTCATATTTTTAATACAATAATTGACATTTATGCTTAGTTTATACTTAATTTTATTTTATTATATAATTATATATATTATTTAAACATATATATATATATTTTAGTATATATTATAAACTTGATTAATTTTCTATGTATAAATGACTAATGAATGAAATAAATATGTATATTTTTATTTATAATAACGTTATATAAAATACATGTGCATTTCCATCCAGTGATATTTTTAGCGGTTGAGGCTAAATATCCCCCAGACTCAGCGGGCTTCATGCCATTCATTCTGTTTATTCTTGGGCTCGTAACCAGGATCATAAGCGAATGCCGTCTATTAATATGCACACCCTTCATTATTGTCGTGGGCTCGGGGATGATCCGGTCTCTGTAATCAGAATCAACAAACACGACGTCAGGACTGGGACTCTATTGACATGTAAATCAGGACGCTCTCGTCACTATCACTGACACTCATTACTGTTCACACGCTGCAGCAATTAACACCTTCTCCTGTTTCTCAGGTGACTCTGAAAGATTCAATTTCCAGAAGGCAATGGGATTTATTATCATTTTAATAACTCTTGGCTGTGGGCTCATGTCCCTGCTCCGCTCGATCCGTGTCACACGTGCCACAATACCTGCACTGAAACTCAAAGACGCGGAGAAAAACTGAACCTGTGAGACACAAGTCTGAATCTGTTGTATATTTTTGAATCGTGCATTGCATGTTGATATTGCTACAGCATCCTGTTTTAACAAGATACAGAGGAAAGAAGCAATATCTGGCACACACTTAAATTATAATTATATAATTTAGAATTTAATAATAGTACTTATTTATTTAAAGTAAAATATTTCTAATATACATTCATATTACATACACTTTAAATATTTAAATGTAATATTATAATGTTTATAGTAGAACATTTTAATTATTAGAATTATATTATAAATCAGAATAAAATAAAAATATGATCATATTTGTTTAAAGAAACACTTATAACTACATATATGCATGTATATTAAAAAACTGTAAAATAATAATAATAATAACAATAATATACTAGTTATATTTTTATAATAACTATTTTAAGATTTATCCACAGTATTATATAATATTTGATAACTATTTATTAAGTTTCCTCAAAAATTATATTTTTATTTTATGTTGAGATAATAAATTAGATAAATTAAAACAAATATAATACAGAACTATTTATAGTACTTCATATTTAGTTACAGTAAAATATTTATAATTACATAATTATAATAAATCTTATGTAGTATACAATGTTATTGCAATCATATTTACATATTAATTATATTTTTGTAATAACTGTGAGATAATTATGTAATATTTTATAAATTTTATAAATTTAAATATAAATATAATTCTACTTACATAATATTTATTCACAGTAAAAATATTTATAATTACATAATTATAATAAATCCTATAAAGTATACAATATTATTATTGTAATTATATTAATTATACTGTTATTATAATATTTTAGTATTTTTATTGTGATTCATAAAATGTCATAATTATTTCATATTTTTTTATTATAATAAATCTTATTTATAAACACACCCACATGTTTGGATGTTTTGTACAGAAGTGTCTTCTAAGTGAAGTGTGTGACTCACGCTGGACCCAGTTGCCGCTGACGGGACTCAGGAAGTTGGGATACAGACCGTGAGGCTTCTCGATTTTGTTCAGCAGCTTTCGGATATTCATCACCTAGAGACAAACACAAATCATACGGTTCATTCACAGTCTGTATCCCGTCCTCTCAGCGCAAATCTTCAGGGCATAAAGGACTCTCACCTTCTCAGTGAATAGAGGGTTTCCAGACAATTCAGACAGGTGAAGAAACTCCAGGTGCAGTGTCCCAAACTCAGCCAGGATACTGCTGCCGGCCGAAGCCCAGCCCCAGCTCCAGCTCGTGCCACTGCAACAGAGAGCAGAGCCGCAGCGTGAACACCCACACACTCACACACAGAGACACACACACTTGCATTTGTGGTCTCTCCATAGGTGTAATGATGTTTATACTGTACAGACTGTATGTGGTATTGTCCTGCACTGATACTACACCTAAACCTACCCCTTACAGGAAACTGTGTGCATTTTTTAGATTTTCCAAAAAAACTTAATTCTGTTTGTTTTATAAGCTTGTTTCCTCATGGAGACCTAACAAATGACCCCACGAGGTCAACATTTACTGCTATTTCTATCTTTGTGGGGACAATTGGTCCCCATAACGTAATAAATAACAGGTGCACACACACACACACACACTCTAACAGAAGCTAATTGCTCTTTTAAGGAAACTGTATTTTCTACTAGGAAAAAACTACACAAAAATATCATATTAAAAATTATTTCTTTATTGTGTACCTGCCTGTATGCAACAAATTATACTGAGGTTTATGCTACAAAGTGTTGTTTCTTGTGCAAATCGATCTTTTAAAGAGGTTTATCTATTTTTTACAAACAAATAAAAGTGTTTTTAAAGTTTTAGTGTATTTTTTTGGTGTGCAATAGGCTTATGCAATCAATTTTTGATTCTCATGCAAATTGATTATAGTGTATTTTCTGTGTTCAACAAAACATACTGAGGTTAATGCTGTGACGTTTGTTTACCGTGCAAATTTATATTTTAGTAACCTTTATATATTTTTACTGGAAAATGCAGCTTTTCAGAAATATTGATTAAACTATGTTTATTTTATGTCTTTATACAACACATTACAACATTTTTAACTTGTGCGAATTGACCTTTTGAGGAATTTTAGATATTCTTTACTGGAAAAAATAAATAAATAAATAAATAAATGTGTATGTGTGTGTGTGTGTGTGTGTGCGTGACAAAACTACAGATCTTTGCAGTGCACTTGATTGTAAGCAACTATAATGTAAATATTTTAAGAGCAGTACTTCCACAGCATTTTATGCTTTGTTTTGATTAAACGGCAATAAAATGTAATCTGTTGTTGAAAACAGAGATGCTTCAGCTTGTGTTTACGCTGCGAGACAGAAGACAGAAACAAGAAAGAGACAGAGATGCTGAATGAACTTCGCTCCTTCCTGCAGGATCGCTTCGGTGAAACTGTGGAACTAATTCACAAGATTATTCGTGTCTGGTTCTTATTGTGAGAGCGAGCCAGGCACCGCTTCCCTTCTGAAGCAGCGATCAATAGCACCGACGTCTCGGGAGGAAGAGGAAAGAAGAGTTTGTTAAACAAAAGGGAGAAAGAGTTCACTGGTGGGAGAAATGACTTAGAGATGATTTAATCAGTCTTTGTTAGTGCTGAGCAGATACTTCTATTTAAGAAAAAAACAAAAAAATCCTATGTTTTCTCAAAAATTCATTTTTCATTTCACATTTACTTTTGCTTGCCTTAAAACATGCATGTGATGCTACATTGGTATTTTAACAATAATAATATTATATTATAACTTTTCACATGTATTGCTTTTGAAAAAAAGTCTATTCTAAAAAATATATATGTAATTTATATTATGAAATTATTATATTATATTATATTATATAATGAAATAATATTGCATATTACAATATTACAATTTATTGTAAAATGAAATGCATTTCTGTAATCAGCTATGAATTCTCAGCATAATTTACATTACAAAGCATACAAATAAGAAATCCGAATACTTTCCTATGATACTACTTCTATATATACTCTACTTTTCTAGGTAAGTGTGTGTGTATTTATTAATAAGATTGTTTTTAAGTTGTCATAGCAATATAATAACAACATAATTAATATGATTACAATAATAATATGTTAAACTATAGTAGAATTATTCGATTCTAAATATTTTTATTATAAATAAATATTAAGTGCTATTAAATATCATATTTATTGTATTGCATTTACAACTTCGGCTCACCATTTATCATCTCATTTATTATCATCTCAAATATTAGCATTAAATTATAAATATTTTATTTATTTATTATAAAATTAAAAAGCACAATTATATAATTATAAAATATGAATAGATATAATATTTTATACTGTGTGTGTAGTTATAAATATTACTACAAATAAATAGTAAGTACTATAAAAACAAGAGCATTTACATAAAATATTTTTTGTATCAGATTTAGTACAATTCTTCCATGCTTTTACTATAAATATTAAATATATATTTTATACTATAAATATATATTAAATCAAGTGTGCATGCCATATAGATCTGATAATATATTATCTATATTATCAAAATAGTAAGCAGCACTGTTTCCAACATTTCTAAAAAATCAGTTTCTTGAGCAAAAAAAAAAAATCATCATATTAGAATGATTTCTGAAGGATCATGTGTAATGAGTAATGATGCTGAAAATACAGCTTTGATCACAGAAATAAATTACACATTAACACATATTCAAATAGAAAACAGCTACTGTATATGATAATAATATTTCCAATTTTTAACTGTATTTTTAATCCAGTGAATGCAGCCTCGACTTCTTTCAGAAACAGCAGGTAAACGTTATTAAGAGCGCTCCGGCAGCGACGTGTGTTCGGTCTGTGTTATCACGACTAACCTGAGCGCCTCACCGAAGCCTCTTTCTCCCAGCCCATCTGCGGGACCGGCTCCTGTTACTCATCTAACTGGAATTAGCGTGAGAATCAGTTAATTAAATTTGCCTGCAGCTGTCGGAGCGAGCTGGTGGGCTAATGGAAGCCAGGTGGGCGTCAGGAGTGCCAGAAAGCGTCTCTTTTCTCGCAGAAAGCCAGAAAGAAAGCCTGGTATTTGAGGCATATGGCTTTGTGAATGGAAGCTGCGTCAGATGCTCACCTGCCCAGGTTAATGACTCCTCTGGGGATGCCGGTGGGCGTGTTGAAAGCGGGTAACAACTTGTCGCCCAGCTCCAACACCTTCTGCTTAAATATCTGAAAAGAAAAATATTTTTGAATGAAATGACTACTTTTATTCAGCAAGGATGCATTCAATTGAAGAAAAGTGACAGTAAAGACCTTTATGACTTAAAAAAAAAAAAATAATATATTGGGCAGCACAACTGTTTTCAACATTGATAATAATCAGAAATGTTTATTGGGAAGCAAATGTATATATCAGAATGATTTCTGAAAGATCACGTGACACTGACGACTGGAGAAATGATGCTGGAAATGTTGCTTTGATCACAGAAATAAAATACACTTTACAATTTCCTGACACAGAAAAAAGTTCATTGATATTCTAATAAAATTTCTACATTTTATTTAGATGTTACTATATTTTTTGCTCAAACAATTGCAGCTTTCCTGAGCATAAAAGCCTTTGCCCACAAGCTTGTATTGCAACAAAAAATAAATGATTATAATAAAATAAAAAAGCAATAATATACAAAGAATCCAATAATTAGAATAATTAAAGGTGCCATAGAATGGAAAACTGATTGTACCTTGGCATGGTTGAATAATAACAGTTCAGTACATGGACCTAACATACTGTGAGTCTCAAACACCATCGTTTCCTACTTCTTATATAAATCAAGTGTTTGCAAAAGACGACTGAAAA
>JAUCMU010000030.1:21469136-21481333 GCA_032275025.1 Enteromius treurensis | reverse complement strand
CTTCCAAATAAGGCAAAAACAGACTGTTTCATTCTAGGGTCAAATTCTAGGGTTGTAAATGGACCTGTAAAACCATTCCTGGACATTTTTTTCCCTTACCTAAGCTACATACCTTCTATGTTCATATCAGAGAACAATTTAAAATATTCTCTCAAAGCATTCTATGGCACCTTCAAAAAAATTTTTGTAAAATATTTTCATAAATAAGAAGAAATAAAAACGATTTTATCTGTCTGGTGCAGAAAACTGTCCTTGTTATATTTCAAGTGCAGCAGCAGTATTTCTCAAATACACCCAAAATAAAATTTCAAACATCCTGAATCCAAACAAACCAGTTTAGCATCCATTAAGTGCCAGCAGCTTCTGTGACAAGGTCAACTGAATTCAGCTCAACCGAGTGCAGCACCCTGAGATCTATAACGCATAAAGACATATATGTATATATATATGTATATATATATATGGAGAGGAACAGGATGAGTTTGGAGATGGCCACTGAGTGCAGAGTCTCTGTCGCCAGCAGAAGGTCAAACTCCAGCCTCCTCAGAAGAGAAGCCCTGGAGAGACTCTGATAGAACAGGGCCAGCACATCTCCTGCTTAATGCATCTGTGCAGCACCAAATGAGGGCCGAGAGGAGAAGGACAGGAGAAGAGCCCCCTGCGCTCGTATCAGAGAGATCACTAATGACCCAGAGCTGTGAGGCTTCACCTGCCAGAACATAACACTAACTTATTAAAGGTACAGTGCAACCAGAAATTCAACTTTTGTCATTCTTTAGGCGCCCCCATGTCGTTTCAAATGCATGCATTTCTTTCTTCCATGAAGCACGAAAAAAAAAAAGTCTCTGAAATTATAATACAGCATCATAAAAGTAATTACTTCTTAACTAACTTCACAACGAAATTGCAATTTTTTTTTACAAATAATCACAAAGAAACAGAGTTCAATGTAAAATTTTGGAAACACTTTAGATTTTTTAACTATTAACCATGACTTTGCCTTCAAAAACTTCTTAATTTGCTGCTTATTAGGTTTAGGTATTGGGATGTGCATTGTAAAAGGCTGCTGTAAATATTAGCTTTAAAAGAGGACAAATGTTTCAAAGCATTTATGTTTTACAACAGTTTAAGTAAAAAAAATCCCAGCACTCCATGCATATAATTTACTACCATAACATCCCTTAAAATATTACACCAGAGGATTAAACATCTTCTAAAGCCTTCTGCTAGCTGAAATTTCAATCTGTTCCTCGCACAAAGTGGCTATATGCGTTCAGAAGACTTGAAATATAATGCACTCATCATATGGACTACTTTTTTGGTGTATTTATGATGGATATTTGAGATTTTTGGACTAAAACACTGTCAGTGTGAGTAAATAATGACCGAAGTGCATTGTTGGCGAGCTATTTCTTTAACTGGCATGGTATCTGGCATCAGGACCTGGAAATGTGCAGTATTGATCCAGAACGACAGCAGACAGTGCAAACCTTTGACTTTCACACACAATCCTCTCCTGCGAAGACATGCAACTGCTGAAGAAACAGAAATGGGCAAAAAAAAAAGCTCCAGCCTCGAGTTAGTATTTCATTTATATCTGAGGAAACGCATTCAGGAGAGAAGGGCAGCTCTGGAGTCATCTGTAAGCGTGTGACCTTTGACCTCCGTGAGAAATGCACCCCATCCTCAGCATCTGCTCAGTTCGCCGCACAAACATTTTCTGCTTCATTTCAGGAGGCTTATGCACAGCTCATTTACTGTATTATTACATCAGATTGAAGGCTTCACCTCCAGAAAACAAACAGCGGTGGAAGATGAAGCCGTAAGCGATCAGCTCCCACGAGGAATGACTGACGCAACCCGCAACTTTATGCATTAGCTGAATAAATGCAGAGGAACATGGTATGCCATTTAGACGCTGCTGCTTATATAATGTGATGGTTAATATATATATATAAAAAGCAGCTTCGTGAAACACGTTAATGAGGTGGATCAAAGAAAATGCATCAAATGGAGCTGTTTATGGACTTCTGACTTTGGTAATCACAAACAACGATTGCTTTCTGACTTTATCAAGAGTTCATTTAAAAACAATTCAGGCTGTCAGTGCAGCAGACCAGCCAGAGACAACACGTCAATGCCGCTGAAAACTTCAGATCGGGTGCATTCAACTGGGTCCTCGCAGAAAAAAAGCAGCATTATTATAAGATTGTGTAAAAAAATACTATTTAAAAAATAAATATTTGTATGTCCTGACAGAATAATATAACTGTGAATACTTAATTTTTTTAAAATAAATAAAATATAAATATAATAACAACAACAATAATAATAATGTTTAACATTAGACATTATATTATAATTTTAAAAAAATCTGTTAATATTATACATTTCACACACACATAATTAATTAAATATATTATAATATATAAATAAATTAACATTTATATAATAATAATAATAATAATAACACAGTACTATGGTTACTATAGCATAATTCTAGATTACTGTATTATATAACATATATTAAATATTATAATGACAAATTTGTGTGTATTTGTAAGAATATTTAATGACAGTAAATACATCATAGGTTTTTAGTTGTAGATATGTAGATTTCATATAATAGATACAATTTACTATTATTATTATTATTATTATACTAACAAATAGAATTGTGAAGAAATGTTATTATTTAATATAATATTCAATTTATTAAACATTTCTCCTGTGGCATAAGAGAATCAAACTCTTGACTTGAGTTGTTTCAGTCGTTGATATATACTGCAATGAAACACGATTATGTCCAGATGAATCTGCTTGAGCAGAAACACATCACACCTCTTCCTCTTCTAGTCGAGATCCATCCAGTGCTATTCACTTCCACCTTCCCTCACACGACCGTCTGAAGGATGCTTTCAAGACGGCAGCTCTTTTAACAGGGCTGTAAAACGTCTGGGTCAGGCAGACTGTCAGCTTCTATTTCTGAGCTTCAGCAAACCTCTCGACACCATCACAGTTGTTCTGCTTCAAAATATGTCCAGAACTTCAACAACTTTCATTGTTCCCTGCCATTAAAGTTTCATTTATGGCATTTATTTATTATTAACACATGTGATATATACATAAATTATATGCGAGTCAAAGATGCATCAAAAGAACTACTTTTAAGGTTTCAAATACATTTTTGGAGAATAAAACGTCAAAATTTGGTTGAAATCATGTTACATTGTCATTCAGTGTTACACAATAATTTCTAAATTCTAACAAGATGCCTCTATATATTAAAATGTATAAAAGAATAAGGTAGCATATTAAATTGTATTGTTTTAAATGAGTAAAAAAATCTTAGGACAGTGGCAAAAAAAAAAGGAAAAGAAAAAAAGGTATCTATAAAATAAAATTAAATATATAAATTACCAATAAATAATTTATATGATAAAATATAAAAATGTTTAAATATATGTAAAACATTGATGATTCATGTATATCATTTGACGTGATGTCTTTTTTTTTTGTAAAGAAAACATGCAAAAATTAATGCTTTCATAATAATTATGCAGATTTTCTAATTAAAGAAACCTCTCATTTTAATTATGCTTCAAACTGGAATAAAAGCTATTTGCCAACAACAACCTTCATTCAAACACATCACCCCCCAAAAACTAAAGAAAACGCATTTCTTCTCCAGTAAACTGATCCTGTTTTTAAGGATGTTTAGATGTATTTTCTGGAAAAAATGATGTCAAAAGTACAATTTTTTTGTATTAACAGTCTCCTCCTGCTCTTGCCCGTCTCCTCCGGTGGAGATGCTCTCAGACAAAGTTTGGGAAAAAGGGCACCAAAAATTCCTGAGGGATGTTGCTTTGGCTTTTTGGGCTACAGACTGAAGGAAATGCCAGCGCTCAGCGTTGTTGCGTAATTATGGTTGCTGTATTACAGACGTGACACGACAGAGCTGGTAAAGCCTCGGGAGCCGTTCTGATGACTACAGCACATTACCCATCAGCCCCTTCTGCTCGCCAGGGCCAAACGTCTGTGGTTTACTCAACAAAGACAAGCGGAAAAACAGAGAAAATCACTGGAACAAATAACAAGACCGGTCAAATATTACTGGTGAGGTTTAAAGAAAGATGCAGATTGCTGTGAAATGATTTTATAAAGCCTTTTTAAATTCATTGTTTCAATATGAACAACATATTTATGAGAAAAAGATTTACGGAAAACATTGAGATAATATTGTCAGCTTGGAAATAAAAATTTCACCATTTAATTTAAGAAAAAATACAGTAAAACTCAAGTACCTTCATGACAAAACGCCAAAATAAAAGTTTATAATTGTAAATAATTTAGGACAGCTAAGATATATTTTAATCCATGTTTATTTTACACAATCCTGTGGTGCAGCGTCAAATTTGACAAAAAAATAAAAAATAAATAAATGTTTTGTCATAAATTATTTATTACATTTTAATTTGATTTCATTTTAAATTATAAGTAAATTTATATATTTTTTTAATTCATTTCAATTCACACCATTTTCAATGATAAATTAGTATTAAATTAAAAAATAGAATGCTGAAAAAAATAAAAGGAATAACACAAAATTGATTCATGGGGCCCTACAGTAAATTATTATAATTATAATTATTTTTTACATTTATTCTCATGGTCTAATGAACATGTGGAAAACATTTATTGCTCAAGTTAATGGTAATAAAACCTTATAATAAATATTAATATTGTATGAAATGGAAAAATGTATATTGTAATATTTTTGTCTACTGTACAGTATATCACCCAGTCCTACAGTAGCCTAACAAATTTCGGATTTAAATGGAGAAAACTGCTTTGTTTGAGAGTACGTGACCTGACTATGTTATCATTACCAGCCAATGAGTAAATTAATCATGACTGACTGTAAATAATACGACTCAATCTACAGCATCAGTCACAAACAAACCATCCAAAAAACATAAAAAGTGTAGATCAACGGACAGTCATGAGTGAGAATCAAAAGTTTATTAACCTGCAGTTAATCTGGTCTGACCGTCAAAACCACATTTATAGATAAAAATGAAATATACAGAGATCTCAAAGTGGGTTTGGGGTCTCAAATCTTCAGTCTGACCCATTTAAGTGACCGATGTCTTTTTCTCATTGCATGAATAAAACAAGGATAACTTGCCTCAAAATAAAAAAAAAAGTACATAGAGTCACTAACACACAAAACACATGAAACTAAATCTAATAAGAAGTTGCCAACGAGCTGATTTTTAAACAAATCCCAAGCTTTTCATGTTAAATCAAAACTCCCCGCCCACTTGTTGGTCTGAATGAAAATGCTAATTCATTCTTCATCACTAGATGCCGAGTTAAAAAGTCCACCAATCACTGGAGGAGTTTGAAAAAGTCAATCACTGAACGAATCGTTTGGGAGTCACTGAACAAATAAGGTGAAAATAAATGCATATTATAAGAAAATGAAAGTGCTTTTTGAACTTGTATGCATGTCAACCTATTGTTGAGGACTCTCAAAACCAAAATATGAACCTTTCACAACCCATAATAGGGGCGTTGTAAAATGAAAAATACATCTTATAAGAAAAACTGCACAAGATATATCCTGAATAAAAGTATATTTGGCGCTACCATATATTATTTTTATGCTTTAAATGTGTTTTTCTAAACTTAAATGCATAAAAGTTTTGTCCTTAAAGATATACATATATATACACACACAACCCAGTCTCACAGCAGTTCGTGATTTAGTCACGTAATTTAATTTAATCTATTTATTTATGGCAGGGACACGTTTATTTCGTTATTAATTATAATAAAATAATGAAATAAACGTGTCCCCGCCATAAATAAATACAGTGAGACTGGATCTATATGTATATATAGCAAATTATAAAAAAATATATAAATACATTGTGGATTAAAATATCTACTTACATATATATGTGTGTGTAAAATATATAAAAAGTAAATTGCGCATATAACAAATATAAAATATGTGATATTACATAAAATAAAAATACATATATTGAAATAATACAGTAAATAAAAAAAACAAATATTATAAATATAGCCTGTTTTTCATGAATTATTTGTAAATCTTATAAATAAAAATCAATGTTAAAAACACTTGCCATATGGTTTACGCTTTAAAAATACTGTACATGCAAATGCAATGATCCGAATACACTCCAGATGTGTTCTCTGACAGCAAAACTGAGATTTAAGGATATTAGAGAATTATCTGTGATCCTGCTAAAGATCGAGCGAGCTGCACCTGATGCTGTGACCTGACTCTTCAGGCCTCCTCAGGTTTATTATTATTGCAGATGGTTGCGTTGAACATCAGCAGATATCACGCAGGTGACGGTGGCTTTGAAGCAGCAGCAGAACAAAGCCTCTCGATCCTACCGCTGCCTGTTTACCAGCTTGTAAATCTGGAGTCTTTGTTCTCGGTGACGTTCGGGCTCAACATGCGGTGCATTATTCATGACGCTACGCTACAGCTCAAACTTTACTTCAGCGCTCGAGAACAGAACCAGATCAATTAGACAAAAAAACAACAACCAGAAATTCAGTTATAGATGCGTCTTTTCCTGTGATGGCATTACAGAGCAGAACTCTCGCTGTATTATGCAGAGAAAAACATCAGCGATTCCTTCCCTTCTAATTAGCGCTGAGGAGGATGGCATGTGTCTGTGAGGACGAACCGGGCTAAACGATGCTCCTCCGGGGGGCTTTAGATCACAGATTTTAATGACTAACACACTGTATTCATAAATCACAGGTGATGATGTCTGTTCCTTCTAATGAATGTAGAAACATGGCCAGAACGTGTTCAGGTCATATTTCACTACAAAAGAAAAAAATAAATATTTTTTTGTATATTTGAAAGAAAGCAAAGCTCATTTTAGCCTGTACAGTACAGTATACAGTAATCGCTGTACAGCATGTAATGTTTGGTTTCTATATATTGTAACATTTATAACAACAATTAAATTATTATTTCATTTAATAAAATTTGGTTTAGTCACATGTATTTTTAATTACATCATAAATAAAAAGCTAAATTTATTACTACAATAATTGTTGTACGGCATTATTATATCCTAGTTAAAAAAACTTTTAAGAAATTAAATCATGTTTTTATTCTCATTAAAATACAATATTTTATATATATAAATATGAACGAAAGTAAATTAGAGTCCCTTCAAAACCAAGTTTGACCATTTTCACACAAGATTGCAAACGGTCACACAAAAATAAACTTATATTTATATTACATTATAGTTGTATTCTTGTTGTTTTAAACAATTAGCAACCATAGTTTCTCTTTTTTACATTTTTTATTTTATTATTATTTTTCTTAAATATTATATATACATATATATATATATATATATATATATATATATAATATATTTTTTTAAGCATTCCTAGATTACCTCAGTAATTGTTGTAATGCTTTTAATGTTTATATTAAGTGCTGTCCAAAATAAATTTATTTTTATTTATTTATTTATATATATATATATATATAAACACACACTCACGGTATATTTTTTGAAAATATTTACATGTGTATAAATTTATATATTTGTATTATTTGATATTATATATAATTATATTTAATAAACGAATTTTTCCTTATATATACATGAATGTGTTTATTTATATATACATAATAAATATACACCGTATATATACACATACATTATGTAAACAAAAACTTATTTTTAATAAACCTCAAATATATAATTTTTTATATGTATATATATATATATCATTATACACACACATATACACAAACATGCACACACTATATACAATAAGTAATATAATATTTAAGAAAAATAATAATAAAATTTAAATTTAACAATTGTTTAAAACAACAAGAATATAACTATAATGTAAAATAAATATAAATATATTTTTGTGTGATCGTTTGCAATCTTGTGTAAAAATTGCAAACTACATTTTGAAGGGACTCTAATCTACTTTCAAAGAGTTTGCAGCAGAATCCAGGACAGTCGTTTAGCTGAAGTGAAGCTGCGTTCCTTCGATAAACACACACTTCACGTTTCTATCGCTCGACTGAAGAAGAAGAAAACCCCTCCAAACTCAATTATGTGCCGATTTCACTATCTGCCAGAGATGAATGGATGACACAGTTTGATGCTATTTCACAAATCCCATTTCAGGTTCTTCTGAAGGAAAAAAAAATAGAATATAGCACACAAGACTCGCGAAAACCTCGAGCCCGGGAGCAACGTGGGAGAAAGACTGAAATATAAACACACCGCTAGAAGCTTTCGTCTTCCTTTAAAGACATGCTCAAATTATAAAAGTGGGCGTTATGACCAAAATCACAGTATATGAGTCATTTATTCCATATATATGGAAATTAAATGGAATTATTCCATGTGTCGCCCTGCCGTGTAAATACTGTAAAACAGTCCTGACACTGTTAGCTGTTTAAATATATCTACAGACAGTATTTTATACACAGCTCATCTCACTTACAGTAGTCATTTTAGAAAGGAGAAGGAAAAATAAAAGACAACATAACATTGAATATGAAAACAGTTAAATAAAACATATTAAAAAAGCCAGTGTTTAGTCAGTGAACGCTTATGAATTTCTATTAAATACTAAAAAAAATTCTGCAGCAGTGGAAATACTATTTATTAACATTATTATTATTATTGTTAGTACACATTTGTATTTCACTTTCAAGTTCAAATTACAGGCCCTGTAAAATTTAAAATGTAAAAATGTACATAAATTATATGAAAATAATAAAATATTATATATATACACACACACACACACAGTATATATTGTATAAAAAAATATGATTTATATTAGTATTCTGTTTATATTTTCAAAGTAATACATTCATATATTTTAACATTACATACATAAATATATTATTACTATTTATATAACTGTGTATTATTTTGGTTTCTTATAAATATAATGATGATAATACTTTAAAATACTATAATATTATTGTTTATACTCTTTATATTCTACTTATGACAAGCTACTGAGTGGTATTAATTGAGTTTTATTAAAAACAATATAGTAATCTATTATGAATACATTATACATGTGTTACTATTTATATAATTTTGCCTGACTGTGGCAAAGTTTTAGAATAAAATAAAAATTTTAATATGAATTATTATGTAATGAATATGGTAACACTTTAAAATAAGGTTCATTAGTTAAATTTGGTTAACATGAAACTAAGAATGAACAATACTTCTACAGCAGTTATTAATCTTAGTTCATGTTAATTTCAGCATTTACTAATGCATTATTAAAATCACAAGTTGTGTTTGTTAACATTAGATAATGCACTGTGAACTAACAATGAATTATTGTATTTTTATTAACTAATACTAACAAAGATGTATAAAACTGTAATAAATGTATTGTTACATGTTCATAATACTTTAAATAATGTTATTGTAAAGTGTTACCATTAATATAATTATTATTTATTATAATTTTTTAAAAATAATATATTATTTGGTCTAGCTTTGATCCTGTCCTGCTCTAATAAATATGTCTATACTCACATTAAGTGAATGTTTAAGTTGGAGAAACTTTCAGTATAGGATATGATGGTTTGATTCATAAATGAAGTATTCAGATCCTCTCCAGTCTCAAGCCCTTCACGCTCCACAGATGGAGAAAACATCTGCGGTGACAAGTTGTTAACACGTGTGTCCGTGTGCCACTAAAATGAGTTCAGATCTGTAGAAGAGCAGCTGTCGCTGGTCAAACCCGATCTATCGCCAAAACAGATTTGCGCTTAAAAATAATACAGGCAAAAACCAAAGCCTTGCTGCCTTCTCAGGCGTCTGTGGAGGGTCAGATCCCTGATAATGTCCGGCTGACAGGCCGAGCTCCACCTCCTCTCTACACCTTCGCTGTTAGAAAAAGCCCAGGGCTCTTGGCAGCAAAGCACAGCGTCTGCGGAGAAGCCTGCGCTAATGATTCACAACTCTAATCCAAGCACAGAATCCATTCAGAAGAACTCCAGAGCAGAGATGGGCTGTGAAGAGATCTGAAAATGACTGAAGACTAAATTCTACAGCAGCACAGCACAAGGCCTTTAGGAGACTACTGAGCCTAAATTAAAGTGGTTTTGCTTTTACAAATTTACTTTCCAAACCTAATTTGGCTGCAGAAACATGTTTTCCATGCAGTTATTGCAATTACATGGGAAAGCAAACCTGCATTTGTTGTTTTTCAAGCTTCAAAAAACATTTTGCATGATAATTATCATGATAAACAATGCAATAATCATGTTTTTATTTAAAATATATTATTAATATTTGTATTATTAAATGCACAATATAAAATTATTTACATTTAAATAGTATTTAAATGTACAATGTAACATTATTAATTATTAAAGGTGATGACGGTGATTTTAAAAGCACAATGCAACATTATATTATACATATAATGCATTATTATTATTATTATTATTATTATTAAAAAGTACAATAGGAATGTTTTTTGTGATTATTATTACTACTACTATTATTTAAAAGTACAATGCAACATTAATACTATTAACTGATGTACAATTTATTATTAATAATTCATCATCATCATCATTATTGCAATTATTATTCAAAAGTACAATATTCATTTTATTTATTGACCTATAAATAATTTATTATTGACATTGTTCAAGTAAAAGGCAATATCTATTCCTCTATAATCATAATAATCATAATAACAGCAAATCATAATCATCAAAATTCAACAAAAATGCTATGTTTTTAAAATGATTAAGATATTAATCTTACTTATGATGATGATTAATGATACCACCTTTGTCAGTGGTTCTTGATTAATTAATTCAGTGCTTGCAGAACAAATATATATCATATTCCAAGTACATGTAGTTCAAGAGGAAAGCACGGATGAAGCATGTGACTTTCTCCAACCGCTGAGAGAACACAGCAGGAGTTCAGGAGAGCGATGGGCTGCTGACTTATTCATGCTCCAGCGCTGTGTTCTCTCACAAAGACCAGTCTCCGGCCCGGATAGATGCAGGTCTGATTCTGATGCTGAACCGGCAGCATTCACTGCTGCTGACGGACACCGATCGATGGTGCGCTGCAGGAGAGCATGGACGCAGCAGATGTCCATTGCAGCTAATCGCGTGGCTCTGACAGCTCCGGCTCCCACAGTGCCTTCGCTTCAGAGAGGTGTTGACAAACGGAACCAGAGAACCAGCTCCGTTTGTGCTGTTTGTGCATCGTTAATTAGTCCGCCGAGAGACTCTGTGCAGATCATTCCACTCTCCCTGATTAAAACAAGAGCTGAATTCTATTGAGTTTGTTAGGAAGTCCAGTTAAACGGCTGGCAGCCACATCGATCATATACATGTACGCTCAAGCAGGTGTCACTTCATAGTCTCCTGATGGTTCAGGTTATCACGAACGCTTTGAGTCTGAACCAGGGATGGATCATGGGTTATGTGGGCCCCTGGGCAAAACATTTGTGTGGGCCCCCGGGCAAAACGGACCCCCCACCCCCAGCACCACCACCACAACAACCACACTTCAAGGGCCCTCCCTCTATGTTTCGATCAGAAGCCCTATAGGGTCAGGGGCCCTTAGGCAGAGGATCAAAGAATGTAGGCCCTGTAAAATAGACAAGTGAAAATACATTGTTGATAAGCGTTGTAAATTGTTTTGGGCTAGGGGCCCCACCGGCCCCCTGCACCCCAAGGGCCCCTGGGCAGCGGCCCCGCTGGCCCGGTCCATAATCCGTCCCTGGTCTGAACACGTAAAAAGTGCAGAATACAGACATAAAAAAAGGCTTCACTGTCACGCAATTTGTCAATTGTTGGATTAATAAAACAAAAGTAGATCTATACACTTCTGTTGAGCACAAAAGAAGAGATTTCTTTAAAGAATGTTGGTAATCAAGGTTGGCGGTTGACGGCATTGATTTCCATAGTTAAAAAAAAATACAATGGAAGTCAATGTCTTCAGGTTTGGTTACCAACATTCATATAAATATAATTTGTTATGTATTTATTTACATTTATTTGTTAAGCAGACACTTTTATCCAAAGCGACTTACAGGTGAGCAGTTGGGGGAACAGTGCCTTGCTCAAGGGTCTCACCTCAGTCGTGGTA
>JAUCMU010000030.1:21447300-21469036 GCA_032275025.1 Enteromius treurensis | reverse complement strand
ATGGAATGATAGAATGATGGATGGATGGATAGAATGATGATGGATGAATATACTGAGAGAACGATGGATGAATGGGACAGTAGAATGATAGAACAACGGATGAGTTGATGGGTGGATAGAGTGATGATGAATGGATGGATGGATAAATAGAATGATAGAAAGATGTACTGCATGATGGATGAAAGCACTGAACATGATCAAATAGGAGAATAGAGTGATGGTAATGTATAATGATATTTCTTTATTAAATGCAGAGAAACGACAATAATCACTAAATCAGGTGCCCCCAACTAAACAAGCCAGAGGAGACCAAAACCACATCCAAATTCTTTCTTCCCACAATTCTGACTTTATAACTGACCACTGCAACTTTATATCTCGCAATAGTGACTTTATATAAGAAAAATAGTCAAAATTGTGAGTTTGTATCATATGTGAGATAAAAAGTTGTAATAACCTATTAATCCGGTGGTGGAAATGTATAATATACCAGATTCACTATAACTCCTGGAGGAATTTATACAGCATAAGACAGTTGATGAAAAGCACCCAAGATGATTTTAAAAGCACTGCAGTTCAGATCTTAACATAAACGGTTCATAAACACACACGAGCGCAGCGTCTCAGAGCCTCTCCAGATCTCCCCTCTCTGATTTGGCCTGATTAATGTCATTAAGCCGACATGATTGCACAGTAAGAACACTCAGAAGCGGAGGTAAACAAATCAATTTCTGAAGCCGACGGAAACACACCCTTCACTTCAAACTCATCAAAGAGCAGAAATATCAGAGTTCACCGCAGGACGTGTCAGTCTGATGATGATGGACGGATGGTGCCTTCGATCCCAGCGCTCCAGTGAGGAGGAAAACATCCAGTGGACTGCGTATAAAATGCTTGTCATTTAAAAAAAAGTCTAAATTGAACACTCTGAAGCAGCTACACTGTTAAATAAAAGCTGCTATGTTTTTAGGCATTCAAAAAGCACACTTATTTACTATATAAAATATACTAATAAACACAATTATTCATATACTGTAACATACAAGTGCAAACAGTGCTAAGCATTGATAAACAGTTCACCAAGTAAAATGCTTAGCAGGGATTTCTGGGAATTCATTTAGTTTCCATTTACTTCCATCTTCATCAACTCAACACAATCAACTAAGATTTAAACAATGGTCCTCAAATGTAATTACACACACACACACACACGGGATAACTGGACATATAATGTCATTATCTTGCTTTGTTTCCATCCATTAGAGCTCAGGCTCTTAAAATGTCTTCCTGAGCGCTGTGTGCTTTTATAAAATCTCTAATCAATGGTCTCTTCATGCCTGTGACCCCTGAGGTCTGTCTTGTTTACTCTCCGTCGAGCTGTTAGAAAACTTATCAGACCCTCTAATAGAAACACTCGCTGCTGCGGCCAAACGAAGGCAACTGGCTGCACCCTTCTCCAAATCTACAACACCTCACAGTGAAAGTCAAGCAGACAGCCAGCCAAATAAATGCAGGCCAAACTCTTATATCATATAGAAATTTAGAGCAATAAATCAGGTCAGGAAATTTGACCCCAAAAATGTAAAAATATATATTTATTTGATTAAAAACACAGTAGAATTGTGAACTGTTATTACAAATTCAAAATCATGTTTTCTGTGTGGATGTATTTTAGAATGTATTTAATTTCGGTGACGCAAAGCTGAATTTTCAGGACCATCCCTCCCGTCTTCAGTCTCAGAAATCATTCTAATATACTGAAACAGTTCTGATTATTATTAGTTCATTATTAATTAAACCAATGTTTCCTGCTTAATAGTTTGTGGAAATGTTTCTTTTGGATAATTTTGATGAATAATAATCATTTATAAATGTTAATCATCAATCAAAAATAATTTTAAATGTCTTTAATGTCACTTTTGACCCATTTAATGCATAATAAAAGCTTTAATTTCTAATGGTAGTATATTCCAGTTTTCACAAAACTATTCAGCAGCACAACTGTTTTCCAAATTGATAATCAGAAATGTGTATTAAGCAGTAAATCGGCACATTAGAATGATTTCTGAAGGATCATGTGACACTGTAGACTGGAGTAATGATGCTGAAAATACAGCTTTGATCACAGGAGTAAATTACACTTTACATTATATCTACATGGAAAACAATTCTTTAAAACTGCAATATTATTTCACAATTTTGCTGTTTTTACTGTATTTTCTTTTTTTAAATTAAAAACGCCATTGAAGCATTTGAACGTGGTAATGCATTCTATGCATCTTTTGACAAGTACCCTTTTAGTACTCTCCAGGAATGACCGGTATTTTCTCTCACTATTTTCCTCTTATCCTTTAGAATCAGATTTGATGCAGCAAAGCTAAACGTAGCCCCTGCGGAAGCACCCGGTCCTGGGTGATGGGTATTGAGTGATTTGAAGACAGAGCCACAAGGGACATCACAACAAATGTGTCACGGTCCTTTTGTTCGGCTCGTTTCCCATCTCAACCTCTTATTTCTAGGTTGCCATAGTAACACAAGAGTCATGCACTGCAGTCAACAGCATTTGCCAAACTAAACAATCTTCCGACAGCCTTTCAGCCGTTTCTCCTTGACCCAAAACCAAGCCCGAATTTCAGCTTGATGCCAACAATAGACATTCGTTTCAGGATAAAGGCTGTAGAAATGTGTCTTTTTGTATGTTGGTGAATGCTGAGCAACGTTTACATCCAATTAAATGAATATTCAAGTTAAAGTCATTTAAGGTTTTTTTGGTCAGGCAAACACAGCAGTCTCTTATGGGACAGTTGCAAATCAGATGTGTGTCATGAGACGTTTCCCTCTGATGATTTAGTCAAACACCTCAGTATTGGCTGAGCTGATGTACTCAACCAGTTCTGGCAGATAAATCATCCCACAGATGATCTGCTTGGATGAGCTGCAACAGTATATTCATACGTCTTGATCATAAAACATGCACAATTATGAATCAATATTATCCTTTCTTTAGAGCATGAGGGCAGACTCGACCTCTAAGAATCCTAACTGTGAAAAAAATCCTTGATCAAGAGATTTATTATCAAGAGCACACCAATGGCGCTTAAAGGAACAGTTCACCCAAAAATAAAATTTACTGAAAAAGTTCATCTCCTGAAGTCACTTGCATCCAAATTCACTTTTTCACAGAGGGAAGGTAAACTTACTAATTAATTTATTGATGTGTCTGTTTCTTACAAACACACAGCTTTTGTCTTCTCCAGATTATTGTAATGTTTTTTTATCTGACCGTCATTCTGACAGCACCCATTCACATCCATTGCTGAGACACTGATGCAATGCTACATTTCCCCAAATCTGATGAAGAAACAAACTCTTCCTAATCTTGGAAGGTCTGAGGGTGAAGACGTTTGCTGAAAATGTTAATTGTTTGGTGAGCTATTCTATTAACGTTGCACTAGGAGTCACCAGGGATTTACCAAAAAAACAGGGCTTCATAAAGACTTTTATTAATCCGTTTTCACGCTAATTGCATGTGACAATATTTGTTAGAATGGTAATACAAATGCACAAACTGGTTCTCCTTTTGTAGCACGAATGATGCCAAATGTTGATCAATAATTGAGCATTTTATTCTATAAAAAAGTCATATGCATGAAAATGCATCCTAGAAATCATGTGCATGTGAACAACATTCTCACACATATCATTCTACAATGAGACAGAACATGAAACGTTGCTCTTCACGTAACGCACGGCCAGGGCCACAGGCGGCTTAATATTTCTTGGTTGTTGCCCAGGAGATAGGAAATAAAAAAGTGCAATATTACGTATAAAAGAAATGGCACACAGCTGTTGGAGGCTCATTGATTTATATGATCGAAGACAACACTGGTTTTCCTTCCCCTGCGAGACTCGGCACATCAAAGCCAGCTCACTTTTACTACAGGAAAAAATGGTGCTGTAGAAGTTGATTTCATTGAGCGACACTCTTTCAATTACAGCTGCTCTGATCCCTGAGAAAACGTCCAAAGATGAAGCTACAGGGGGTTCAGATGAGACGTGGTGAGGAGGGAGTTTCCTCCCTTCTCAGAATTAAAAGAGCAATGCAACCGTCCCGTGAGACTGCTGGTGAACCAGTAGCTCCCTTCCACATACTTAACCTTTTCCCTCCAGCAACACAATCCTGCATGAAGTTCATCTAGCTGTCACAGACAGACTCTGTTCCTAACTCGAGGATCAGATGGAGCATAAACATTGATGCGGATTCTGCAAAAGTGCATCAATGCTGTACACAACTCATAAGCACCTTACGAATCCGCTTATCATCCTGTGAACTCAACATCTTATGCACATCTAGTGCAGCATTTGGAATGGATCAACATTGAACCTTTTGAAATGTAACACTGAAATTTGAAAAGGTTCTTAAAAACCTATATAAAAAATACAAAGTTAAAATAAAAACACATATAGCTAATCGATATATGCTTAAATAATATATCAGAAGATTGAAATATATATATATATATATATATATATATAAATATTGTAAAAACACATTTTTAATATTTTCACTTAACATTTACCTTTGTTTAATGTTTAATGTTGACTAAAAATAAACAAATTAATTTTCATTAACTGAAATAAAGATAAAGGGGAAAAAAGTAAACATAGGATTTGCAAAAAAATTAAGAAATATTTGAAACCATGACAAATAAATGCTTTAACAATATACAGTCTTAATAATGTTTTAAAAATATTTTGTATAAATGAAGTAAAACAAATTTAATCATATTTTCACTTAAAACATTTTTTTTTTAATTATTGTCTAAAAATAAAATTATTTCAAAATTTGATAAACAATCACATTAGATTAAACATTAGATGAAAAATGTGGTGAAAATATTAAATGTCGCACCATGATAAATAAATGCTTAATACAACAATAATGTTGAGCAAAAAAAATATTAATTTTTGCATTAAGAATTCTATAATATTTACATTTTATAGAATATTTTTTATGCAAACATGAAAAAAATTTAACCTAATATTTGTCATCATTGATGTTTTATTAAAGCGTTGGTAACAACTACCTTACTAACTATTAATAAAAAACGAATTAAGAATTTAATGAAGGAAAAATCAGTTAATAGTTAACAAGTGTCTAAAGTGTTACCCAATATTATAATATTTTTTGCATATAGCGTTCAGCATTGTTATTGTTACCTAAAAATATTACAAACATTTCCATTAAATTGAAAAAACGTAAAAACAAAACAAAACATAAATATTACTAAATAAATAAATGCTTAAATAAAATCCAATTCAAAAGAAGTATTATAGCAGTATATAGGTTATACTTTACACTGACATGATTGCATAAATCCACTTAAACAGAGCCAACATATTTAACCAAGGATAAATCTTTTCCTCTAATTCCACCCTGCCTTCTATTTTTTTGCCGATCTCATGAGGCATCTGCTCATTTAAACAACTGCAGGATGCACAGAACTGATTACCACAGATCACCGGGGCGGCCTTTATTTTCCCAGCACAGATGCCGTCTATTTATTCAGGCCTGTCGATCGGAGAGAGCGCTAAAGCTCCACACAGCCAGAGGGACGTCCTCACCGCGAAGCCCAATACCCAACACAACCATAAACCATACGTTACAGTCACCCACAGCTATTTACAGCACAGATCCTGAACACAGGACCCGCTGGGAGCCCTCCTAAATATCCTCACTGTCTACTCAAAGGACAAACCATTAGTTAATGATGCTACACCAACTCTGTTGTATCTTACCGGTCGTCGAATGCGCATAACACTCTAAATAAATGCATAAAGCCTTCGTGAAGCTTTGTAAAAATGCATTAATTCACCTGCATGTCTCACTTTAGAGTGAAAAAGCAAGATGCAAGCAATTACGTGCCATTTCGAGGGAAGCAAATGTGCAATATTATTCATTATTAAGCGTATAATTGATTGCGGCGTCCCGGCCTTGTAACCTCTCTCGCAATTAACGCGCTGCTTTTATGTGCTTAATTAATAGTCGTTGCAGCTTCATGTTGGAAAACACACACACACACTTATATATATATATATACGCACACTCAATTAGATTCTTAAATGTAAACGAGAGAGAAATTTTTGCTGTAGTTTATGGGGATCCCAGAGGGATGAGCACATTAATCAGAAGAAATGGGACGCGGGAAAATACAAATCTCTGATGACCATTAGATGCACCTTGGATAAGCTTATAGGTATAGGTAAGATATTTATTTTTTAGACGAACTGAGATATGCAAGTGTTGTTTCTTATCTATATATGGTGCATCTCAGCTGGTCATCAGATCAAATCATGAGTTTTTCCTAAATAAATAGGATACACAGATACATTTGCACGCAACATTTTTAAGTTTAGTAGTAATCAACAGATTATTGTGCAGGTACTAGTAATGAATAACGTGTAAACAATATTCTTACAGATAAATAAAGAAAAAACCCAAATACATTAGGACTCTTATTTTGAAGGTATATGCTGCTTAGTCAAAAATATGCTATTTAAATTGATTAAATAACATGTTTTTCCTGAATAAAGGGATACAATATGACATCTGCAAGCAAAAGTATTGTATTATATAGTAGAATCCAAAAAGTACAGTAAATAATCAACAGATTTTTGTGCCAGAAGCCTACTAGTAATGAATAATGTGTTAAATAATGTCCTTACAGATGCTACTAGTTTATATTAAATTAAATCAAATCAAATCACAGATACAGTGTGTGTGTGAACAGACTTCCAATAATAATAATAAAAAGGTATGTATAATGCAGGACTTTTATTTATAAACACACCCGGACTCTTATTTTGAAAGTATATGCTGTACTATTGCAGGCTGCTTATTCAAAAAGATGAGATCAAATATGCAATCGAAGAGCCATCTAAAACTATATAAAAACCAAAAAGTAAACACTGTCATAACTCATCAACAGTATCAATCGACAAAAATGTGTTGTGTTGAGGGAAAACTAAACATTTGTGAAATCGTGAGCCTGTTAAACGTCTAACAGCACTGCATTCCGACAAGTCACTGTCTTAATGAGTGAGTCATTGAATCATTCACTCAACCGATTCATTTAAACAACTGATTCATTCAAAAACAAAGCAAGTGCACTGCAAAAAAAATCTTTACTTAGATTTTTGTGTTGTTTCCAGCCAAAATATATATATAAACATTTTAAATTAAGAAGGATTTTCTAGACAAGTAAAAGTTATTGTCTTGTTTTCAGCAAAACAAGTCAGAATTAAGCTGGACAAGCAAAAAAATCTGCCAATGGGGTAAGAAAATAATCTTATTTCAAACTGAAAACAATACGGTTCATCTTACCCCATTAGCAGATCATTTTTTTGTTTTTAGGCAAAAACCCCTTAAGTAAGACATTTTTTGCAGCGTGACTGTCGAATGAATCACTGAATCACTGACCCATTTGATTCATTCTGTAACGAATCACTGCTGTGTGTGGATCAGAGAGGCACCGCACTTCTGCTGAGGCTTTGATCGGCTCTATCTGGCTAAAATAAAATTCTTCAAACCACTATAGCTGTGTTTCTAAAGAAAGAAAAGCACGCTCGACATCCGCCGAACACTCACCGCTCTCTCTGCACGGCAGAACAAGATATGATCAAAAATAATTCACCCTCTTCCACCCTTCCTACGCTTGTATCTCTTCATACAAGCAGTTTGGACTCAGATGTGAACGAGCAACATTTGGGCATCTGTTGCCTCGACACCTGCTTTATTTTTACTGGGGATAAAAACAAAAACAAAAAAACAACAGGAAACCAAGTGAAGCAGCTGCTGTGTTATTTATATTCAATGTATTCTTCCTTTCAAGACGGATGATCCACTGTCTTACAATATCTAAAATTCATATCAAAAGAAATATATTTGTAAAGAAAAACGTTTATTTTGGATGCGATTAATCGTGATTTATCATTTGGCAGCACTAAAACACTAATATAGTACACCATCTGTGCGCCTGCATAATACGTTTTCATGAATGTGTCAATAACTGTGATTTTATACTATATACAGTACAGTAGTACGGTTAGTATGTCAATCGAGACACAGCCACAAAACTGACTGGAAGTTCAGAAGAGGACGAACGGCTCATAACCCTGTCGTGAGTTTTACGGGCAGTGGTGACCGAGCGCCTCTCCTCTGGCCCGGACCCACAAATCAACATCAAACTCTCTTCTGCAGAAGGAAGGCCCATCTTTCTGGGAAAGCATTGATTGTGAGCGCAGGCTTCTGGGATCAATAGCGCTCTCATTGTTTAAAGCAATGGCCTTTAGCCCATAAACAGCGTTTTCTGCAGAGGAGATCGAACGTCTTATGACCGTCTTCGTAATAATGAGAAATGGGCAGCTGACGTCCAATTTGGAACGCTTTAGACTCTCTGTGTGCCTGAGATTTACACTGGAGTAATGACAGATTGAAATTCAGCTGCGCAACACAGAAATAAATTATATTTGAAAGTATATTAACATAGAAACCCAATCATTTTTTGCTGTATTTTTAATCAAATAAATAGAGATCAAATATAGCTCATATTGTGAACATCCAGCTTTTTTACGAGGTACTGTATAGTAAACTGCAGGACTTTTAAATGCATTGAAGCAGGTTTTCTGGATTGCACCGGGAGGAGGTTGGAAATAAATGCCGCCTGACATGCGGTTGTACCAACAGACGAATGTAAATAAAGCAGCGGCGAAAAGAAAAGGCTAAATTGAACAGGTACTTGTGAATTTAATGACTGTATCAATAATGCAGAAGCAGGAGAATCACCGGTGCATGATGTTTATTCAGGTCAATCTGACGTACTGAATGGTTTGATACGATCGCTGCAGCTCGACTGATAAAACATTTATGTAAAGATGGATCCCGCGGGCTGACAGAGGTGAAGCAATGACAAAGAGACGCAAGCTAATACCCTTCCGTCAGCCGTGATTTGATCTTCAGGCAGTTCCTCAGAGAAATAGGCTAAAGGCATTTGACGTAACTGCTGTAATGGTTATATGCAGAATATTTCAGAGGTGCAGAGAGGACAAGCTTTAATAATCCAATCGCTCAAAGAAATAGCATATAGCTAACCTCTCGGAGAGATGAATCAACAAAACATGAAGCTGGTGCCGCATTATAGTGCATTCAAGCCCTGCTGGAAAGTTGGACCAACTCGGAGCAAGATGGTAATTTTAAGTAAGAAAGTATAAATTAAAAGTAAATTAGTAAATTAGTATAAATTTAAGTAAGAAAACTCAAATAGAATTTTTTTGTAAAATATACTCAATATTTATTTTTGTTTTTACTTTACTTTTAACAATGTATAGTTTTATTGCAAGTGAAAAATTCCCCCTTTAACCCATTTTTACAAATACTGTATGAAAAGGACACAATTTCAAATACATTATTTCTTTATTTTACATACATTTTCATACATATTTTCACGCTTAAAAAATAACAATAATAATAATTAAATATCTCATGCTATATTATATTTTTTTTTAGAACATTTATTTTCTTTTGAGGATGTCAAATTGCTTTTAGACAAAAAAAAAAAAACTATAAACACTGACATACTTTATTCAGGCCAGCTGGCATATCTGTGGGTTCTTACAGTAAATTAGCATGAGTGCGGAGGTAATATAACGCCCTTTGGTTTCATACTAACGAGGGCGATACAGCTGACTGATGTTCTGTTGGAAAGTGGAAGAAGACATTCATCTGCAGACATGGTGCACAGGGGCAATTTACAGAGCGGAAAATTACAGCCCAGTCTGTGCTTTTTGAGTAGTTTGCATAAATTTACTGGTTTTTATAGTCATATAGATGCATGATGCTGTATGACGTGAACCTTCAAATGAGTCTCGCTTGATGTAAATACATGCATACATGAAGAAAACATAAGTTCGGTCACCTTTACTGAGCAGCCGAGTGTGTAATGAACGCTAATGTAGGAACATTAATGTGAAGGCTGAATAATGAGATGAACATTTCACTGTATTATCCATTCACAAAGTTTACATACATTTAATAATGATAACATTACATTTTATTACATTTATAATGACATTAAAATGTTTGCCAGTTTAGGGATGGACTGATTATCTTACGGGCAAGTCATTTTTTTTCGTCCAAAATTATCTTTCAAAAATACATTAATGGTTACTGCACCAATTCAACTTTTATAGTTCAATTTACAAATGGCAGGGTTGGAATTAATTTAAAACTGGCAAATAATGCCTAATAAATGGCTTTTAAAATTCTATAATATATTTTAATGAAAAATACAACTATGATAAAAATGTATGATATAAAACTAAAAACAATAAATAAATAACTACAAACTAAATATACATAAAATATAGAAATAAATAATGCTAAAATAGTTTTTTTTTTTAATTAACAGAATTTAAAAAAATAAATAAATAAAATAAATATATATATATATATATATATATACACACACACTTAAATTTTATAACATTTTTGCCTACAACATTACATTTGGAAAATACCAAACAATAATAGATTGTTTATATTACTACAGAAGTCCCAGACTGACCAAATTTAGTCTTTCAGAGTCAAGAACAACTAACATCCATAACCGACACCATGTCATGATGTTTAAACTAGAGAGAGAGAGCTTTTATATTGGCCATAGCAACAAGATCAACTCCTTCCTTTGAACAAATTAATCTGTAAACGCTGCTGTGAGCTGCAGCCGGAGCCCTGTGATGTTTCTCTGAAAGCTCCTACCTCATGCTGTCTGCATGATTTACACACCGTGGCCGTTTCGCAAAAGTGGGTTTTCCAATCTCCCGCCCTTATCTGCATGGGGCGTAACCCCCCGGAAGCTCAGGGAAGGAGACGGATGAGATAAATCTACATCCTGAACACACATGCATGATGGATTCCCAGCGTACATGAATGCAGAGATAGATCACCGCAGACCGCTGAGCTCTCCAGAGAGATTTATCAGTGACGTGGACAACACACTCCATCGACAGTGAGAGACGGAGGCAGAAACTCTTGCACACTTTCAGTGAAGTAAAGCAGAAGCATCACAACCAGATCCTATTTACGCCCACATTCATCAGAGATGAACTTAACAGCTAACTTAGATACAATATATCTGCTCAGATTTGCTGAAGTTACAGTCTATCCAGGCAACTATGTCAAATAACCCAAAAAATTAAATGAATGATAAATGATAACCACAAAAACGAAGATAAAAAAGATCCCTAATTCAGCTAAAGAAAGTTCAAAGTGAACTTGAGATCAACCGATAATCGGTTTAACCGATATTTTTACAGATATTTTCAGCTAATGATTACATTTATACAAAAGTTGTAGTGTCCTTTATATTACTCAATTTGAGAACATTAGACTTTGTCAATTTATTTTGCCTCTTGATAATATTATTGTTGCTGCTGCTGCAGATGTTGTTATAAAAATGCTGTTTTTATTGAGATACAAAGATACATACAGACTGTCTATTCACACTGTATATGAAATAATCTGCTCGAATGTGCTGAGGAGTATGCACACTCAATTATTATCTGAAGAAAGCTCAAAGAGACTCAGACTTAGAGATAAACCGATAATCGGTTTTACAGATATTTTACCAATATTTTCAACTAATGATCATATTTATGCAAAGTTGATAGTCTTTCATAAATGCATTTAACAGATGCTTTTATCCGAAGAGGAACTACAGAAAAAGTCTGTCTGTTTATTTTGTCCCATTTATTCATGTTCTCCATTTAAAAACATTCGACTTTGTCAAGTTATTTATCCTTTTGTATTAGTCTTCAGTAGCTGTTATACTGTATATAAAAAGCAATGTTTTCCTTGTTTTAATATAAAAATGAAATAAAAACAAAAAAAAGTAAAAGAGTAGATAAATATCGGTTCTGCATATCGGTTATTGAACATACAGATAATCGGCATTAGTACTTGTACTAAAATAAATATTGACAAATCTAATACATCTGTATTCCTATACGCTCCCATCTTTCAAACAAACATGTCTATATTGAGGATCTGAGTGCTCAACGAAGCATCAAGACGACTCATCTGATGTGTATACAGTATGTAGCACGTGTGTCTACATCTGACACAAATCTATAAACACAGATGGATGGGCTCAGAAAACACCGAGCATCTGTCTTGCTCTGACTAATTCTGACTGAAAATCAATGTCCATTAGGCTGACTCGCCATTGTCTGAGTGTCGCCTTTATTTCATTTTCGACTCTAATATGATGCCCTCAGGTTTCAAAACTTGCCCCGTTTCAGATGAACCACACATACGTGATCTCGCTGTAACCCGTACGATTAACCATGAACTCCTATTTCAGCTAATTAAACTGAAACGAGTCAAACCTGAGCGTGAAGAGCAGATTGAATCTTACCTCAGCTCCTGTCAGGTAGTACGCAGAGAGAAGACCGCCAACGTAACGGATGTTCACCTCGAACAGAGACGCCTCTCCATTCTGCAGGAAACAAACAAGATTAAGAAACTCATCTTTGAGTCTTAGAAAGATTATGAATCACATTAATATTTGAGGAAAACATTTTCCAGCATGCTGTCTGGTGATATAGCAAGGTCATGTTTATACTACAAGGCAGTTTTCAACTAAATAGGTGTTGAGAAGCTTTGTTAACCAACGGAAAACAACAAAATAAATCAATTACTTTGAAGGGGACACATTATGAAGAGGGAATCAAAATCCTCTTAATATTTTGAGATGAAGCAGTTAGTTGTACTACCTAGCCCAAAACTGAAGATGTATGCATTTGAATTACACAATTTTAACAATAAACTAATTGTAAATATGATCTGTCAGTCAAACATAAATTACATTTTAATCTCCTAAGTTTTAACAAAGTGAATATTGCTTGTTCCCCAACTATAGCCATATTTTAACCGTATTAATGCCTTTCAGTTGAATACATTTTGTTATCAGAACGAACAGATGCATGCTGATTCTTAACAATTTAAATAAATGCATTTGGAGTAAATTTCAAAATCAATTAAATGCAACCATTAAATAATACAGTGGGGAAAGTGCAGAAATCTTACCTGTTGCATTAATGCATGACTTATAAATATGCATCACAAATAGAATTCAATATGCAATTCAAATGCATCAATCCTTAATTTATGGTTCAAGATTAAAAAAAAATCAATCAATTTCTAAGGGTCAGAAAGAGTTTAGAAAAACAGTCACAAAAAAACAAACTATTCCTGTTTTGTCTCGCAGGAACAAAATGAAATAATAAAAATGCATGACCGCTTTAAAGTCCATTCACATCTCAAAGAGTGTTTTCTGGAATCTGCGGCTGTGACCTCTGGCCGTGTCGTTCAGTGACTCGTATTCAATGCAGCAGAGCTTTCCAGCTGCGAGAAGACGGCCGAGATCTCTGCGGCCAGGGCCGAGAGGGCAGACCATTATTAAGCACTTTTAGACAAAGTTATCCGCTGCTGGGAGTCAAAGGAGGCTATTGATTCATGAAGAGCGTGTGAATAATAGCAATTGTGCAACATGAACTTTTCTCAGCAGGACCACTATGATTTGTTTTTCCTATTACAAATCAAATCTCAAATTGACTGCATTTAACGTCTGAAAATATTGAAAGGTACAGTTCAACCCACAAAAAAAAAACGTATAATAATATCCCTCCATGGAAACGTTTATGCAACGTTTCCATGAAATAACCAGGTTCGAAAAGAACATTCAATAATATAGCACACACGTTTTCTAAGTGTTTATATACTGTATGTTTACAGGCTCCTGTAAAAGTACTGAAAAGAGCAGATTTCACATTCTGCAAAACATCTCCTTTTATCCACAGATAATAATAGTTCAAAGTTAGAGATATCCATGCAACGCTGAACCGGCTTCTTTTAGTGAATCTTCATTCACCTCTAATGCAATTAACCTCTAATGCAAATTATTACATTTAATGTTACATAAGTTGTTCATAACTGGAAGCTCTGCCATTATTTCAGTGTTTTGAATGTTTCCATTACTGTACGTAAAACCCAAACGACCACATGCAATGATATAAATATTGACTTATATCACCCTTATGCATGTTTACATCCAATAAAATGTTAAAAAGCAGCATGAAAAATGTCTGTTTTGGTTATGCAGTGTCCTGTAACTCTGTAAGAGGAGGCCAGAAGAGGCCCTAAGGAGACATACTGTAATATGTCAGCATAATTACAATCACTTGAGTTGGCGAGGAGTTGAGGTGACAAGAGTCCTTATTGACTTGCAGCCACTTACAGGAAGGAAGCAGAACCTCCGGAGTAGATGATAAGAGAATTATAGCAGAGAACCACAGAGTCTAATCACCTCCTCAATCCCTTCATTGATGCCCTGATCAACAGCACACTTAAATCACACTCACATCTGATATTTGTGTCACAGCAGAACAACAGCAGTCGTCTATCACAGACGAGGAGAGAGGACGATCCAAAAAACTCGAGCCTTCGCTGCGAGCCAAATGAAAGTAATCCCAACTCACACAGAGAGTATTTCCGTCTTAAAATCAGCTGCTGAGCGATTCACGGAGCATGTTTGAGGAAACAACCACGAATTAAGAGAGGGTTTAAAAGGATTATCCTGGAAGAAATCAGACAAATCCCAAGCTACGATGCTTAAGCAGGTATTCGTGGGGAAATATGCCTTTCTGTTGTAAAAACAACAAATGCTGAATCTCTCTACTTTCTGTAACATTGCAGTATTTAGAAAACAAAGAGTGATTACAAATGAAGGCACTTTTTTTTTTTTTTAATAAACAGTTGCTCAGCAGTGAATGGGTGCTGTCAGAATGAGAGCGGATAAAAACATCGCAATAATCCAGACCACTCCAGTCCATCAGCTACATTTCTCCAAATCTCCTAATCTAGAGGGACTGCATTTACAGCTACTGTTTGAAAAACATTCTGGCTCATTTTAAAATGAAAATGTTACGATAAGATATTTTTTCCCCCTCAAGTGACAGCATTTTGTTTGAAAAACTGAGCAAACATAATCAGCCAGATTGTGCTTTGACCTGTCCATTATCCTTCACTTCTGCGCTTCATAACAGCCGGGTGGTTTCAATCAGGTGCGGTGCGTTATTGTAACGGCCGGACCTCTGGGCTGCGAAACGTGGTCATGGGTAATGGCTGCACTGTCAAGCTAATGGCATCAAATTAGCATTTTAATTCCTGCATGTTTGGCAGGTGGAGCACGAGGAAGGCTGCTGTAGAGATGGTATTGTTAGTAGCACAAAAATGGAGCGCCGAGATAATGAATAAAATTACCGAGGCTAAAAATACCCTGAAAGCTCCTATAGAGCTTCAGAGACACAGTGCTGCTGTTCTGTACCTCACATGCTGGCAGGCATCGAGTGGAACAGGAACAGATTTAGACACCGGTTTGGTTCGGGAGAGAGGCGATGTGGGAATGTGCTAGTATTATTAGCCACGAGAGGATCTGTAGTGTGTAGAGAAAGTCTGTTCGCAGGACACTCACAGCTGGGTTCAGGTGTTTAACCCCTCACTATTTCTGCAGTACATACCTTAGTCATTATTTTATTAAACTAGACATTTTTTTGCCACTAATAATACAGAATATGCAGTACTTGATGCAGTGAGATTATTGTCTGAACAACAGCCAGTGCTCCACACAGACTTAATTAACCTAATCAAAGAAATATTTGGTATTACAGCTTTTATTCAGGTAGCTTTTGATGATGATCAGATCAGATCTCTGTGTGGAGCATTGGCTCTAGTCAGACAATAATCTCACTGCGTTATTACAATTAATGACAAAGATTATGTTTGGAAATGGAAACTGATATTTGCAACTGACACGCTACCGTAATAGATAAACCATTTTTTGTTGCTAAAAATACTAGTGTCCTAAGACTTTTGCACAGTACTGTACATTTCTCATTTCCATCGGATTTCAATTTGTCATACAGCAACACTAAATGTTTAAAACAACATTTTCAGTTTATTAGGGTTATTTTAAAATCAAAACTTGAATATAATGATTAATTATGTATGCTGAATCATGCTTATATATAAATAAATGCATCTTACTCATGCAACATGATGATGAGGCCAAACACTTACAGTGGAATAATGCAGCTTCAGCACTTCAGTGTCACCGCACCAGTGCATGAGTGAGAAATAGTGAACCAAGAGCATGCTGATTGCTGCTAAACTGTCAGGCAGGTGTTGGCAAACGTTGACGGATGTGTTATATCTACTGCTCCTGTCATCACTTAGCATGTGGAGACACTAACAGTCCAGCAGTAAACGAGTGAGAGAGATTCACACAAACTGGGCTGTGATTAAAGACAGCGATTAGTCGTAATTAGCCCTCGGTGATCATCAAAATGGACCAATTATAGAGCAGACATCAGGTCTATCTCCAACCAAGACGTTCTCAAACACAGCGTCTCGTAATGTTATCAGGGGGGTTGTGGAACTGGCCCGAGCTCAACTGCAAAAACAAGATGTCATTCTAATGCGATGTCATATGCAATCGGATATCTTTGCACCAAAAATAAAGATTAGGGGGGGGAACATGTTTGTGTTTAAAATGCAGCTGTGCACGACACATCACAGACTGGTAAAGTGCCATTTGTTACTACACTGTGTCTGTGGGTATGAACGAATCGAGTGAGTCAATGAGTCAGTGACTCATTCATAATGAATCACATAAATCATTTGAATGCATGTCTGAATGGCTTATTTTATCATTAAATATTTTCATATTT
Organism: Enteromius treurensis; assembly: GCA_032275025.1. Lineage (NCBI taxonomy): Eukaryota > Metazoa > Chordata > Actinopteri > Cypriniformes > Cyprinidae > Enteromius > Enteromius treurensis. The sequence goes on along the minus strand of JAUCMU010000030.1, from coordinate 21,452,191 downwards.
ATAAAAAAAAAAAAACACTAATTCCTATTCCCATTTAAAATGAATTGATCTCAGCATTATTTATTCAATCCTGAATAAAGGCTTACATTTTTACGTGTTATAAATTCTATGTTGTTTTAAATGTCTATTTAATGTTTGTAAAGGGTGATAATAAAATGCATTAGATGGACTTCCAGATATAACTGGGTTCAAACATATATCTCTGAATTAAAGCAATAAAACGGGGCACTTTTTTTCTTCTTAATACCGCTGTAGCATGAACACACACATTCTTTCACGTCACTGACAGCACTGGTCCTCTTTAAAAACCAACGTCTTCGTATGTGAATCACGAGTGTCTTTGTTCTCATGGACTGAAGATCTTCAGTGGCTCCAGCCACAGACAGCCTGAGTGATCCTCTCATTTGGCTGTTCTTCGGAGGCTAATTCCCATCACTTTCAGGTCACCTTCACTTTAAGGAGCTCATTCCTCACTGACAGCCCGTCGATCTTCAGAGACTCTCATTTATTTAGATAGAACTGGAACACAGATGGATCCATTATGTTGAGGGTATCAAGAGGCTACTTTGAGAAGAACGTTTCGAGTTGTTGGAGTGTGTAGTGCTTTTAAAGTGAATCCGTGCAAACTAAATCAAACACTGCAGAGGTGTGACGTGAGGATGAAATGAATCACACGCTGAATCATTTATATATGATTCACTGTATATGAAGAGTTCATTTGCAAAAACAGATAACAAAAACAATTTCTTATATATTAATTACTACATTAATTAATTATATATATATATATATATATATATATATAATTGTTAAATTCAGTCATAAAATGTATTCTAATATATGTGACCCTGGAGCACAAAAGTATGGAGGGCCAAATTACACAAAATTAAATAATTAAATAAAAGTTGAAATATATAAATAAATCATTGAAAATAATAATGAAATACATAAATAAATGTAGAACAAAATGCAGAAATTCATATATATATTTATTTATTCATTTATTTATTTAGCAGAAATAAATAAGGAGGAAACCTATAGATCTAATATTATAAACACTACAAACATTTAATATCCTTCTCTCCAAATGAATGAATTAATTAATTAATAAAAGAATAAATAAATATTTTATTTATATATTTAATTATTGCATTATGTATTTAATGTTTTATTTATATATTTCAACATTTATTCAAAGCACATTAGGATATTAAGTACTGTAAATATATCAAACTTTGGTTTTGAACTTCATTTGGACAACTTTAAAGGTGATTTTCTCAATATTTAGATTATTTTGCACCCTCAGATTCAAGATTTTCAAATAGTTTCATCTCTGTGAAATATTGTCCTGTCCTAACAAACCCCAAATCAATGGAAAGGTTATTAATTCAGCTTTCAGATGATGTATAAATCTTAATTTGAAAAAAAATTAATGACTGGTTTTGAGCTCCGGGGTCACATTTATTATTAAATAAATACTATTTTTTTGGCCTTAAATGTATTTTAACATATGTATTTGTTTTGCCGCATTTATTTACTTTAACAACGGTCACTCAGGTCCTGATCAATACAATGTGAGAAACAATAAATCTCCTCTGGACATGTTTCAAGCCCATCCACTTAAATGCTTCCTGACAAATTAAAAGACAAGGTTCATAATTAAGACAGACCCACCAGAGTAATTAGAGCCAATTACAGCTGATCGCCCCCCTCACAATCTCTCTCTCTTACCTGTCAATACAACAGCGAGCGCGAGAGAAAGTCATTATCAGCAGAGACTCTAGGCTTTCCGCTGTAGGCCGCTCAGCCCTAAGAGTGTGATTTTTCTGAGTGTGTCCCAACGTCCGCTTTCAATAGAAAACATGTCGGCAAGAAAAATGGTGCAGGACTTGAATTTATTTTACACAACAGAGAACGAGCGCTTGTTCAGCAGCCTCAGCTTTCATTCGTTTCCTTCACAGACGCTCAGAGCCTGAACCAAAGCAACCTGCCCTGAAACCAATCATATTATAAACTACGACTGAGGGGAGTACAAAGGGAATAAGAAAAACATCCAAGACTGTGTATTTTATTTTTATCAGGGAATGGACTACAATTCAATTAAACATTGAGAATGCATAAATTAATTGTGTGGTCATATATATATATATATATATTAGGGGTGTAACGGTTCACAACGGGGGGAAAACAAAGTCATATTATGTTAGCTTTAATAAATAAAAATGTGGGGAAAAAAATATAAAAAATTCTCTTTTTTTATTGTATTTTTGCCGTATCTAAAACATACCGAACCATGACACTACTGTATCGTATCGAACCGAACCGAACCGGGATTTTTGTGAACCGTTACACCCCTAATATATATATATATATATATTTATATATATGTATAAAAATAAAACTGAATTTTGTGTGCATTATATATGCAATGTGATCTCATGAATTTTCATACCACACTAAAACATACAATATTGATGTATTGACAGCATCTAATACTTAGTTTATTTATGTTTAATAAATATGTTTAATTATTTACATGATTTATTATTGTACAAATCTTTATATTTACAAAGATTTTAATCATGGCATTACTATTGTGATTTTACTTTATTGAGTTGTCGTATTAAGTGTTGTGTGTGCAGTCAGACATGTACATACTTTACACTTCCCCTCTCCTCTTTTCTTCGTCATAATGAATTTTTCCCTCCCCTTGCAGTCAGGCCTCGAGCAGGACACAGACACGTATATTTATATCTTTTAGTTTCAGGTCACCTTCATCAATCATGTATTTCCACTAATAAAAGAAATGATTCCCTGGCCGCAGACCCACCTATCTGACTATAGCATGAATTATTAATACACTGATCCTGGAAGGGCACAAGTCCGGTGAAAATAAGTGCATTAAAAGCATTGAAGAGGTGCGTTTGATCTCGTGACACGCTCATGCTTGATGCGATCTGATATTTATCAGAAGACAATGTTACCGACTTCATGAAAGTTCATTCTTCACTCATCAGGGACCTTAAAGGAATAGTTCACACAAAAGAGAAAATGTGCTAAATGTCTTCACCTTCAGGCCGTCCAAGATCAGGATGAGCGTGTTTCCTCATCAGATCTGGAGAAATCCATTACCTTGGCTTTTATAAATGTTACACTTATGTTTGGGAGTCTACAATGTATCAACAGAATTGTAAAAGTGCCACTATATACATATACACACATACACACATATGTAATATACACACACTGCCCTCCAAAAGTTTAGAAACGCTCAAGAAAATTGGGTGTTTGGACAATATTGGCATGAATCTTTTTTAATTTGTGATAATTTTGCACTGAAAAAGAATGATACAAACTACAAAGACCTATTAATACTATTTTTTACATACATATTTTTTAATACTAAATATCCAGCATTAGCAGCTATTACAAGTCAGCATCATCTTGGCATCTGAGCTGTCTGTTTATTCAAACATTGACTTGATATATTACTCCAAGACTCCTGAAGGATTGCCCAAAGATCTTTTAAAAGCCTTGGCCAAGTTTAAACCAGTAATCAGGTATCAGCTGCCAAAGGGGCATGTCTGATTTTGACATGTTTATATTGTCATTATTATGTAATCAAAAATTATTATTGCTGGTCTTTAATAATGTCAAGTTACATTAATGTATTTACACTAAACAATGATAAGGATGTATGCTGATATTATCCAAAAGCACACACTGGCTTGTAAACAGTGCTTGATCTGTGTAGATATCTGTCTTGATTCAGACTAGAAGGAAGTGTCATTGACTTTTGTCCAGAAGTGATGGTTTAAAGTTAAAAACGTCTTAATGATGGATCTGTTTCTTACAAACATGCATCTTTAGTCTTCTCCAGATGATGGACTGGAGCGGTGTGGATTATTCTGATGTTTTTATCAGACTCTCATTCTGACGCCATCCATTCAACATCCATTGCTGAGACACTGATCCAATGCTACATTTCCCAAATCTGATGAGGAAATAAACCCATCCTGATCTTGGACGGCCTGAGAGGGAGCACATTTACAGCTAATTTCATTTTTGGGTGAACTCTTCCTTTCAGTGTAAATGGAGCCCACGATGCGTCTGATTTCATCTGCTGCGCAATCTCAGACCTGTAATGGTGAGTTAATTAAAATCACAAGCAAACAAACCTGTGACGGCCACATTGGAGAGTCTGTTCTCTCTTCAGCCGTCGAGGGGATTCTGACGACCGAGGATCAGATTCAACTTCATCAAGATCAAATTGAAATTCATTAAACTGCAATCTGGAAGACTAATTGAACTATTAAGAAATAAATAGAAGTCTGGAAGAAAGACTGAGGCGAGATTTTGAACATTTATTTGTCGCCAGGGGGCTGCGGTGTGTGATTTACTCACGGCTCTGCCATCAGAGCTTTTGTTTGGTTGTTAAACTTTAGTGTTTGTAAAAGTGAAACGAGCTGCAGAAGTTTGCTGGAAGCTGCTTTTGGGCTTCACCCGAGATCTGTCTTTAAACTCAATAAACACATTCAAATCTGACTCTGATAAAGGAACTTTCTGATTCACTGCTCAATATCAGTCCTTAGCTGTTGTTATTGACTGCTTTGTTATTATTTTTTTGGATAAATCATATAATCTGTCAAGAATCAGGCCACATTACAACAACATTTTCATTTTTGTGAAGTATTTTTAACATTTCTGAAGGAAGTAGAGACATAGCATGTTTAAATATGTGATTGTGAAATACCTTAAATCTAAATACAATTTTAAATTAGTTAATATAATTTAAACAAAACTGTCTTAAAAAAAATAAATATATATATATATATAAATAAATATATATATATATATATATATATAATTTATTTTTTCATTATGGCATTAT
>JAUCMU010000030.1:21418443-21432964 GCA_032275025.1 Enteromius treurensis | reverse complement strand
GTTAACGAAGCTGATCAAGTGTCATGGGAACTAACAAGGAGGCAGAGACTGAACCGGGGAACACACTTCATAATAAGAGTCCTTAGAGTACAGTGCAGAAACACAGACAGGGGTAACACACATAACTGTCCGTGGTGGAGTGCCCTCTGGTGGAGCTCGTGGGCACTCTAGCCGGTGATCGTAACAGGTTTTTACTGTAGCATTTTTACTGTTAAAATTGCTGTGTAGGTTTAGGACAGGAAAACAACAATAAACAGGGAAAAAACTGTTTTTAAAATTAGATTTATAATTTAAAAATCATTTTATTAAATGTGATATTTTTATTTCAGTTTTATGTAATTTTTATAGTAGTTTTCTATTTTATAATTTTTCTTCAATATGTTCGGTTATATTTATAACAGAAACAAACAGCACTGAATGCTAAAAAATCCTAAAGGCTTAGTAGTGAAAATGTATTATATATGGCCTTTTTTTGCCAAATACATTTATGAACAGTAAAGAATCTTAAGCACATTTATTCACGCCGTGTTCTACATTTTGGACCAAATTCACGGAGGAGTTTCAATATAAACAAGTGCTTAATTTACTTTCAGCAGGATGTCTGTTGATCTTCATCCACATGAACTGTGACAAACAGCAGAACGTCAGGATTCATAACCTCATCTCCATCTGATCATCACCGCGAGAGAAACACATTACCAAACACACCAACGGCCGGCTGTGTTACAGTAATCATACACTGAGCCTAATGATGTCTGCGTCCGCCGGCCTACAACTGAGAGATCAAGACACATCAAAATCCATGCAGTGCATTATGGGGAACACACACACACACGCACACACACACAGACCAACTCCCTACTGCTAGTGCAACACGATCACATTCAGTTAAAGCTGGAAAAATGTGTGGAAATCCAGAAATAAAGATGTCTTTAAAGCATGCTTACAGATAAATGTCCACTGTTGGGATATATAATAAATTGTATAAAATATACAATTTAGAAAATAGTGCTTGATATATTAAATACTGAACATGAAATATTACAACTAATATTAGAAATCTAAGCTTTAAACATGTTATGTATATTTTAACAATATTATTATTATTATTATATAATATTTGTAATTGTTTTCAACATTAACAGATTTATGCTGATTCTAATCAAAATAAACACATTTTGAAATACAAACAGTCAGGGTTCTTAGCTGAACTAAAACTGAAACTAAAAAGTTTTCATTACTTGGGAAAAAAAGAGAAAATGTTAAATGAAATTAAATATTACACTCATTAGCAAACATTTATAATTTAAATGTAGTTTAACTTGATGTAGTAAAATAACAAATTAAAACCTAAATGAATAATAACATTAAATGTTTTATTAATAAAATTAATAAAAACTCAAACACAACAAATGTGTATGTATTTCAAACTATATATGCAGTTAAATAAAGTTAATGCTAAGATAAGTTTTTATTTTTATTTTTATGTATGGTTGCCAAATATGCATCACATTAATGGTATTATTTTGTTTATGCTGGAACTATACGTTTTTATGTGCCTACCCAAATTAGTAGTCAAACTAGTATTCTCAGAATGACTGCTCAATAACTAGTCCGAACTGTTTCTGAACACAGACATGACCTCTCGGTCACATGATCTCATCATCGATCTTCAGTCTGGCTGTTACAGATGATATACAGCTCGTAAAATGATGATCTGAAGAGATCTGATTTATATCATGTTCTATATTTGTACATTTTAACATTTTAATATTTTTCTAGCACAAATGTTATTATATATAACACAACAAAAGAAAAAAATGAAAATAATAATAAAATATATTTTATGGCAATCATGATAAATGAAATATAAATAATGCATTGCAATCGGGGTGAATGTGCTTAATTCTCAAATAAAAAAATAAAGAGAATACTCAAGCATTAATAATAGTAAATAATACTGCATCTTTATTAATGCATTAAATATGCTAATATTGGGAGCATATGCATCTTTATTTAAAATATGACTTCTGTATATTTATGTTTTGGTTTTTGGGGTTAAATGAGACCTAGAAATGTTTTTATGAGATTGAGCCTAATAATTCTGACTTCCATTGCTTCATTGATATTTTTTATTTGATGATACAGTTACTGTAATTGTTTTTGAGCTCATTTACAGTAGTAGCTTCACAAAAAAGCCTGATGTTGATGTGATATCTTAATATCTTCATGCATTAGAGTTTGTGTGGCGATGCAGCGGAGATTTACAATACTGTGGATGAAGTTAAACACACTTACAGTAGTCAACATTTGTGGTTAAAAAAACAAGAACGCATTTTGGTTTTAGGACAACATTGATGATAGGTTTTGATCCACTTCAAATGTTGACGACTGTATATCCAACTTTATATAAAGAGCTGGGTGATAAGCTAGATTTTGTGATGAATGCGGTCTTCCCACCATTACAGGGCTCAATCATTCACTCTTTAAAAGGTCTTCATTTTCCTTTTTCAGCTGAAATGGTCAGGTAATAGAAATTAGTCAAATAAATGCACTAAGCTCTGAATGCTGCTAATCTGCCGAATATGAAATGCAGACGCGTATTAAAATGGAAATGTGCACAATAGGCCTCATGATTGGTGGACACTCCAGTTAATTAGCGCTTGATGTAAAACCACCTTGAAGATTCACCTTTAAATTCAGCGCATGCTATGAGAGATCAGTAAAACTGAGCAAACGGTCGCAGGAACATATTTACAGCCTGAAACATCACTCCATCATTTCAAGGCTAATACCCTTATTTTTCATTTTCCATTTAATTACAGTCCACCTTTTCTTCTTTTTCCACCCTCGTTTCGAGAAGGCAGTTATTATTATTAGCTCTGCTCTGTCCAGATTCGACGGCGGGCAAGAAAACAAGCTCATTTCACGCCTCTTATTTACCTTTTCTCTACACCTGACCGGCCCAATCCAATCAGCAGCCTCGCCTGACGGCCAATCAGGTGTTACACACTCATTTTCAGAGAGCAGATCAAAGCTGATTGGCTGAGACTCAAGCACTGAAAGATTATTGGAAATCCAGACGACTAAGTGACAAACAGCTGAGCGTGGAAACGACTGCAAATGACAGAATTATAAGGAATCTGAAGTGTCGTAAAGAGACAACTCCCCCAAAAATAAAAATGATTAACTCATTTATTATATAATATCATTTTGTTTCAAACCTTTTTATCTTCTTCCGTGGAACCCAAAATGATGTCCAAACAACTGATTTACACAGCATAACTCATTATGGCTTATTAAAGGGGCATATTTTGGGTTTGGGAGTCCCAAACAACAGGTTGACTGCATGCAAGGTCAAAAAACACTTTCAATTTCCCATTTTTACCTTGTTCAACAATTTATTTTCCCAAACCTCTCCAGTGATTGGTTGATTTCATTTAAAGCGGCACCTAGTGGTGAAGAAAGAATCTGCATTTTTATTCAGACCAACGCGAAAATATATGCCATGCTAATGTTTCATGCTGACTTTTTTTAATACATTGGGTAAAACATTAAACCCACTTTTAATTAATTTTATCTCATTTTTACATGAAAAATCGTGTTAGTATGATTTCTCACATCACATTACAATACATCAGTAACAATATACATTTTAAAGTATTGTTTTGCATTAAAGATGTTAAACCTACAAATATCCCAGATTTTTTTTCCCCATTAGTTCCTTTCTTTAATTGAAATAAAATAAACAAGTTTGCTTAATTTTGCTCAGGTTTGTTGTAATCAATTCATATTTTTGGGCTTTTTCACGCAAAAAGTCAATTTTAAGTGAATTAATAACAATGACATCCTTATTTATGCAAACTTTTTTATCTTGTTATTTTTCTTTCCATTCAAATCTTTTAAGTTCCTTAAAAGTCATGTTCTGAAACACTAGCATAATTTAATGTAATTAAATAATTAATTGAAAATATGTTTACTTTTTGCATTTTATATATATATATATACATACACTGTGTGTGTATATATATAAATGTATTAATTATGAAATGTTTTATATATTTATTGTACATACACAATATTTTTCCATATGCTCTTAAAGAAACACTATCTTAAATTATGACACAAGGAAGTTAATCAGTTTAAGTAGCTCCTGTGTAAACAGAACCACATAAATATAAACAGAGGAACATTGATTGAACTAAGACATCTCTCATGGTCATCAAGGGGCTTAAGGGCTTCTGGGTAAAACTGGTCAGCAGCGATTAGTAAGCGCAGTAGATAAGGAGGCCATGACTACCGGACGTCATGATGAAGACATCGGCTCATCGTCAGTGGCCTGAAATATCCCACAGTGCCTTATTTTCCTGTTGACTTCTGACTTCTTTCCATCCAAGTCGTCACTGTGACAAATTCTCCAATCTCCTCTAATCCTGCTGCTCCGTCATACATTCGTGGCCAGTTTTTCATTATCTCGCTCGTAATTCCCGAGGGATTCCCTGCCAAACTGCTTGCTTTTTTAATCCTGCTGTTTTTATCCACATGCTAATAGTAAACGCAGATGGATACAAGAGGAGCAGACTTATTTAAAGGAACCTTCTGATAGACACTAAAATACAAATTGGAGTCAAGTAAAATCTTAGGAAAAAAATCTTTGAGACAGAAAAATTTGTTCTAAATTTGTTCTTCATTTGATCTCACTTCTGCAATTACCAAGATACCAAAGAATGAAATAAAGTCACGTTATTATAGTGTTTTTGGATAAACTTACATCTGGTTAAAAAGTTACAACAGATCTTACGAAGAGACAGCTTAATTATATCTTCCATCTTTCTGAAGTCATATTTACCCCCCTGTATTTATGTACAACCTCAATTATTAGATCAAATTCACAAAATTGGTAGAATATAACAGTTTGGACATGAAGGCATATTGACATCCCCATACAGTATGTGTGGGACCGAACCAAATTCCGCCATGAAACAGAAGATAATAAAAGAAAGGTTTATTAATAAAAAAAAAAAACAACCTCAAAGAATTTGATTCTTGAGTAACAAGCATGCAAACTTTAGGGGGGGAAAAACTTGAAACATGCTCCCCCTCCCCATTTTAAATGGTCACTGTTGGCATAACATGAAAAAAGAAACTAAAATATTGATAACGTCAACAGATTTTGCTAATAGACCAACCAATCTCTGTGCAAAAATATCAATCATTCTGCCATTTTTACAAAAGTAAAGTTTGTTAAGTACCAGAATCAGAAAGGATATTAAAATATATTCAATAAGTTTTGAATTACATGCATGTAAACTTTAGGAAAAAACCTTTGAAAAGTGCTTTTTTTCCCCCACTAGTCATTTAATGCAACAAAGACTGCTAAAGTCAACAGATTTGACTAAAAATAACATCATGACGCTGCCACCTTTCTGAAGTCACTTCTCCAACCTGCAATGAAGCTCTAAATATCAGCTGAAAATGATAATTTTGACCCCTCTCAACAAAACTCAGTAAAGCATTACTCAGTAAATATTCATCCGTGACATTTCATATTTTTTCAAAAAGATGTCAACAAAATCAAACATTTTAGAAGGGGAAGCTTCTGAAACTTGGTCGATTTGACCAGGAATGGCCCTATAGCTAGTCCAGTGAGGCCAAAACGTAAATATTCAGCAATATACTCATGCTCTGGATCGTATGTTCTTACTGTTTGGACCTCAGCTGTCTGTGGCTGCAGTGCTGACGTAAAACCTGGGAAACCTGCACAGTCACCTGCTCTCCGGCACATCTGCCTCCTGACACCCACTTTACATGTAATCAGGGGCCGGTACCACAGGGGCCCTGCCCAGAGTGCACACAATCACAGCTGCTGCCGGGATCCACCTGTCTACGCCGATACAGATCATGAGCTCCGAGCCCCAGCGCAAGAACTCGACTACCTGCTAACGCATGTCAGTCACCCAGAGGAAGAACCATTCAAACTCAATTGGGTTCTATCAAGTACTTCTGGAAACTACAGCATGTGTGGGTTTCTTGCTATAATGCATACCTCCGTCGTAAGTCACTTTGGATAAAAGCGCCTGCCAAATGCATAAAAGTAAATGCATTTTAGGTGTAAAGTCTGTGAGTTGTAATAAAAACTCTCTGCGAGTACAGCTAGGGCTGCTTAATAAGTATGTATATGTATGGCAGCCGACCAAACCACATACACCGAGCAGATGGTGAACCTGAGATAAAAACAGCCAGTGCCTATAATAAAGCTCAGGCTATCTGTACTGTAAGTATGTAAGATGGAAAATGTACGCATTACAACATTGGCTCAAACTAATGATTTAGAGTGAAGGACCACCTGTTTGACCGGACAATAAAGTTGGCAAATCCAGCCATCATCTATCTACTGTGTCTACTCAACTTTCAATCCATCTATTTATCCCTTCATCCACACATTCACCCATGCATCCACCATCAACTATCTACCTATCCATCCACCCACCCATCTGTATATCCTCCACCCCTCAATCCATCAGTCCCACCATCTATTTATCCATCCAACCATCCATCCATTCAACCTACCAACAAACCACCCATCAATACATCCATAATCTATTCATCTATTCATCCAACCATCCATTCATTCATCCATCCATCATCTATCCACCCACCCACCCACCCATCCATCAATCCATCTATCCTTCCAGCCACCCATTCATCCATCCATCAATCAAAACATATCAATCCATCCACCAATCTATCCATCCATTTGTCCATCCATCCAATCAATCAACCTACTGTATGTATACATCCTCCCATCCATCTATATATCAAACAAACACTCAACCACTTATCAGTCTATCCATCCACCCATCTATATATCATCTACCCATCCATCCACGCATCATCTACTGTATCCACCCATCCACAGTACACACATCTTTTTTCTTTGACAATCCTTTTAATTCAACTCCTTATCCTGCAACCCGTTTGCTTCCTCGATTCAATTTGACTAAAGGAAGTGTTTCTGACTCCACGCTGACCTGGAGAGATCGGTCCTCCCACAGCATTCAAATCTTTTCCGGCTCTTTCCACCGCCCTCAGCAGAACACGAGGTATCATGGGACACGACGGGGGAGTTAATGCAGAGCTGGCTATAAAACGACTTCAATAAAGCACAGTTCTTTGCTGATAGAGAGCCGGACTGCAGACGAGTTTTTAGGGTTATGGGAGTCTGAGATACACAAGCAATGATGTGCTGATGTATTAATGCTTCCAAATCAGTCCTCACCGTCCCGTGTGTGCATCTGTCATCAGAAAACATTTCGCCCTCTGCTTTATTGACTTTGTTTAACCAGTCCCTTTGCGCCTTGATGGTTTAAAGCTAAAGTCCTTCCTGGCAGGAAAGGAAACTCATTAAAAATATTTTATAGATCTATTGACACAGCCTTCCTGAAAAGTCCTATATCTATGCTCAATAATGCATCGGGTCAAAAAACAGGCCAAACTAATCAATAACTTAAATTCCACTCGATGCCCATTGCCCTATTGATGCTGCTCTTTGGCCCCGTCCTGAAAAAAGCAATGCTGTACAGACTGCTGTGTAAAAGTCTGATGTGAAGGGCTCAGACTGAGGGCAGTAAATCTACTCAATCAAAAAACAACACACACAAAAAAATCATTACAGTGTCTCAAGTGGACCTGTTCGCTTAACAGATACATGTGACTAAAGGTCACTAGGCCACAGTCCACATAATATGCTTCATTCAGGACTGAGCCACACTTTCAGACCTCAGGTGTCATTCCTGTTATGCAACATATCTTCTACAGAGTAACTGCAAAAAAAAATTTAAAAATAAATTGCCATTTTGTACACAATGGCAATAAAATTACCAGGATGCAACTTAAAAGTAGAAATAGAGTGAACATAGTATATTGCATACATAACTTTAAATTCTTGAATTTATTTTTATGCTTATATGTATTTTATATCATTATCTTTCGTCATTTTGATACTGTTTTTATTTATTTTTTTGTGACTTGCCTAGATAAGATGTTTTCGAATAAAACATACAAACTAATATTAGAAAAACATTACAAAATGAATCAAAACCAACTTGATGTCACTTCCTGGAGGATGATGTTATTCAAATATGGCATATTATCTAAACGCTGATTTTTGCATGTGATACCCCGTTTTGATTAAAATTAAAATGATTAAAAGTATTTTGCAATTGAAATAAAGCTAGAATAATTGTTTTTATTTTATATTATAATTATTGTACACATTAGATGAAAAATAATGAAATTAAATATAAATACATTTAAAAACTAAAACTAACAAAAAGGACTAAATATTTTCTGAAAACAAAATAAAGTTCATAAACATAAAAAAGATTAATACTACATTTTTAATATGTGAAACCTAAACAATTAAAAATTAAAATAATACAATTCATAAATATAGATATAATAAAAAAAGCTAACTGTGACTTCTCACAGTTTATAATTAAGTAATTCTCCACTGTGCACTTTTTTTTTAATCTCAAAATTTAGGTTTTTATTTTGGCACGTAATTTTAAAAAGTCAAATTCACTCAGAATTGTGTGACAAACTAAGAACTGCGAGATATTCAATTTTGCAATTGCAATTGTGAGATTTTTTTTTCTTGGCAGAAACAACAATAAAAAAGACTATAAGACCATATGAATAATACTAGAATAACAGTGCTTTAGCAAGACTGTGTGTCAAAAGCACTGACCTGTTACTCTATCACTGAGTCTCCAGGGACGAGAGTGGAGGGTTCAGGAAATGAGATGTGATTAAAGGACACAATTGTGATAAGAATGGAGAGCACATGCGTGAGATTGGAGCGGGCTGTTCCTGCGACCGGTCAACTGATGTTTCTTTCAAACCAGCATGTATTACGCCAGACAAAATGCATTTGATGCCTGCTGTTTGTTTTAATGTACAGCGTACGTTACTGACCTAAATCTTATAGCTGTGAACTTAATCAGGAGCTGCATCCCACTTTAATCTGGTATTGTGTGTTATCTGTGACAGAATGTCACTAGTAAACAATGCATGAAGACGACTGAACTTACACGCTCGTGTTTTTCTACATGCAACGTGACAGGAAAACTAGAGCAGACGCAATGCAAGAAGAAATACAGTCTGATGTAGACTTTTTCTTTATCTGCTCTGTGTATTTGGCAACATGAAAATGCATTTGCGACGCGTTCCCTTCAGGATAAGGCTAGGAACATGCCTTACAAAAGTAAAAGGTGCCAGTTTTGATATCATGTTTACTACTCAACTCAGTAAAGTGGAGAAAGCACCCAAAACACCTAACCAAACTGACTTTTTAATAGCACTTCAAACGACCAATAAGACTGGACGAAACCAACATAACACTATATATTTCATCAGCTTTAGCTAAAATCAATCTAAATATAACTCATGTCAGTTGTGTGATATTTGATGTTATTTTATTTTTTCTTAAAAAATTTAAACATTATATGTTTTTAACTAAATGTAAATACATTTAAGAATGGCAGCAGATGGGAAGATTAATCCTGAATAACAACCTAAAACTGCATGTCATATGCATGACTATTATTATTTTTCTGGTGATTTTTTGGCCTTTTTGGAGATTGACAGAAGAAATCACCTTCTACTTTCTTTGGAAAATAGAAGCTGCCTAAAACAACCTCTCAACTCTCTTTGTGTTTCATGGAGGAAAATAACTGCATGTCAATGAGGACTATTCATTTATCTATAGCTGTAGGGCCAAGAACAGCACACTCAGAAAAAGACCATTTGACAAGTCAAATATTATTTCACGTTTTTATTTCCCTCTGCTAGAGTTTTCAGAATTTCCATGACACATGCATGATTTAAGGGCTTTTTAACTGAACGCAAACCAGCTGCAGAAAGATTTTCAGTGAATAACAACAACTTAAAATTGCATGTTGTAATCTCACATGCATGACTATCAGTATTTTTTTCTTCTGACTTTTTTACACTTGAGAACATAAATCACCATCCGCTTTCCTTGGAAAACAGAAGTTGATGAAAATAACCTCCAAACTCTCTTTGTGTTCCGTGAAAAAAACAAAGAAAAGAAAGGTCAGACCGACATCAGGAGAGTAAATAAAGACTGTAAATGTTTTTACTCCTACATATAAAATGCATGCATCTATTTTAAGCATTAAGTTTATTAGTACTACAGTATAATCCGATCAGTTCGTAAATGACTGACTGACAAATGTGCATTACAACCCAGCTGTAAAATGTTAGATGCAAATGAAAAGTGTGTGAAGCTTTGCATGTAGTTGTCTCTCTGTGTGTTTAGCAGTGTTTAGTTTCTGGAGTTGATCCCCAGCGCTCGTCTCATCCGGCTGCCAGCAGAGGCCGAGATGTTGGAGGTGATTTGAAGGTCAGCTTTGATTGTTAGTTTGTCTCGGTTTTGGTGAAAAACAAGAGAAGGAAAGCCAACGTTTCCATGGACACATGATAAATCGAGTCGGGCTTCATTAAAAATCCCACAATGCTCCTCTGCGTCGGCGCCTCCAGACCAGACACAGGGGGTACAGGGGCGTTTTTGGAGACGGTCCAGGGTCAGAGTCTTGTACATTCCAACCGGCATGTAGCGCATTTGTTCTTTCCGCCTGGAAGCGGTGGGCCGAGCAGCGATTTGCTCCATTTATAAGCCTGAACAGACGCAGCATTCCCATTCCAAACTATTGTTTCTCACTGGGCTGGAGCCGGAGAAACGGGGATTGGCTCACAAATATGTGAGAGATAAACAGTATATTTTAGCAACAGTTTAGTCTAGGGACCAATTTTCACTGTAAACTAGTTGCTTATTATCATGCCTGTTACTGGCATATTGGCTGTTTTAACGATTATTTTATACCCGCTTGTTTGAGAACAACTGATTGTCTTGATTCATTCTGGTCAAAGATTTCATAATGTCTGCTTTAAAAAAAAAATCAATAAATAAAAATCACAAAATTATTTTATGTCCATAGAAAGCCCATTAAATGTCAAGAAAAGTGTCTACTTTTAGGCTTTCGGATATGTTTTCATACAGTGTAACAATATTTCTGCATTCATTTAAACATGCTTCTTAAAATATATGAAATAACAAGGAAGCATAACAAATCTTATTGTGTTTCAATTGAGTTTAAAAAAAGTCTACCGACAAGCGAGCAAAACCTAAGATAAAAAAAAAAAGGAAACAAAAAAAGGAAAATTACAACTAATTAGTATTTACGGTAAGAATAATTCCTCTTTTAATCAGTCTTTTTTTTTTTTTTTTATAAATATGTCTGACAAAATTGTTACACCGAATAACATTTTAGTGGGAAAATGTATGATATTTATTTTTTGGTCAGAAAAGCAAAAGCAAAATTGCAAATGAAATAAATTTCGAGGACAAAATCTGTTCAGAGTGATAATTTAACATATTTGATTGGTATTTTGAGCACTATGATTATTTAAAATATATGATATAAAATCATTGAATATAAAAGTACATATGATGCAAACAAATAGACTTTTAATGGCGCATTTATTTTTTATTTATTTGTTTATTGTGTCCACCACTGGTGATAAACAACTTTCACAAAAGCAGTGTTTCAGGACGGTTTCCTAGACGAGGAGCTCAACCGCCTCTAGCTATTTTCTCCCCCCTCTTCGTTTTCTAACAAGAGCGCTTTAAATGCATCTGAATCAGCAGTATGCAAATCCAAACTCACAGCCAGAGAAACGTCTGAACAAACTGAATTACATTAGCACATTTAGTGTGCCTTCACAGCGTCTGGAGCACATGGGCTTTGACAGCGCTGTCATTGATGAGGTGTTACAAACCAGTTTGTTAGAAATTTCACTGAGAGCGCATCTGCAGGTTTATCCTGTGACTCCTCACCGATAGATTACAAGTCCACTTCAATCAATGTACTTGATCACAGAAGTGGAGACAAACATTAAGCTGCTACTAGAACATAATGATTTTTCAGTGCTGTTTATTAAGGGGGCATCGATTTTACTATTGCTCATATTCAGGGTCAGCAATGTGATCAATTCTCAACATTCAGTGCTACAAGAACATCCCAGAGGCTTGCATGCAAATAAAAAAATCTGCAATCAGCAACAACATACTGTACAACCACCAAGGTTATTACTCTTCACGTTACTGTAATTGCAGGTTTAAAGGTTAGCTGTGACAAAAAGTTCAGAAACTATTTGTATTGGTTTCCATCTACTGTAATGATGTGATTTTTAATCTTTATTAGAGTTTCTTCAGAACATGGAAAAATCTGGTTATTTTACTTCATCTTTGGAATGTTTTATGAACAAATAAACAGAGTTTGAAATCATCAATAATTTATGACCACAAACGCTGGTGGCTTTTAATTTGAATTTGTTCTGTTTTGTGTTTTTTGTTGCAAAGACTCCATTTTAACTTTAAATCCTGGATTCTGGTTTGACGCCCCAAATGTGTGTATTTGCATACTAAAGAGGGATTGGTTGTTCTTTTATTGCATCTATGAAACATCTACAGTAAAGCAGCAGAACCGAAGCCTAAGACGTGATTCTTCAGGAGTTTTAATAATGTAAAACCTGTGCTGAAATCACTTTTATGATGAATTATGGAGACCTCAGCGATTTATCTTCAACCGCCTCTCTACAAGTCCTGCATGTGACATCCTGGAGCGCTGCTCTCTGGTTCCTCGTCTCTCTATTACAGCTGTGTTAGTGTATCCTGTGACCCCGCTGACCTCCAGCTCTGCCTGTAATGAACAGTAATGGCCTGCACCCTCGAGCAGCAGCAGCGCAGGAACAGACCCGCTCACCACGAGAGCTGCTAAATGAAAGCGAGAGAGGGTAATGTGTAATAGATGGAAACCAACTGATAGCGCAAATAAAGGAGAGGCGGGAGGCATGAGTGCACTGACGGAAATGAAAAAGCCAACAATATACAGGAAGCGAAAAAGAAAAACAACTGGATGGGGGGAAAAGGCTGAATAAATGCAATACGGGAGAGACATGAGGACATATAGAGTCTGCCATATTTGTTTGTCGGTGTTTCACTAGTTGCTGAGCATTTTTATCTGTCATATATGGTTGCTGGTCTGTTACAGGTTACCAGGGGGTTGCTATGTGTTTTAGTCTGTTTTTATACTGTCATAGATGGTTGCTAGGGTTTTGCCTGTTGCCAGGGTGTTGCTGAGTATTTTGGTCTGTCTGTAGTATGTTTTACTCTGTTATATATTCTTGCTAGTGTTTTGCCTGTTGCTAGGGTGTTGCTATGCATTTTAGTATGTTTTATTCTGTCATATATGGTTGCTAGTATTTTACTGGTTGCCAGGGTGTTACTATGTGTTTTAGTCTGCCATAGATGGTTGCTAGTGTTTTACTGGTTGCCAGGGTGTTGCTATGTGTTTTAGTCTGTCTTTAGTCTGTTTTAATCTGCCAAGATGGTTGCTAGTGTTTTACTGGTTGCCAGGGTGTTGCTATGTGTTATTTAGTCTGTCTTTAGTCTGTTTTAATCTGCCAAGATAGTTCCTAGTGTTTTACTGGTTGCCAGGGTGTTGATATGTGTTATTTAGTCTGTCTTTAGTCTGTTTTAATCTGCCATAGATGGTTGCTAGCGTTTTACTGGTTGCCAGGGTGTTGATATGTGTTATTTAGTCTGTCTTTAGTCTGTTTTAGTCTGCCATAGATGGTTGCTAGCGTTTTAATGGTTACAAGGGTGTTGTTATGGTAACTAGAATTTAGTGTTCTTTGCCAGGGTGTTGCTATGTATTTTGGTGTGTCTTTAGTATGTTTTAGTATGTTATATTAGGTTGCTAGTGTTTTGCCTGTTGCTAGGGTGTTGCTATGCATTTTAGTATGTTTTATTCAGTCATATATGGTTGCTAGTATTTTACTGGTTGCCAGGGTGTTGCTATGTGTTTTAGCCTGTCTTTAGTCTGTTTTACTCTGCCATATATGGTTGCTAGTGCTTTACTGGTTGCCAGGTTGTTGCTATGTGTTTTAGTCTGTCTTTAGTCTGATTTAGACTGCAATAGATGGTTGCTAGTGTTTTACTGGTTGCCAGGGTGTTGATATGTGTGTTTTAGTCTGTCTTCAGTCTGTTTTAGTCTGCCATAGATGGTTGCTAGTGTTTTATTGGTTGCCAGGGTGTTGCTATGGTAACTAGTGTTTAGTGTTTTTTGCCAGGTTGTTGCTATGCATTTTAGTCTGTCACAAGCCACGTTTCCTTTACCCTTCAACTTGCGAAAATTGCAATTGCGAATTGAAAACACAAAGTTATGCTCACATGAGGTTGTTTTTCAGCCAATTAGAAAAAGGAGTGTTTTGGAAAACTGCAATGGAAAAGTTTTTTTGGTATGTACAGGTCACATGGCATACGTAAAAAAAAAAGTCATATGATCATTTTTCAATGTACTTTAACCTCTTACACTCTGCGGCCGTTTTGGGGAATTCCCCCTGCATTTTGCCTACCAAATTAAAAAGCTTCCCA
>JAUCMU010000030.1:21402953-21414107 GCA_032275025.1 Enteromius treurensis | reverse complement strand
TAAGCTACATACCTTCTATGTTCATATCAGAGAACAATTTAAAATATTCTCTCAATGCATTCTATGGCACCTTTAAGATCTGAAAAATGGCCTCCAATAATACGTTTAGTGTGCGGATTCTCGCATTAAACATGATATTAGGATGCAATTATATCAACCGCCATCAAGCGCAGATGTGCGGCGATTAAATACGAAGATGAATCTGAAAAATATGGGCTTTTACGCATTAGACGACAATACCTCTGGCGAAGCAAAGAAATATGGAAATGTTATGAATGACACAACAAAGAAATTAATCATGTTTCACAAGCTCTATTTATTTCTGCTGGAAGCAACACACTGTCATAATTAGCTGAGCGGTAAGACGGCAGGCCTGAAGGAGCACATTCATCAAATAAATACAGGAATTCATCAACAGTAAGACAACGTCAAAGAAACGGACTGTTACCTGCGTGCATTAATCAAGAAAATAAATTAATAACTGCATAATCATTGCTTTCTCGTCACCATTAACCACTGCATATTCAGATGAGTTGTTTTGCTCCGTATGTGTGTCCTTCAACAGTGTTCTCCTCAAAACTTGACTTTTTAAAGAGGTTGTGATGAGCTAAATAACTACACCGGTAACTAGAACCAATTAAGAATTATTAACCGATAAGTTGATCTCCTTTATATAAAAAAATATATATATATTGTTATGCATACTATAAATACACATAAACATGCATATTTTTTATTTAAAAAAAAGAAACATATTCAGTAGGGATGCATTGAACTAAAGTTGTTTTTTTTAAGGTTTCAAAAGTTTTCTTTTTAAATAAATGTTGTTCTTTCAAACGTTTCTGTTCAAAGAACCCTGAAAAAGAAATTGTTATATTAAACTGCAATAATATTTAGCTGTTTTTACTGTATTATTGATCAAATAAAAGCAGCCTTGGTGAGCAGAAATGACTATTTCAAATATAGTTTAATGCTACATTTTGTTTTCAGTAATACTGGAGCTATTTAAGAGTTTAATAACATAAAAACTCTTTTTTTTTTTTTTCATGTTTTTGAAATCATGTTGTTGTTGTTTTTTTGTATTTTATTGTGTTAGCTGTATTTCTTTTGTTATATTTTTAACCTAATCAAAATAACCAGAATGCACAATGAAAAAACATAATTTTTAAGAATTTAACATTTATGCAAATTAATTATTCAAATATTGCGCAAAAAAAACAACAACCCAAAATTGCATGTCTGCATTCACTGCATTAACTACACAGCACTTTTTTACGTGATTCTGATCATAAAGACCTTTTAAGATCTAAACTTCCAGTAAGTTCTAAACCTATTATTTCCTGAACGGGTCCGAGTTGATTAAGGAACCCGAGCTGCACTGCTGGATTTGTGAATCTCGCGGGTTTGAGCTCTGAATGAGTCTTTCAGCACACCCAGGACCAGAGAAGCTCTGGAAGACGCCTGGCACCAACAACCTCCACACGGCACGCTCTGAAAAAGATTTGCTTCCCTTGAGAAGGAAGCCAATAATTGATGTGGGATCGCCTCCAACAATGCAATAAAAAGGTTTGCGACATGATAGGGAATTAGCAGGAAGAAATTCCAACCGCGATACTTATTTGAGCTCGACATGAAGGAGCAGCTGGGCCGGGATGTGGACGATTCTCAGGCTGCATAAAGCTTTTGTGATCATCTGTTATTGACTGCAACAGCGACGCTTCGGTTTTGCGTTGTTTTGTTTCTCCCGAGAGTATTCAGGGCCAGAGGAAAGAAGAACACGTAGCACGTTTGCTACCTCTTTGTGCTTCACGTCCACTTCATCTACAGTACACTGTTAGCTGAGCCGGAAGACTGTTTTATGGCAGATCTCATAAACACAGACAGTCTGTGCGGCTGTCAAAGCTAAAGCATACATGCCTTTTCTTTTGCGTTGCCAGATTGAATGGACACATACAGAACACTTCACACTGACTCTGACAGCCCACAGCAGTCATATGAGCAGACAAATCTAAAAAAAAAAAAAATCGACAGCAGAGAGGCTTTACATACACAGATCTGTCATAAGACGAAAGCTATACAGTGACATACAGTAACATTGCAGAAAACTACATAGCCAATGCTTGCGTCCAATAATATAAGGAAAAATAACAATACATTAACCTATAAAACCACTTTTCGAAAAACATAATTAAATGTCTTTAAAAATCAAGCATTTATTAATTGCAAACCAATAAATCAATATGCAAAGCATGTTTTTTTTTAGTTTAGCATACTAATATAGCTACACAATTGTACTGTATATATTGCATTTGTGTATGTAGATTTATTTATATGCATATACTTAACTGTAATAATGAAAAGGTCTTAATATTCAATATGCAAATAAATTAATGTATATTAAACATATGCCTTTTAATGTTTTCTTTCAACATTTGATTACACATCTATCCATCTATGTCTATATATGCATTATAAAATATTTAAAAAATAATTAATAAATATGTAAAATAGTTTTACAGAGATAGATAGCCTCAAAACTAATTTCCTTCAGAAATCATTCAGATATGCTGATTATTATCAGTGTTCAAGACAGTTGTGCTGCTTAATATTTTGCAGAAACTTTGATACATTTCTATCTTTCAGGATTCTTTAATGAACCGAATGTTCAAAGTAGCAGCAGTTATTTGTAACATTATAACATTTCAAATGTGACAGTCATAAGAGTCTCTTTCGTGAAAATGAGATTTACACATTATTAATTATTATTATTAATAATAATCTTTCCACTGATGCGTGGTTTGATAGGATAAGACAACATTTGGCTCAGATACAACTGTTTGAAAATCGAAATATTGAGAAAAATCACCTTTAAAGTTTTCCAAATGAAGTTTTTAGCAAGGCATTTTACTAATTCTACATTAAGCTTTGTTACATTTACGGTAGGACATTTACAAAATATGTTTCATGGAACTGGATCTTTACTTAATATCCTAATGAATTTCTATCATTTCAGAGAGAATGTATTGTTTCTATTGCTTCAAATATACCTGCGCTGCTGACTGCTTTTGTGCTCCAGGATCACAAATACCTTTACTGTTACTTTTAAGTGCTTTAATGCATCTTTGCTGAAATATATTAAAAAAAAACATTCATTGCTTTAAAAAACATTTTTGCACAGTATATCTAAAGAATTAAAGTAGCTCTGAATAAAAGCTCTTTCATCACCGGTAAAGCTATTTCATCCACAGCCTGGAAACAGCAGAACGAACATGAGAAGGAAATCTAGATAACCAGGTCCTAAATTACTAGAGAAAACTAACCCATCAATCGCGTCTGGTTTAGACGATGAGCTTGCTGTTTAGTAGACCTGTTCAAATGAAGCAGAAGAAACACGCTGCCATTAAATCATGAAATATCACACTGCACACATACAAACTCATATTTGCATATAAAGTGCAGCCATGAAATCCAGATGGCACTAATAAAGGGATTCATAAACATTTGGTGAGCTTGTAAATCTATGGAATTATGATTTGCAATCTGTGTGCTACAATTATTATTTTCATGCAAAAAAAATGAATAGATCCCGTCTCACCCAGAGACAGCGGGCCTTTATTAAGATCTCAGAGAACACATGATGTAAACGCCTCGGACAGCTTAAACCACGAGCAAATAAAGCCATTACAGAAACATTCAGTGTATTTCCAGCAAATGAGAGAACACATTCCCACGTCTGACACTTTGATGAATTGCTCCTCACTGTGATACATCTATCTTAAAATTGCATAAGCCTCTCGCAAAGTCTCTGCGAGCAACATCAAATCCATCCGAACACCCGCCTGTTTTTGCACGGAAATAGAAAGAAATAGTATATATCTATTGACCAAATGGAAGCATAATGAGTCCCCGGTGAGCTGCATGCGATCCCCAGATGAGATGAAAGCGAGACGCAGCCATTAATGGGCTTTTATCCGCTGCGTCTCTTTCATCCCAGAGCTCGAGGAGGTCTAGCAGACAAACTGCAACAAACTTCTGGAAGAACAAACACGGTGTATCTCACGTAACCTGACTCGTGTTTCAAAAGAACAGAAAAGCTTACAAGGACATTTTACAGATGAAATCTTTACAAAAGAGGTCTTTTTTTAGGGGTTTTCTTTTTTCTTTGCATATACTGTACATAACTTTTAGAAATAACTCTTTTCCTACCCATTACTGTAATAAATATTTAGTTTGTAATATTTAACAAACTTATTTAAAATAAACCTTTGGGTGTTTTGATAAATATTTGGTTATTTTAAACCTATATGTGTGCTTTTATTTTATTTAAAGCTCTGTCAATTAATTGACTGCGAATAATCACATCCAAAATAAAAGTTTTTGTTTACATAATGTGTGTATACTATGTGTATTATATATACATATATATATATATACACACACACATAAATGTATGTACATTTTTGTTTAAAATATAGGTGTATGTGTATGTTTTTATATCTACACAATACATATATATTATAAAAACAAACTTTTATTTTGGCTATGATTAATCATCATTTATTTTTGACAGCAATTACATATATATAAATATATACACACACATTTTATATACATAAATAAAAAGCATTCCTATATTTGTTATATAATGTAACTTAATTTCTTGTATTTAATGTATTTCATATTTAATATATTAATATATAAAACATTAAATCACAAAACACACAAAATCTATATTTTTTATACTATAAAACCTATTATAGTTTTCAGTGTTGGGCTAGTTTCTCAAAAAAAAAATGCTATACAATATTCATTCCTTGTTCAAAAGTAACTCCTCTTTATTCCTTGTCCATTACACGCCAAAAACTTGGCAAATGCAGCGTTTTTTTGGAGTCTCTTAACAGCATGAAAGTTACAGATAAATGAAGAGTGCAACTGACTCGGACTGATAACAAGCAACAGTATTTTAAACAGCTTTTGTAATTCAGTGCCTGTATTTTGATGATTCATGAAGTGTCTTGATGTTGGATCAGGCTGAAGCGCTGAGGAGCGAGTGTCCTGACCGTTTAGCTTCAGTCTGGAGCTGATGAACACACTCCTGGATTCTCTCTCAGTGTGTAGAGGAGCATTAAAACATGAAGACTGCAGGACAACAGCGTTTGCTTCGCTGGGGAGGAGTTATAACCAGCACCTGTAGAGCAAAAGACTTCTCTCTATAGTTTAAAAATGAAAATTCTGTCAACACTTACTCCGTTCTAAGCCTGTATGAATTTAGGAAGATATTTTAAAGAAAGTTTGTAACCAGGCTGTATCGGTTCATTGTTGACTTCCACAGTATTTTTTTTTTCCTACTATGGGAGTCAATGTTGACCAAAACAGCCTTTAGCCTTCCGTATAACGACAGACTAGCAGCAGCTGCGCTGGCCCTAAAAACACCCAGCGTCGCTCGAATAACCCAAGAGCTGGTCTCGGTGCAGAGTGGACCTCAGACTCTGGTAGAGAAGCAATCTGAGTCAGTTATCAAACGAACACACAAAAGCTGGAAGCTGACGGATGAGGAGGAAGTGGCTGATGAAGGGTCTCGTCGCTCGTAATTGTGAGCAGCTGTGGTGAAAAAGCCAAAGAGGCAGATTGAAGAGCACAAGAGGACAGGAAAAGTAGACAGAAATACAGCGGTTAGAGGCTAAATGAGCAGCTACTAAACTCAGAACCGCCTGAAGAACCCAGTTCAGCCCAATTACACAGGATTCCAGGCCCGAATACACCACACTTAGAAACAATAATACTTCAGCACAAATGAAAAAGCATCATTATTTACTCATCCTCATAAAAGTACCTTTCAAATAAAGTCTGTTCACTCTGCAAGTTCTGTACATATACTGAAATACCAAAATAAATTGCATTAACTGTTGTTTTTTTATGCTCAGATTGCATTTATGACAGGTGTGTCTCAAGTGAGCGTCTCTGGATGCTGACTGTTTCTATGGCAACCAGAGCTTCTAACGACATCTGCAGTGATGTGATGACATGGTATAAAAATAATAATGATAAAAAAAATTATTAATTTAACTGAAATTAAATATTTCAAAATTTACTTTTTACAAAAAACTGAAATAAAATGAACGATTAATAAAAAGAAAAAAAAGTCATATTTAAAAAAAAAATTTTAATGTTAAAAAAAGTTTAAAAATGTCTAAACCTGAAATAAAAAATAATAAATACTATAGCGACTTAAAAAAAAAAAAATCATGCAAATGAAAAAACTACAAATTTAAATAAAATTAGGATGAACATGGAAATTAAAACTCTAAATATGAATATAAACTCTACACTACAAAATTCCAGTAAAAATATCTCAACTTTCTTGTGGTGGAAATTAAGTGAGTTTATGCTTAGAAAATATATCTGCCAATGGGGTCAGACATTTTTATAAAAATGGAATGGAATTAACAATATTTACACAATTCCTGGAATACAGCACACAAGTCATATGGACTATTTTGGTTTTTAACAAAAAAATTTGACGGATGGATTATTTAGTTTTATTATTTATTTAGTTGTTTTTAGAGCTTGCATCCAAAAGAGCTTTCAGAAATATTCAGAAAAATATAAACACTTGAGAATGTAATGACAGAATTGACATTTTTGTCCTCACAAACAGTCTTTATCTGTGATCTACGGCTGAAAAAGCCATTGTGCCGTTTACAACAACAATCAACAAACCACCAGCACGAAATCAAACGCTTTTCAGAGCGTCATCCATGTTCAGTAAATAATACGAGTAACATTAAACCACTGTTTTCTTCACAATAAGCTGCCTTTGAGGGAACAAAACCTGTGGCGTCTTGAAAAAAACAACACAATGGCTATTAGCTTATTTGCAAAGCATCCCTTTTGAGGCACGAAATGTTAAACTCAGCCTGAAAAACAGCATTGTGAGGCGAACTGTGCCATCCACACAAAACACAGCGACAGATTGTCATCAGAACAATAATGAGTTTGCAGGCCAGACTCCACCGGGACCAGGCTGGACCGTGTCTGGTCCAAATCACAGCTGACCTCGGGTCTGGAGAATCATTTCAGACGCAGACCGCCGGCGTGATTGGATCTGGGAAGTGATTTACCCAGCAGCAGCTGTCTGTTATGAAGTAGGCTGATCCTGCGTCAGAAACAGAGCTGATAGTCCGGACCCGACTAATGCCACATTAGGAGCTCCGGGCCGCCGCGGGACACGGACTAATGAAACACCGGGAAGAAAGTGTTCAACACAGACTTGATTTAAGACAGCAGGGACACTCAGATACTCAAACTACAAGACCCAATCATTCACCAATCAGATTGCTCGAATGGACATATTAACAAGAATATTGGAATATTGTAAAACTTTGGATTTTTTTAAAGCCCAACTTTTATCTGTTGATTAATCGATAAATAATAAAAAACATAATATAAATAAGAAAAACTGCATAGATTACATAGATACAATAAAATACAAAATCATATACAGAACAGGGGAAAAAAATACTGAACATAAAAAACCAAAATATTTTCAAAATATTAGATTCAAAATAATAAAATAATTACATATAAATATATTAATAAAAACAAACTTACATATATATATAATTTAAACATTTTATTGTATATATATTTATTTTGTTTTATTTACATTAAACATTAAAATATTACATATATTTTTTTGTGTGTCAATTTTTTTAATGTTATATTTTGATAATTAACTTTCATTTCTAATAAAACTAAGGAAACTTATGACATTTTATTATATTTATGTATTTCACACTAAATATATATGATAAATATTTTCATTTTATTTTATTTTCCTTTTCTTTATTTTAATACATTAAGTTAAAAATGTAAAAATTAATTTACATTTCTCTTAATGTAAATCTTATTGAATTTATTTCTGGCACATACATGGAGAAATGTGAGAAAAGTTTTTGACAGTTCCCTGAAATCACATTACATTATTATTTTTTTTAACTACATTGAAGCTATGAGAGAAATATTGTATATGATAATTGATTGAACAAAAACATCTTCTAATCCAAATGGTATGACCTTGAAAATGATTTTATTTTAAATGCATTGTCCACTTTCTCAGTGTAGTTCACTACTAGTTGTTTCTGGTTGAACTCTGAGTTGAACCGTTTCAGATTCGCTCGTCTGAGTCAGTGTCAGACATACATGTACATGTGTGTGTCTAAAGCAAGTATTTGTTGTTTGAGCTCTTTCCCAATTGTAAACCGACAAGAGAAGCAAGCAAATATTTCCCGTCTCCCGTTCCTGCATTTTAATCAGGGAACAGAAGCAGCTGTGCAATTAGAATTCAGCGAACTGTCCAAACAAACACTTTTTGACGTGGCGTCTCTGAGAAATATCATCCATAAATCACATTGCTGGAAACAAACTGGCCATTTTAACAGGCAGTTACAAGACATTCTCTGGCCAAGAGACTCACAATAGGCGTCCGTCGCTCATGTTCGGGAGATTTAGGGCTCATATATTGAGGTAATATATACTGTATAATCACGTCTGCTGCTGTCGGGTGTCTCTGGATGAGTGAAGCTGATCTACACCGGATCTGGTTTATTACCAATGATCCTGCTCTGCTTTTTTGTGACAGCTTGTCATTTATAAAACCTGGATGCGATTGCACTATCCATATAACGCGCAAACAAACAGTTCATGCAAAAAGGAAAATTTTGTTGTCATTTAATGTGATATTGCTCCAAATGCCAGCAACCGTCCCAAAACATCACACTAACGAGAAGGCGTGCATTAAGTGATTCTGGTCTGAATAAAACTGATATGTTGGGCAGTTTCTTAGGTTTTATAGTAATACAGTACAAAACATAAAAAAAAAACATTTACTGCACAATATTATGCACAAAATTGGCATGTTTTTAAAATATTAAAATAATATTTTCAATAAAATAGATTTTTTTTTTGGACATCTATATTAGGAAAATAACATTGCTTTGAATTCCTGGCACTTCTTGGATTAAAATTGTTTTGAAATGTATAGGAAACTGTTCAGATTTATGGCACTAGCTAAGTTAGTATTATTTATTGTTTCATTATATATAAATAAACGTGTGTGTGCATGTCTGTTTGTGTATGTATATGTTTATTTAAGTATTACACTTTATGAAATTCAAAAATTATAAAAATTAAGTTATAACTGTGTGATACATCAGATTTATCTTGATTAGATTAGATTAATCTGTATAAATAAAAGCTTAAACAATTAATGGCATAAGCTACAGTATTATTTATTGGTAAGTTAATGAAAGAATTAATATATAGCAGCAATTATTAACACAATATAACGAAAAAAAAAAGTCATGCAACGTTGCTGTTTACTGGAAATATTAACTTGTTCCTAAAAAGACTGCATTTCGGACCATAGCTAAAACGTAATTGTTGTTGTAGCATGTTTGCTTTTATTTAGCTACTCCCAGCGTTGACAGTGTAAAATAAATACAATTAAATACATTTAAAAATCAAACAAAAAAAATAAATAAATAAAAAATGCATTAAATTAATATTATATTTTTATATTAATATTTTATTTGTTTTGTAATAGTTTATTAAAATAAAAAATAAAAGTAAAAATGAAAGTAAATTATATTTAAAAATAAATTAATTACATTTAAATGAATAGAAAATAGAATAAAATAAAATTATTCGATTGAATATATTTAAATTATTTGCATGCATACAGCAGTTTAAAAGTTTGGACAGCTAAAACTTCCAACCAATTGACTCTACAGTAGTATTCTAGTACCAGACACTGCAATAAAATAAAACCAAAAGCAGACAGACGGAGCTTTCGGGAAACCTGTCCGGTGTAAAGTTTTGAAAAAGCCCTTACATTGGCAATCTGGTCTGGTGACACTTGAGAGATACTGAAACACTCTCCTTGATCATTAGAGACGTCCCATCAGTCACACCAACAGGCCTCAGGAGTCTTCAAAGACACCCGCCTCTGCTTAAAGAGCTCATGAATAATTCACACACAGAGAGCCCATTAAAACAGGCAGTGTCGGGCCGAAGCGACGCAAACATTTCCGGCCTGTTTTCTGCTGGAGGAGCTGCCGGGGAGCCGTGAACATACACAGAGCATTTAATCCCATCGTGACGTTTGCTTAAGGACCCTTTAATATGTCACACTTATGGAGCACTTAGTGGGTCTGATGCTACTCCAGAAAATAACTGCGGTGAGAGATTTATGATGTGATGATGCCATGTGATTCTGCTTCTGTCTTTGACAGTGTCTGGCTATTTTTCTCACAACTTCTAAATCAAGTCCTTGAATGTGGCCAGCATATATAAATGATTTCTGAAGGATCACCTGACACAGAAGATCAGAGTAATGATGCTAAAAATACAGTTTTGATCACAGGAATAAATAACCTTCTATAATACATGCACCAGCACAGAAGTTATTTTGAATTGTAATATTTCACAGCATTACTGTTTTTAGGAATATAAGAAAAACAACATATTCTCAAGCACTTCCACTCAACAGTCCAAATCAAATGATTAGATTTATAATATTTGCATGTATTATTTCAAAGTTATATTCCAACTAATATATATATATATATATATATATATATATATATATATATATGTATATTATATGGATAACTTAAATATAATTAAAACAATAATAATCACTGCCAGTAACTTAGTTTTATTATAACTTAAATTTAAATAAATATTTTTTAAGTTTGAAAAAAAAAAAAAAATGTTTGAGAGGGATGAAAATTAAATGTAGAAACATAATAATAATATTAATGCATTTTAGGAGATCATTTTAAAAAATCATTAAAATGTCCTACTGACCCCAAACTAAATCATATTTAGTATCAGTATTAATAAAATCACATTGTATGATTTTTTTTCAAGTGGTACATGCACTTTTTAAAGCTGTTTGGACTGAAATGTGTGTTGGGAGTGTGTCTACACAGCCATCCTACAATGATAAAAATCCACAAGTATTTTTATTCAATTAAAAGAAGAATAAGTTGCCCCTTCTGAAAGCAAGCCGTTCTCAAATGCATGTTGGTGTGGCGTCACACAGACAGAGGCCACTCCCACAATAGTTGATTGACAGCAGCGTGTCACACA
>JAUCMU010000030.1:21384739-21402853 GCA_032275025.1 Enteromius treurensis | reverse complement strand
GAGGGATGAAAATTAAATGTAGAAATATAATAATAATATTAATGCATTTTAGGAGATCATTTAAAAAAATCATTAAAATGTCCTACTGACCCCAAACTAAATCATATATAGTATCAGTATTAATAAAATCACATTGTATGATTTTTTTTCAAGTGGTACATGCACTTTTTAAAGCAGTTTGGACTGAAATGTGTGTTGGGAGTGTGTCTACACAGCCATCCTACAATGATAAAGATCCACAAGTATTTTTATTCAATTAAAAGAAGAATAAGTTGCCCCTTCTGAAAGCAAGCCGTTCTCAAATGCACGTCGGTGTGGCGTCACACAGACAGAGGCCACTCCCACAATAGTTGATTGACAGCTACATGTCACACAGACTGAACTGGTGTCTTACCTCTGACCCGCCCTGAGTGAGCCGTCATCAGAGCGAGACGCAGAGACGAGCAAGACTCCTGACAGATTGAGGTGTTTTATTGTTGAATGTCTTAATGAACATAGCAGTAGTCATTTACTCCAGACATCTGAGTGACTGAAGACGCAGAGAATTAACGTTAATGTTTGGTTCTGAAGGGAAACGCGCCCTTGATCAACCGAAATGCGTTTACTGTGTGTTTGCGCAAATCATTCATGAGCCAGCCTCACCTACAGAAGCAGCGAGTACAATGTCTTTTAATGAATCTTTGCAAATCACCAAGTTTCACTATGAATACGGCTAAAAAAAGCAGGAGGTGCTTTTTTTAAGCTTGAGAAACGAGAGGTTTCCATGGTAACGGCTGCAGACAGAGCAGCTCTGAGCTTACAAACGCTGCCTTATGTGCAGGATGAGATAAAAAAGACAGTCTTCCTTCAGAAATACAGTGATATAAAAACACTCACGCCACGGTTTGTGGTTGTCGACGGCGGCACTAAACAAACACAGACCTGACGTTAGTATGAAGTCCATAAATATATTACAGAAAAAAAAATATGTAATCATAAAATGCAATTATAAGTGACTTAAAGGTACAAAAGCTGTCACTGGGGTGGTACCTTTCCACAAGATACACATTTGTACCTTATCTACCCCTAAACTCTGCAGAGTACTGCTGCACCTTAATGACACATATTTGTACCACTTAAAAAGATTCAGTCCAAGTGACAAAGTGTCCAAATGACTTGGAAAAGCCTGCTTGGAAAATGCCTGAAGCCTAAATAACTTTGTGATATTGATCTTTCAGTGCTGCGTGGATGAGTCCGTCTCATCTCGCGTTGGTTTGTTGTTTACGGTGCAGCGTGTGAAGCTTTGCTCTGGCTTCTGTCCACTTCACTCACTGATAGCCGGGACCGGAGCCAGTCCGAGAGAGCGGCAGAGTCCATTCTGTCCAGCCAGTCTGTCGGTAACGTGGCCAAACGGACAGCAGGCCTCTGGCTGATGAAAGAGCTCCGTCTCAGAGCCACAAAGATGCAGAAACACTTAATGGACCGCACACATTAAATATTTACAGCGACTCTTCGCCTCAAGCCTGACCGTTAACTACACGTTAACATGATCCTCCTCAAACTGTACTTCTCATACCTCTAAACAGAGGCATTTACGTAAGGCCAACTGCACTAGACTTTTGTTTCTGTGCATTTTTACACCTTTCACTCAAACGATATCATTTGCAATCAAAACGTGCGAAGTGAGAGAAGAAAGCAAAATAAAAGCCTTTATTGCGCCGTAAAAGCTTGCGTTTGGGAGAAAACACAAGAGAACGAACAGCGAGATCAGAGAGGGTGGATGTCATTTGCGAGCGAGAAATTGGCAATTTGAACCCGGCGTCCTGCAGAGTCTATTAGAGCCACAGACATCCCATCGCAACTACAGCGCATTTCAATACGTGCCACGCAAATGAGCACATTTTCACTGCACCTGCTAATCGAGTGTGAACTCAGAAAATGTACTTGTCAAATATACGTCCTAATATAGAATTTGTTCCTTAGTATATAACATCATAATTTAATATTGCTTATTTCTTTCACATATCTTACAACATTTTAAACATTTTAATATATGTAAATGTTTAAAACAAAACCATCCGTAATAAAATAAAAATCATTAATAACCTTGTTTTATCAGAAATAAAAATTTAAACAAAACAAAATTATTTAAAACATTAATAATATCAAATATAAAGTATATATACAGTACACACAATGCACACATATCTATGTATACATATAATTTTGTGTATATGTATATATTCTTTTATGAAAAATATTTGTATATATTTTTTCCCTAATAAAGAAGGAATTATACAAATTAAACTCGACAGTTAGAAATAAAAATAAATTTAAAAGTACAAATAAAAATATCTAAAAGCAAATGTATGTTAACGTAATTATATTAATTATTTACTCATGATATAGTGTGAACTACGTGAATATAATAAAATTAATTATGTTATAGTTTCTTAGTTTTATTAGAATTAATGTAACGTTTAAAAAATAAAAATGACATTTAAAAAAATTATAAAATGTGAATAAAAACATAAAACAAATAATATACAATAAATCTTAAAATTATATAAACACATACGTGTGTGTAATTAAATATTGCCTTTGTAGCTAAAAGTACAGTATGTGTGAGGCCATATATATTCCAGCATATATTAAAGCAAGCACTTTTATTTTATATCCACATACAATACTGCGAAATAAAGCTTGTCAGACAAGCAGGCTCCCAGCTGTACAGTGAGGACGAGATGAGCTTTTGTGTCGATCAGCACACAGTAAACTGAGGACAGGTGGAGAACACAGAGTCTCTGGAACGTTTCGACTTGTTCCTCTTCATTAAGAGCTGCTCTGAAGAGGCTCATACGAGCACATCTCACCCTCTCAACCCTGAGTCACTCATCTGTGAACAATACTTTGAGAAGTTTGATCATATTTTATCTTCTCCTCCTCACTATATTCCGGCACAAAATGTCCACTTTTCACTTATTTCTCTTGGACATACAGTAGATCAGATTATGTAGAGTCGCATCTCTATTTTTAACTTGGCACAACATCTTAAAAAATGTAGCACTCGCAGTGTGAAAAACATTTTCATTCAATCATTTAGCAGATGCTTTTATCCAAAGAGACTGGAGAACGAGGAACATCACAAGCAATTTATCACAAGAGCCAACAATATTTGCAGTACATGAAGTGTAAGCCAGATAAAAACAGCACAGCGTAGCTCAAAACGAGGGATTATTGTTTATAGATTTTCATTCATAATAAATACCTGCAGCCAGGGTTTTTAAAAAGATTTAGGGTAATTAAAAACACTCAAAATCCTGTCGAATAATAAAAAATAAAACTACACATGAAAAACTTCATTTAAATGAAAATGAAAAACAAAAATAAGAACGAATTCAAAATATGAATAAAACTTAAGGAAGCCTGTTTCCGCCACAAAAAAAAAAAAAAAACATTAAAAAAAAAGGTTGAGACTTTCTCAGAATCGCAAGAGATATGAAGTCAGAATTGCGAGTTTGCATATTATGCATATTATGAAGTAAAAAGTATTCCAACAATCTTGTTTTTGAATTTAATTCACTACAATATTCTACTGTATATAAAAAAAAGCCAATCAGATTAACAAGACGAAATGTGTTTATTAGCTTATCAAAATAATCAACTTCATTTGAGCTTCCTTCACAAGAGTTTGTACGTTTTATGGATTCAACTGAATTTCTGAAGTCGGTTTAATATAATTGGACTTCAAGCAGTCGGTTTGATTTTTTTAACAGCGTGTATGAATCACTGTCATCATTCTTTATTGTGCATATTTGCTAAAATACTCTACTGGACAGAAAACCAGCGTGCGTGTTTGAAATGACACGAAGGAGGACTGTATTTCCTCCTGACAGAAAGTGTTAGAACTGAGAGGAGTATGATCTCACAGCTGATGAGAGCTTCTGTAAAAAGAGCGGAGCAGCAGGTGCCTTCTAGACATTTCTTTGACGCTTCATATCAAAGAGCGAGGCAAGCTTTGAACTCTGTCACAACTCTGGACGTTTCCATGCAGAAACCAAGAAGAAGAAAGGCTTTCTGGGATGTGACTGCGTTCTGCTTCGGCTGTGACCGGTCAGGACTATTTGATCAGTCCTGGTCAAGGGCGTTATACAGTACATCGTTCTTTGTCTCAGATGACCATTTTTGGTGCTTTAGGGAGGAACGCACAATGTAGGAGAGAGTTTGCATTGGTTCAAGACTTTAAATCGCCTTCGGGGAGAAATTTGAGGACCATGATACTCTTGTGTAACGAAAAGACAACAGATATACCGTAGATGAAACTCTGGTCAAAATGATGCTTATTCAGTC
This sequence comes from Enteromius treurensis, assembly GCA_032275025.1. Classification (NCBI taxonomy): domain Eukaryota; kingdom Metazoa; phylum Chordata; class Actinopteri; order Cypriniformes; family Cyprinidae; genus Enteromius; species Enteromius treurensis. Next base: position 21,398,524 of record JAUCMU010000030.1, on the reverse strand, counting down.
CAATTATTCATATATTTACTTTAAAGGAACAGTTTCCTTTTACAAATATCTCAAATATTAATATAACACAAAAAACAAAAAAAGTCGTATTAGACTGGGGGGAAAAGATTGTATTGCAAGTACTTTTAAATATAATTATTATAATATAATAATTGCTATCAATTTTCTACAATTGTAGAATTTATAATGTACAATTAAAATAATACTAATATTTAAATTATTAAATTATTTTAATTATTAAAATTATAATTAATATATTTATGATAGTATTAAATAATAGTATTTAAATATTGAATTTCGTGTTTTTAATTTAAAATATATTTCTGAAAACAGTAATATATTTAGTTAAGTAAAAATAATAATAGTAATAATATTATTAGTAGTAGTACTATTAGTTGTATAATTTTAATGATAATTATAATAATTTTGTATAATAATATTATAGTTATTTAGTATTATTATATTTTTATTAATATATTATTATTTATTATTAGAATGTTTTACTTCTGCTAGAATTTTTTGCAGTATTGTAATTTACCCCAGTAACCTATTTCTAAATGTAGTAATAATAATAATAATGATTATTATTTTTATTATTAGAATTGGAATAATTAATTTGAACTGAGACTACAGTAATTAGGAGTTTAAATATAAAGGTTTGTCCACAGTCAAAATAAAACACAAACACAAAAACATTGTGACCATTAACAGACATCAGAGAACCATAAACATGCAAATGTGGCTTTAAATTATTGAAATATTAACTATGTTTATCTGGGAAACACATTTAGAAATTCCTGACAGAGGGGTTAAATAGGATTCCAGACTTTTCAGTTTTGGGTGAATTATCCTTAAGACCAGCCCAGAGCCCTCGGTTCAGTCTAAATGAACACCAAAGCTGAATTTATGTGCAACCAGGTATTAGGAATCAATAAAAACACATCGTGAGCTCATCTGAAATCAGTTTGAGTTTATCACACGGAGCTAAAGCCTGCTGTCATTATGTAAGACTGAAAACACGGCCCTTATCAATATTTGAGGAGACGCTCCACCCCTTCATCCATCCGCCGGTCTGAATGTAATTAACCCAGCTGCATAGCCAACGAGATCCATTCATTAACTCACTCTCGAGAGCTTACACTCCCTTCATTGTGTCAGTCCTTCCTGAGCTTTATGTTTCTTTAAAAACATCAGGTTTTATATGCATTTATAGAATTGATTTGTTGCTGCAGCAGTGATAGTATAGTAGTATTTGCATTTTTAAAGGGACAGTTCACCCAAAAATTTAAATGCGCTGTGAATTTCCTCATCCTCAGGCCATCCAAGACATTTTTTTAGCAGGAACTGTGGTGTTTGGCGATTCCTAAAATGCAAATCAATGGCAGCCAGCACTTTAAGAGTCAAAAAAAAGCACATCAGGCAACACAAACTGAATACAGGTGACTCCTGATGATATATTTAGGTCTTATGAAGGGAAACGATCAGTCTGTTTAAGAAACTGTAAACTGTTTAATAACACAGGTTATGCTCCGAATCCATTGCATATTACCATTGCTGCAGCATGCACTATATATATATATTGTATGAAGTATGCAAATACTGTATGCATGTAATACCCAGATGACTTTTAAATGTATGTGTGGTGCAAATAGTAGCACAGAAATTGCATGCATTACCTTTTAAAACAAAGTTTTCAAATGTTTTTTGAGTTTAAAGAGTATTCACGGTTAAATTAGGCTAATCATACACCATCCTCCATGTCAGAACTTCCCTGTCAAATCATAAAACAGCATGTTCAGAGCTGTTAAACACACACCAGTCCTGCACTTTAATAGGGTCACATAAATAATGCAAGTCTCTGACAAGACTCCTTGAGAAACTAAACATCACTGACACACCAGAACTAAATGAAACACTGCAAATACAGATTCCCAATTCACAATAAAAAGCATTTGCATCATACTGAAAGTTAAAAATTTCACCTAGCGCTTGTAAACACAAGATTTCTTTTAGAAATGCATGAAAAATGTATGTATTTGTTATAGTAAAACAGCACTGGAGTGTAAGAAAAACAAGATCGTTTGTGCAAAAAAAACAGCCTTTAGCACACTTTTCTTTTACTGTGCAGGTTCAGTATTTCTGTTCACAAAGCACATGGGAAATACAAGAGAAATCACATTTGTAACAGACAATATGTTCCCTAACTATTGAACATAAAAACCTAATGAGCAAAGAGAAATAACTTGGACGAGTGACAAACTCTGAGGAAATCTGCACAGCAATGCGGTTCTGCTTCGCCTTAAAATGTTTACCATTAATAGCTCCCAAATGCAGCCATTAGCGGGCGATAGTACAGACGTCGCCGCTCATGAAATGCCCGTTAGGCATCAACGTGCTGCAAAATAGCTCCAGTAGCTCTACTGAGACTGAGCGCGTCAGAAGCGCCGCAGAGACTCTTCTCTAACGAGCTGATACTGTACACACACAGAGACCCCGAGAAGTTTTCATGCATTAAAGTCACTTACAGAAGTGTGAGTGTCACTGCATTGCATTAGATAACTTGTGGGGCTTAGGGCATTTGCTGTTATTTTTATGGCCAATTACGATGACCGGTAACATGCTTTAAGTTTTCATAGTTAGAAAGCTTAAAGCACATACAGTACTCTAAAGCTACATCGCAGAGCTGCGAATAAATTCTATTGTCAGTGTTTGAATTAATTGGATGAAACGGACAGTTTAAGAGGATGTACATAAATGAATCATTCCCATTTAAGTTTTGAATAAATTCATTCACGTGAAGGAATCATTCAAGTTGTCAATCAGTGTTTTGTTTGAGTTTAATTGTCACGGTTTGAAATAGAACTTATTCACATTAATTAATAATTCAAGTTTAAGTTCTGAATCAATTCAATGTTCAAACGTTGATTTCATTCAACCAACATGATCAACTGCACGGATTCTTGTTAATGAATTCTTCAAGTTTTGAATCAGTTCATTATTTAAATTTTGAATTAATTCTATTTTTAGGTCTTTAATGCATCTTTGGTATTATTTATATTATTAGTTGATGTTTTCTTTCACAACCAAAAGGATTTAATTCTGGATTAAAATGAGAAGAGTTTAATACATACGGTAAATACTATTATTGTTACTTGTATAGTGTCAAATAAAAATGTTATTTTATCTTCTAATTTGCCAGTACAATCATAATTAACAACAGTATAGCCTAGATTTACATAAAAAAAAGGCCAAACACACAGACACATACTGTATATACACACACATATTACAGTACATGATTTATTTTTATTTTTGCAACCAGAGCACATACGAAAATAAAGAAAATGCAACATTAACAGACACATTTAGTCAACATGCAACTGATAAAACATGCCCGAATCTACAGTATATACTGGAGTCAGACAAAACAGTGAGTCAGACACAAAACACTGAAACAAACTACCTCCAAAAAAAGGTACAAAAGCTTAAGCTGTCTTTTCAAAAGGTACATGTTTGTACCTTAAAGATAAGCTCAAATATACATTCTCAGAAAAAAGGTGCAAAAGCTGTCAGTGGGTAGGTACCTTTTCAAAAGGCACACTATAATACCTATTCAGTTCAAATATGTACACTTTAAGTACTAATAGGTACCAAAATGAACCCTTTAGGTACAAACATGGACCTTTTGAAGACGTACCCCCCCAGTGACAGCTTTTCCACCTTTATTTCTGAAAGTGCCGCTAGATGGTACATACTAATACTTTTTGAAAGGTTACAGCAAGAGTGACTTTTCTGAGAGTGTTCATGGAAAAACTCTACTTTTGAACACAAATGAACTAGTGCCATGCTATTGTACTAAATCAAAATTACAGTCTACGCAGCTTCCAGAAAAACAGCATCAATTGGCTCTGAGCATTTATTTTTTCATCTGCTCATCTGATGGAAACAGATCAATAGTAGCCAATCTCCCATCATTTATTTGATCAGTGAAGGGCATCAAAGACGAGCGTCTCCCCAAGCGCTACAGGCTCTGATCCACAACACCACTAACACTCAACATACAGACTTCAGTCAGTGTCAAGGGGAAAGTATGCATTCATAAGGGACTAGTTTTCCAGCTGAGCCATGTTTTAGATTATTAGAAAAGGAAAAGAGTGTCTGAGCAACATAGATTGCAACATTTGGAGGTATTAAATCAATTGTCCTGCCATTACAGACCGAAAACAAGGGGAATAAAATTATTTAATAAAACTTAAATTATAAAAAATTAAATGTCAGTGCAAAAAGCTTGCATAACGATGCACTTGGGTTTATCTTTTTAGAGATGATCACACCCAATAGTTTGTTTTTTTTATTTCAGCACTGAATCACTTGTCTATTTCTTGTCTATTACTGTAAAGCTGCTTCACACAATCTGCATTGCAAAAAGCGTTATAAAAGTAACCTTAAATAGCATCATGGCAGCACACATGAGACTAATATAATTAATTGAATTTGCTCATTTTGAGGTAAGCAGTTACAACTGGCTAACTTTAAATGTACCTATAAAATGTTTCTGTGTAAAAAATAAACAATAAAGCACAAAAACAATACACATAACTGATAAGATAAAACTAAGAAGAAAGCATGATCTGAAAAGACCATCAGAAGTGGTTACAGTAAATTACTGTACTGTAGCTCAATTACTGACACTACTATTACTCACATTATAGGACGACTTTTTCACTTCCAAAAACACTACAAAATTATATATTGCATGAAATCTCCCATTATATCACAGTTTTTCACTTTTTGTTTTTATAAAAGTAATTTGACGGATTACTTTTGGATTACTTTAAGCTACATATGTAAATAAAATCAAAAAGCGCTAAGTAGGCTACTTTTATTTAATTACAGTATGACCAATAAAAACGATACAAATAAATTAGTTCAGTATTCAAGTTTTTTTTTTCTTTAATTCATGCAAGTAAAAGGTAATACAGGTTATACACATTTAAAATGTGCACCATATAGACCCATATTTGTCTATTTTTAAAATAAGCCTCCATTATTCATTGACATAGTAGTCCCATTGTTTTCCGAATGTAACCGTAATCTGATACTTTGTTTTTTTCCCGTAACTGTAACGGATACTGATTACGTAACGCTGTTACATTTGAGCCGTTACTCCCCAACCCTGGAACTAACAACAACGATCCAGTCTTCTTAACGAGAGCTGATCTGACCAGCAGTAATGTTTCTGAAGACAGAAGAGTTGTTCAGATTAAGTGCGTTTACAGTAAGTGCAAGGATCCGAATGAATGGAAGCAGACAATCAGTGCCATTTACTGTATACAGAGACACAGATAGCAATCACATCAGCAGTGACAGAAGGTTTATATCTCACATATGATCCTGCGCACTTCAGATCCGGTTTCTCCTTGTTTCTGGTTACCGTGGGAACACAGACACCCACTCACTCCAATGCTGCAAAACATCATGGTCTCACGCCCCATCAGCAGGGATGTGGGTATGATCACACACACACACACATTCGTTCATTCATTATAAAGTTAGATGTATGATATTACCACCAAAAAATACTGAGTATGCAGGGAATGTAGTAATTTATAAAATAGTTATATTATAGTTATAGCCATAAAAGCAGCTTCTAAAAAAAGTAGCAATGTAAGACAGTAATACTGCAACAAATGTGGTGATGTAGTCAAAGTAGTCAGAGACATACAGTAGTAGCATTTCACTATGTATATTTGCAACACTGATGTATTACATAAAGAAAAGTTAATTTCGGTTTATGTTTTTAGTAAATATAATATAAAAGAAATAGAGAGAGACTTGTTTTCTCACGCTACACGATAACTAAAGGCAAAAATCTTGTTGTTCAAAAAGCATCTTGTTACAGGAAAAGCTACATGAAGAGCTCATGCTACCGAACAACAAGAGAAACTGCTGTCTCAGCCGCGTGTCACTGTTAATGAGTGTGAGAGACAGAGAACACTGAAACTCACTATAACCCTCTCAGCGTGAGGCCGCTAAAAACATCAAACTAAATCCAGCGTGGCACCGCCGCTTTTATCCAGCGTGCTCATTCATTTTATAAATGAAGTCTGCCGGCCTGTCTGACACGTGTGCAAATAAAACGAGCGTATAGTACGGAGAGGATGGATTGGAGAGTGTTTCTTCAGTTGGCTTCCACGTTAGCCCCGCTGAACTTGGCCTGCTCGGATGCATTGAAGTCCTTAGGAGGCGCCGCAGGACATCTGCTGTGCTGAAGTTAGCTTACAGTCGTAATGAAGCAGGAGCACTCGGAGTCGGCCTTGTTATGTCAAAACAAACCGCTTGGACCCGAGCGCTTCCGATGGGAGCCGTAAAACTGGCTGATATCGACTCGTATAAAACGGGAGAGTATTCTCAGTGAAGCAGTCATCACAGACTGCTCTCGTGGGGGGGGCTGACTGTGCTTTAGCTTTACCCATAGTGCTGTGCAACGCAAGAAAACGGATAAAAAGATCAGTTATCATTCGTGTGCTGTCAATGTCAAGAGAATGATGCTATTATACTGATTAATGAATAACACCACAGTCCTAAGCTAGTCCAGTTTATGCCTCAAAAGCACATTCTTATCATTTAAAAAATATTATATACACTGCCAAAGCCCTGGTGCTTCGCCACGATAAAGCAGGAGCAAAACAAACTGTTTTTTCTTTCTTTTTCTTTTCTTTTTTTACTTAATTTAAGTGTACATGTACTTAAAATATAAAAATAATAATATGTATATTACGTAAATTACATATAAATGTAATTTAGTACAATTAAAATTAAATTAATTTAGAAATATATATTAATGTAAATATAAAAATATGTAAATTTTAGTACATGTATGTGTGTAAATATATTATGGAGGACAAGAAATGACTTTAAAAATATAGAAATATGTAAATAAATAAATAAGTGCTGAAATAACTAAATGAAGAAATACATAAATTAATAAATGCAGATATTTATAAATGAATGAATACGTAATTTTGTCAAAAGTGGCATTTTAAATTGTACATTTTGTATCATTTGTGTTATAATACATTTATTTCTACATTTAGTTTATGCACATTTATTTATTTTTACACTTATTTATGCATTTCTACATTTATTTGTCTGTATGTTAATAAGGTGGGCGGTCCTAACCTCTCTTGATGCAGGATTGGTCAAACAGGGTCTCGGGGTCAGAAAACCTTGAAAACAAATAGTCAAACAGCTCCTATATCAGCACACGTTGTTTGGGAGGACTTCAAGAAGAATTCTGCTCGCTCATCCAAAAACAATCTCCAGCATGTCCAGACAGGACTGGAACTACACATGGAACTGGCTTCTACGGTCAGATGAAACCAGCAGCAAACATTCAAGATGGGTTTGGTGAACACAGGGATAAAAAGCACCAATGAAATACTGCTGTGTTTTTGATGTTGTGGGTCTATACTTCTGCTGGAGGTCCTGGACGTATTGTTCAGATACATGGCATCATGGATTCTATCAAACACCAACAGATAACAATCAATAAAGTGACTGATTCTGTTAGAAATCTCATAATGGGTTGGATCTTCCAACCGAACAATAATCTCTAGACGGGTTTCCCAGCTCCGGCGCTCACGGGAAATGGGAAACTGCAGGTACTTTGGCTCGGCGTTGTTCATCACAGATGGTAAACCGAACAGGCTGGCTTGATAAATAGATCCCGTTCTGTTTTCTTTGGCTTCCACGCACAAGCTCCCAGCGACTCAGGAGACGCCTGTGCTCACGAGAGCCTGCAGTGACAAATGGCTGTTTATCTACAGGAGAAGGCTGGGAAGTAATGAATGTGTCCAGGTCTCTGACTCCTGCGGGACCACACGCCACCATCACCAGAGGATTAGAGACGTGAATAATTGATGTCATATCCTCCTCGTTCACACCGACCCGCCGTCAAAGGGCTTGAGGAAGTCACAACTTCTCTTGAAATCTTAACCACATCCGACTGAAGCATTCAGACCCTCTGCGAGCGTCTTGGTGTTTAAGGAACGCTCCAGACATTATTTACTCGTATTCATTCAAACAAAGAAACACTTTTGGAGAATGTTCAAGCTGCTCTTTTATTTAATACAACGAGGAACCAGATCGGATCATTTTTTTTAAATATAATAATTATATTATGATTTTTCCATCCTTTTTTATGACATAGACGTCTGAAGATGATGATTCCTTTCCTAAAATCTTTATATATGCTCAGCATAAATTTTAAACATTAAGAACAAAAATCTCTATATATATACCAAGTGACAAAAACAGAAGGTAGTTAATGTAGCTAAAATGAACTGACTGCAATAACTTAATTACTTCAATTAATACTTTTTTCCCCAGTGAGTGATTTTATAAACACAACAAATTAGGTTTTATATTATTGTACTAAACCAGTACAATTTTTTTTTTTATAACTTAAGTTAACATTAAGTAACTAAAACTTTAAGTTGACCGAACAAAAACCTTTTAGGCAGCGAGGTAACCATTTTTTTTCAAGCTGAAACAACTTTTTTTGGTTGTTGTTGCAAGACCACAGCATTATGGAAGCGTCTGAGGATCCGCTCCGTCCCGTCTGAAACAGCAGAGAACGACGCCGGTGTCAGAGACGCTGCAGGAATCTTTTAATCTAAATACTGCATGAGGGAGGTTGGTGTGTTAGACACGGTCTAGATGGCAGGAGAACGACCAGAGAGAAAGTCTGCCTCAAGACCAGAATCAGGACCAGAAGAACACAGATCAGCTTTTCAAAAATATTCACCATTTATCTTCATATGTATGCATTTCCCCGAAAAACAGCAATAACTAAAACTAAAAGTAGGCCAAGAGCCAATGTTTACCAATGCTAAAGATACGGCAGCATGCAGCAACAGGTCTGAGATCACAAAAACAGACACGTCTCACCCGGGTGACTTTCTGTACAACTAAAATAATAATGGTAAAAAATAAAAATAAAAATAGAAGCAAACAGGATTTTCTGGTATTTTCATGACAACAAAAGCAAAGCAAGTGACAGAAATATTATCTGGAAAATATGTACTTCTGTATATTTTCTCTACCCAATGTCTGAACGATGTTTGATGAGAAAGAATGATCATTATTAATCTCATGACTTTTCATAACATAAATTATATATATACATATATATATAGTAAACAGTTTAACAAATATTTATTTTTTAATATAATACTTATAATTTAATATAATTTTTTTTTTTTTTTTTTTTTTTTTTTGGTCTTTAGCTGTAGCAAAATAAATAATTAAAAAAAAAGATAATGTCCAACAAAAATTTATTAAAATAATTACTAAATAACTAAAAACATAATTAAATAAACTAAACACAAAAACTTAAAAATATACAGATATAGTATACTTATATTACAAATATTATAAATAGTATAAATATGTATTAATAATATTTTTTCAGTTAGTTGCCAACAACAAAAAAATATTATAAATCAAACCAAATGCAAATAATTTATCTCTCTTTCTCATTTATTAATTATATGTATTATACACACACACACACATTAAAACTAAAAAAGGTCAAATGAAAGCAGAAACATTGAAAAAATCTTATGTCTAACACCTAATGTCTAGCTCGGTTATAAACCAGCATAAACCGATCTATAAATGTAAGCGGAGTCTCAGGCAGAAGACTCTCCAGGACGTTGTAGTGAGTGAGAGTAAAGAGCAACACTGAATAATCAGCGAGGTGCAGAACAGGTTTAAATATATTAAAATGACATGCACATCATGAAAGAGGCAAAGTGACAGTGTGTGAGAGTGTGAGATGAGCTGATGATGCCCCAGGACAGGTCTGGAGTAACACTGGCGTGACTGAAGGTGTTAATGAGGAGATGAAGAAGCTGTACTTTAGACCTGCGGGGGGCAGTAGAGCGCTCACCTATCCTCGCACCGACAACAGACAAAACAGAGCGCAAACAAATCTGACTCTTCTGCTGCTTCTTGCTGGTTTACCCCTGATCTGCGTCTACTTAAAACTAAGCTAAATCCGGCCTAATGGTACACAAAGATATGTTGAGTAATCATATGTAGCACTATAAGGAAGCTCAGTCTAAAGCAAAAACAGAATATTATACTAATATAATTTGAGCCAGCGAAGGAAACTCTAGATCTCTTTTTTCTGTAGTAAAGAAGGTTTCATGTCCAGCAGACACCCTACCTTTAAGCTTATGTTCTACAGACCTTCTTCGAGTCACTTAGTAACTTAATAGTGACAAAACCGAAGTTTTACTTGTAGGTACTAAATCAACTTTGTCTAAATCTGATTTCTTCTTCTTTAGTTATTGACAATACTGAAATATACCCATCTCAGCAGGTCAGGAGTCTGGGTGTCATTCTGGATAGCACACTCTCCTTTGAAGCTCATGTAAATAACATTTCTATATTTTCCGCATATTTTCATTTGCATAACATTAGCCGCCTTCGTCCTTCTCTCACTAAGAGCAGTACAGCAATTTTAATTCATGCGCTGCTCACTTCACAAATTGATTACTGTAATGCTCTTCTCTCTGGTCTTCCTACGAAACGTCTCGGTAAACTTTAACTCGTCCACAATTCAGCGGCTCGCGTCTGGTCTAGGACTCCCTTTACACGAGCACATCACTCCAATTCTACAACAATTACACTGGCTCCCAGTTAAGTACTGTATTGATTTAAAAATTTTGCTTCTCACATTTAAGGCTCTTCATGGTTTGGCTCCTCCGTATCTCACCGATCTTCTAAACGTATACACTCCTTCTCGTTCTCTTAGATCAATTCACTCTATTTCTCTCGTGATGCCACGCATTCGCTTATGTACAATGGGAGCGAGAACTTTTAGTTTTGTGGTGCCTCGGTTTTGAATTTTTTTACTGTTACTATTTTATTGGTTGTTTGCTGTAAGGTGTCCTTGGGTGTTCAGAAAGGCGCCTTTTAATAAAATACATTATTATTATTTTTTTTTTTTTTTTCCTTGAACGGGACGCAAGGAGAACCTTTTAGACAAATATCTCTGGTATAATTTCATAATAATAATAAAAAAAAAAAAAACAGAAACAGAAACAAATAAACAATGTTGGAAAATTACACCGACAACTAAATAAACAAAAACTAAAAGAAATGTGGAGCTCTGCGACTAAAAAAAAAAAAAAAAAAAAAAACAGAACAAGAACGCCAACTGAACAAACAATAAAAAAAAAAACAAAAAAAAAACGTAAATATTACAAAAATAAAGCACTTAATGTATGTATGTAAAGCATGCTGACCAACTAAAGAAAAATTTGAAATCAAAACTTTTGCACTTCCAATAAAAAAACATTTTATATTTAAAAATGAAGAATTGCCAGCAAACTCAAATAAAAATGACAAAAGAAATTAAGACAAAAATGACATATGTTCAGAAATATTTTTAGAAAGAATTATCTAAAACTAATTTCAAAAACCAAGAGGAAATCAAGATACTGTAGATATGATAAATATTCAGAAATATTAGGCTATTAGAATGAATATAAAGTAAAAAGATAATCAGATATAAAGAATGTGGATTTTTGCACTTTAGTTAAAAAAAAACTATATTTAAAAATTCAAATCAAAAAGCTTATATTAATAAAAACATGAACATTATTTTGCATTTTGAAATAAATACAAAAACACCAAAAGTTGGTATATGGGTTTTTGCTCTTTGGAGGAAAAAAAGAAAAAAAAAAGAGAAGAGAAGAGAAGCCTGCCAGCAAACGTAATAAACAAAAGCTAAAAGATGAAAAGAGGTGCATGGATCAAGCACATCAGCAGCAGCACTAAAATATATATGTTAAAGTAAATGATGACATTTTATTATATTCTAGTCAGATGTGCACCATTCATGAAAGATCAGACATCAGATCACACAAGTACTAAGATGCATCAAAGATCAGACCGACGCAAACGCTGCAAGAAACAGAGTCTTTGAGGAACTTTGAGAGGAATATCTCGGGTCGAAGCACCGCTGGAAATCACTGACGGCAGATGGAGAACACAGGGCCGTAAATCCAGAGCGGATAAAAAAAGATGGGCCTCCAAACGAAGATGCATGATTTAGCTGAGATTTAATGGGACATTGATAAAGATGTCGGGAAGTTATACGAGAGAGACTGAGGAGGAGGAGGAGGAGAGACTGAATGCAGCATTCTGGGTAATTGAAAGGCCTAGAGAAAGAGAAAATGCTGCTGCTGGAGTATGTGTGTGTGTTTGGGCAGAGAGTGGGCGACTCAAACTATGGATATGAGTGCCACGGCAGAGCTTTGGTGAAGGTGAGCATCTCTACAGCTGAACATGAAGAAAAAAACTAACCGCTGTTAGCATAAGTGCTAAATAATTTATACGAGAGAAATAGCATATATGCAAAGTGTTATTAGCAACAAATCTATTATTAAAAAGTAGTGCTGTCAAACGATTAATGAAATAAGTTTTTATTGATAATGTGTCTACTGTGTGTATTTATGAATATATAAATAAAAACACATGCATGTATTTATTTAAGAAAAATATGCTCTGTTGAAATTTTAAATATATATGTATTAGTGCTGTCAAACAATTAAATCACATCCAAAATAAAGGTTTTCATTGACACAGTGTTTGTACTGTATTTTTATGTATATATAAATACAAAAACATAAAACATATGCATGAATATATTTGAGAAAATACATAAGAAAAATGTTATATTTGTATATACTGTAAAATAAACTATATAAATAAAAATATATCCATTTTGACACATGTACATATTTTCAAAGTTTGTATTTATATATACATCATAAATATACACAGCACACACACGTGTCAAAAAAAACTTATATAATAAGTGAAAAAAATGTGTTTACAAAAAAATATACCCTTTTTTCCAAAATATTCATGACATTGTTTTACAGCTCACATGATTGGCTCATAGAACCGAACTGCGCATCCACAAGCAAAAACGACAGATTCATGCTCCAGCCGAGCAACAGGCATTGATTAGGAAGCTGCAGGTTCTCCAGGCCTGCTCTCCTTAGACAGTAACTGCACCTGAAAGCATTACAGCATCTGCACACTGTAGATGACGCTCACACTCGCTCGCTGTTGCCATGGATACAGTGTCATGCCACAGAACGGAACAGCAGGGAAGCGTATCGTAGCTCTCTGTGTGCGTGTGTGTGGCCTGCAGGAGAATGACATCAACACTTCTAAAGCAACACCTGTTGTTCGACGCACAGCACAAAATCCTCTAACCGGAGTAAAATCACAGTAATACACAGCCGTGAGTGGCTTATTGGATTCGTCAAGTCATGCATAAACAGTAAATATAAGACTATTACCAATAATAACAATGATCATCTCAATAACAACACAGCCCTGTATTGTGAAAATATAAAATAAAAATCTGAAAACTCTACAAAAAGACCCGATAATACCCATCCACGTACTGTTTGTCCCCATAAAATAAGAATTAAATAAATATATATATATATATATATATATTAAAACTAATATATAAAAATAGGTTTTTATACAAAATATGCATTTAACATGCATAAATTAATTGAACTATACACTCCAAATGAGTGGAAAATATAAATATATATAAATTGTATATATTTATATTATATTATAATATATTTAAAAACATTTATTTTGCTTAGATGTACATGTATTGCTCTGAATAAAATAAATATTAGCCTAAAAAAAAAAAAAAAAAAAAAAATGTTATTAGAT
>JAUCMU010000030.1:21358734-21373822 GCA_032275025.1 Enteromius treurensis | reverse complement strand
GGCGTTCCCAATGCGTCTTCGGACGCAGTGTTCGTTCCCTCAAAGAACCGTGGTTATATTCATAACCCATACGTTTTTGCTGTAGTGGTTACAAACCTCAGTGCTTGCTAACCAAGTTAGACTAACATGACTTTACCAATGAACTAAACGTGTCATTCAGGTAGTTAGCTTTGTTGATACACTGTCAGAAAAAAAGTGCTAAAAACTGTACCTTTATGAATCTGTGTTTTGACATTTCGTTGGTATTGCATTGACTATTAACTTCTATGGACGCTTTTGACGCAAAGACCATGTTTAGACCTGGCTTTAAGATTTGTCTTTTTTTTTTTTTTTTTTTGATCCGATGACAAGTGGACGGAGTTAAATACTTTGAGAACTCACGCACTTCCTTCCCATCAACTCACCTAATATGTGAAAGTGTTTAAGAAAAAGTTTTTAGAACGCTCAAACGAACGATTTCAACTTCGCTCAGGAAAACAAGTTTCAAAAGCTGTCACTGGGGTGGCACCTTTTCAAAAGGTAAATCTGTGTACCTTCTTTATCCCTAAAGGGTGTATTTTAGCATGTTAAAGGTACAAGTAATAACTAAATGGTAAGTAAATTGTGCCATTTCACATTGGTGGTGGTACCTTTTTTCAAATCAAAAACACAGTTATTATTCGCACCTTTGTCGCTCACTTGCTTTTTTGCTTACACATAAGTAGCCTAATGGCTTCACTCATTCAATCATATTTGTATGCCACAGCTTAATGCTCTCGGAAAAGGGATTTAGATTTAGGTGAAAGAGGGGATGGTCTAGATCATGGGTCATCAAGTTCGGTCCTGGAGGTCCTGCAGAGTTTAGCTCCAACCCTAATCAAACACTCCTGAAGCAGCTAATCAATATCTTAATTGGTATACTTGAAGCTTCCAGGCAGGTGTGTTAAGGCAGGTTGGAGCTAAACTCTGCAGGACACCGGCCCTCCAGGACCGAACTTGGTGACCCCTGAGGTAGCGCATGTTTACAAGTAAAACCTGTGTCTGGCCTCCAGCAACTCTTGGGAGTGATAAAGTGTTGTTTTTAAGACTTCAGCAGAAAACCTTCAAGGTCAAGCCCATCTGAACTGCTGCGGTATCCAGTGTAATGAAGACCAGCCTGACTGTAAACACACGTTCTGTCTGATGTGTGATCTCTCTCTGAACTGGCCCGTTTCCACCGATTGTGAGGCAAATGACTGTTACAACATAACCTGCCTACAGACAAACATCATTCTAGAGCTGCTGGATTAAATGAGAATCTGCACTGCATGCTCGAGGTGCAGACAGATTTAGTTATTATAATGCAATCCTTGCTTTGTTTTGCTTTCCGGCTTGTTTTTGTTCTGAAGGCTGTACGTGGCTGAACAACTTCCCATCGGGATTGAACAGAAAATATCTCCTTATCAGTTTTAACATAGCATTGATTCTCTACCGATATAAAGAACACACGAGGAATGTTAGCTTCAGCTAACACACCGTAACAATAATAAAAACAAATTTGTTTAACTTTGGCTCACTTTTCTGTGCCATCATTTTTTATTTCATTACGATTTCACGAGTCTCATTTGACAGTACTGTGTCGGTCGACTCATTTATCAAGGTATGTTGTTTATTAAAAAGCATTGCATTAATCAAACTGCCCGAAACGGCGTGTGCATCAGCAGTTTAACGTTGTGCTGTGTGCACAGATCTGTGCAAAGCTTTAGGGGACCGTAACTGCAACAACATCCAGACACTTAACAAACAGCTTTATGGGATTTTTTTTTGTGGTGGAATTGTGCAAGTCATCAAAAAACATCTGGCTTTGGGACTAAATTTCAGGGATATTTGCAGTGCTGCATCCACTGAAGCGGAGAGATGGAGAGAAATAATTATAAAATGCAATAAACCCACACCTGCTAAAGCATTAACGTGGAACTCTGCAGCCAGTTTAATAACAAATGAGCAATGCATAATAGTTTATTCTTTTTTTTTTTTTTTTGCAGGCATTCAAGCGGCGGTTTCTGGCCAGAATGCTGCAGTGCGAACAGACTCCATGCTTCGAGTCAGAAGTCTGACTATCCGGGGGCAAACTGGCTCTTTTTGAGAACTGACTTCATCTACTCTGCTTGCATTAATTATTCATTGGGTGTGTGTGTGTGAGTGAATGGTCCTCCTGCCGGCTCAGATGAGATGCCGTCTCGCTCTCCGGCCCTGAATAGCAATGCAGTCTGTATCTGTATCTGTCTCCCGCTGCACACTCGGCTAAACTTACAGACTGTGACCGTACTCTTAAGCCATATTGAGTCCTGCTGACAACATGCGGCCGGATTCACTGCTAAAGGCATATTCCAGGTTAAACACTACTTAAACTCTGTCCATTACTACCAGTGCTGGGCAGGAACGGATTACATGTAATCTGGATTACATCTTTAGATTGAAAACCTGTATTTTTGTCATGTTGCAATTTCTTACATGTATAAAAAAGGATTTTGGACAATACATGACAACATTTTCACGGATCCCAAAACTTCAAGTACTCGTAATCAGTGTCTAATCTGACCCCAAACACCAACATAAACACCACCTTGCCACAATGCATCTATTAGGATGCAAGTTTATGACCCTAAATGAGAAAAAGTCCCTAAATTTTCTCAGGGTTTATTTTAAACACACGGCAGTATCTAGGTGGGTCTAAAAACAAACAAACTTTCTCAATTACTGTAGAAAAGAAAAATATAGATATAACGGCACGTCACATACACGTAGTGCTAATGCGGAGATGATTTATTCAGAGGAATGAGAACACAAAGCTGCACATCTACTGTACGCCGCCGCTTCCCTGGAGAAACCAGACACATTTCTTTGTTTATCATCCCATTAGGAGAAACAGAGGGTCTCCCGAGACCCCGATGAGCCAAACAGTTGGAACAGACCCTCTGAGGTTCATCACAGGGACTCCTCACACCTGTAGGCCCCGGAGGGCCCTTAAATAGAAATGTGGATGTAAAACAGCATCTGATGAAAGGCTGGAGTGGGAAACAGCAGATTGTTGCACAGGAGAGAGAGATACAGTATGAACCGTCAGCTCTGAACACACAACGTAGAGGATACCTATTAAGCAGTTTTTATTTGACCTTTTCTTTGGTGTTTTTTATTACAGAAGTTTATTTCCACAAAAAATAAGCAACTCAACTTTTTTTCCCCTTCTAAAATGATTTTATGTATAATAACTCTATTCCATTTTCTTTTTGTTTCTCGCTGTGGACAACAACAAAAAAATTCTCTCTCACAATTCTACATTTCACAAATCTGTGTTTAGGCCTATATCTCATAATTCTCTTTATGTTGAAATTCTCTTTATATCTGTGATTATATTCATCGCAACTCCGTTCATATCCTGCAATGCTCTTTATTGTGGTTTCTATGTTTCCGTTCTGTTTATACATCCCAATTCTATTAATTCGCTTTTTGTAATGGTTTATAAATCACAATCTTGTGTTTATATCTTGCAATTCTATTTATTTCTGTTAATGTCGCAATTGTGTTTGTACATCCCAATTCTGTTTATATCTCACAATTCTGTCCGCAATTCTATTTCAGTGTTTATGCGTTGCAATTCTGTTTATATCTAGATTGTTTACATGTCACAATTGTCATTATATCTCAATTCTGTTTATACATTGTTATTTTATTTTTGTGGTTATGCATCACACTTCTGAGCTAATATATCTCAATTCTTATTATAGGTCACAATTCTGTTTATTTTTTTATACATCTAAATTGTTTATACATCAATTTGTTATATATCTCGCAATTCTGTTTGTCACAATTCTATTTGTTTATACGTTACAATTTTATCGTGCAATTCTATGCATTTCTTTTTATTGCAATTATTTCTAAATCACATTTCTGTTGATATCTTCAAGGTGTTTTGGCTTCACAATTCTACTCATTTCTGGTTTTGTGTCACAATTGTGTTTGTAAATTCTGTTTATATCTCACAGTTCTGTTTTTTATGCATTGCAATTATGTTTATATTTCGATTACATTTTTTACATCACAATTCATTGCTTGCGTTTACATGTCGCAATTGTTTATATCACACAATTCTGTTTATATGTTGCAATTTTATTTTTGTATTTATGTCGTAATTCTGTGCTTATATTTTGCAATTCTGTTTATCCATCACAATTTTTCTCTTGCAAATCTGGCACAATTCTATTTATTTCTGTGTTAATACATCACAATTCTGTTTATATATTACAATTCTGTCACAATTCTATTTATTTCTGTTCGTCCATTCACATTCACTTTAAATATGACAAACAAGCTTGCAATTCTGTTTATACATCAAAATTCTGCATTTATATCTTGCAACTCTATTCTTTGTTTATATCTCTTACAGCATAAAAAGCAATTAATTACATTCAGAATTTTGAAAAGGTCAACAACAACAAAATAGAGTTAAATGTATAAATGCATGATGCTCCATAGACATTCCCATTTCTTATTAAAAAAAGAAAAGACTCTGCTCATTGTCTATCCTGTTTCTTACTTAAACGTATCAGAAGGAAAAAGCTGTTTTGTGTTTACTTTATTAGGCCAGCAGCTTTTGCATGTGTGAAAACGGAAAGGAGTGACAGGAAACACTCTCAGATTCAATCTGACACAACAGACCAACTTCAACGGTTCTTGCCCAAGATACACTGACCAATGAAAACTTAAGGTTCTGTTCACAGCAGAGGGATTCTGGGTTTTGTCTCTGCACGACCACACCTGCAAATCAACTTCCTGTTTCTGGGTTTCTCTAAAACCGCACCATAAACAGACAGGGAGGATCACTTCCGGAGGCAGCAGTTACACCCACTGCTCCAGCAAACCATCTTACCCTGGTAACTGACAAACATGCATAAGTCATGGTCACATTAAAGCTAACACAAATGAACCTTTAGAACTAATTTTATTCTATTAACATTAAGAAGCAGAACTAAAATGCCAATAAAAATTAAAATGCATAAATATTAATAAAATACATAAATGTGTTAGCATCAAATGTGTGCGAAAAAAAATGGCTTTAAGTACTGAATTAAACAGACGTAAGCAATAATACATTAATTAATAAAATATATAATATATTATTATTAGTACATATTCTTTAAACAAATTCAGGTTTAAGCCTGACTATATAGTCCAATTATTAATAAAAACAAATACAAAATAAAATAAATAATAAAATAAATAATAATAATAATAATATTAATTAAAAAATAAGTATGGATATTCAATCAAATATCCATATAATCAAGTAATTAAGAAAAAAAAGGAATGAAAATACAAAAAATAAAGTAAAATATTCTATTAAACAGCCTATTTAAGTTTAAAAGTACAATATAAAAAAAGATCAATAATGAATTAGACAATTCATATTAATATATTTAATAAATTATTCAAGTCTTAGGTAAACAGTACAATCAAATTATTATTCAAAATAAATAATTGGAGTAAAATATCCTAAGTATTATTAAGAGTAATCAGTATAATTAAATTATTAATAAAGAGTCAAAAATACATACATACTAATAAAGTAGAATATTTAAGTTTAGAAGAACAGTAAAATATTATAGTGTACATTTAGTTTATGTTTAAAATATTATAATGAAAACTTGTCACAATCAACCAAGTACCAGTATTAAGGTAAATATACAGAAATAGGTTTTAACATGAACATTTGTTTTTGATTTCAACCTGCAAGGTTTCTATTTGCACAACATACCTTCAGATCCAGTATGCAATACGTTAGTGTCATTAACATGAGTATAACCATGAATACTAGCAGCTGTTAACCAGTAAAACCCGAAGAGAACAACACCGCTAAAGATGTGAAGAACACAAGTCACTCTCTGAAGGCAATTTACTCAGGAGCAGCAATGAGATGTGCATTATAGTGCATTATGCAAATGACACATCGTCAGTAACGGTTGACTTTTGCGAGAGAGAACGGTCGGCTTTAACGATTTCAGACTAGACCGGCTTTACAAGTGGACTCTTGTGTGCTTCACTGGTCCAAAACTGAGCTCAGAAAGCTGCTTTCAACCAAATCAACCTCTGACGTCAAACCCAGCTCATGCACAAACACCCTAACCTGCTTACAGTTAGCATGAGGAAAATGAAAACGCCGTGGAAATAGGAATGTAAACTGAGCACAATAATGTAAACAAAGGTTTAAATAAAGGAAAGCACATAAAATGTATTTAAAGAGGTCATAAGAGGTCACACCATGTCTGCATTCGTGATCGGAGACATGACAAGCACTACCCTTCACTACTCAAAACTCACGTTTGAATAGTTAATAACAGCTTCTTTTAAAAAGAAAAGCTAACTTACTTAAAGGTTGTGAGTCGTCAGCAGCAGACTGTTCTTGCAGAGGTAGAATTGCCTCTCTTTCTAGTCATAGACTGCTCTGTCAGCTTCAGGAATCAGTCCTCCGTAAATGTGCTGAACGCACTCCAATATTTGTGTTCAGAGACACAACTTAACACTGATTTCTAGTCGTGTCCTCTTTTGGAAGCACAAACAATAGGTTTGACTTTCAGCGTCTCCAGAACATGGCGCCCGCAGCAACACTTCAGCCAGAAAAATAGCTCAGCCTACAGCTACAGTTTTTTGCTGTTGTTGTGGCATGAAAATGTAATAATGACTGCAGAGCGAGATATGTTACTAAATAACTACTGTAAAATAAAGCAAAATATATGTGTTTAATAGATATTACTACAGTAAAAAGTAGTAGCAGCACTGTATTTTTATTTAACGCCTTATCAGCATTTTAAGCTATTTTCATTTTATATTACTGTATATCTAATCAGGTTTTTTTACTACAATAAAATTATAACAAACTATTCAATATAAAAATGACAAGTGTATATACACAAAGTAGGCCTATATACAATAATAAAAGTATGGAAAATTAAAAAATGGAAATAAATGTATAAAAAAAGAGGAATAAAATAAGCAGTTTGTCAGCAAACAAACCCCATTTTGTTCTCTGACATGTATTTATCATCACTCTGCGTTACAAGAAGTTGAAAACAGACTGATGTACAGTCATTAACACAACAGCTATTTATTAGCTCTGTGCTTGGTTCTGTAAACAAAGTGGGCAGATACTGTCACTCCCACACCAGCTAAACAGGAAAAATGATTCCAGTCCTTTGGGCTGTAATGATTTCTGTGTACCGCTGTTTCATTAACACCCTAATTGTGTTGGTAATGAACAAAACAGCCTTCCCAAAAGCAGGGCAACGCACTAAACATCCAGTTAATTAAAAACTATTTCTACCGATGTCGCCCCTGTGGAAAATCACTCGCTACGCCTGACTGAAGCGAAGACGCTTCATTTCCACAGCTTTTCTGTCAAGTGAGATCCTTGCATGATTTGCAATCCTGCTCTGATCTTTATTGAATGAAGAATAACTCCAAAATATGATAAACATACTCTGCGAGGAACCAAATCCAATAGAAGAGCTCAAATCAAATATATTTGAATACATCTTCCCCCAGTTTATGTTCCCAAACATAATCACAATGATGTTTACCATATAATATTGCATCATGCATACTCTGCCTGGGTCACATCCCCCCACCCCAAGAAACAGGGTGAAAAATACTACAGTAATAATAAATATTACTACAGTAAAACATTAAAAAGTAAATATTAATAATTATTAATAATTAATAATTATTGCTCGCAATTGCATCCAAAATGCAATTCTGTTTACATAATAGATGTATGTGCACTATGTATATTTATATGCATATTATTTATATTATACATAAATATATTTTTTAAAAATTAAATACATACATGGAAGTATTTGTATTTTTATTTATGTAATAACTATATACAGTAATAACTAAAACTTTTATTTTGAATGCGTTCAATCATTTAAAACCCATAATATTAATTGAACTAAAATAAAATATTTAATGACCAAAAAAAAATGTTTTTTTATCATTTATTCATTCACGCTATTAAACAATATATTTGCCTTATTTTGTAATAAGCCTAAAGCCTATTGTGGGACAGCTGTTTATTGTATGAATGTATTTTATATTAAATCACATTATTTTCTGGTGATTTACATATTAACAAATTACATTATTAAAAAACAATGTATAAATGGGTCTTTTTTCACATTACACCAATATGATTATTTTGCATTATTGAAACGGGATTAATTAGCAATCCTAATACATGCTTAATTTTCTTTTGGCATTTGTGAAAAGAAATCTGTTCTTGATGGTTTAATGAGATTCACAAAACAATAAAAAACATAACTGACCATAACCTGTATATACACCTGAGTTGAACTGATCGTGAAAAACATGATGATACAATACCTGCTGAAGCAATAAATCATAGCCTAACAGTTTGTGCTTCTCTTTGAAAACTGAAAGTGAACAAAAAGCAATTAGAGGAATAAAAATCACACTTTCAACACACTATTGCACAACAGATTCTGATGCTGTCTGATTATAAAAGCACCTCAGAGATGACATGAAGGCCTAAAGCAATAAAACTCATCCTTTCTTACCACTGAGAATTATCTACAAGCACAAACTGTGTTTACGGTGATGCATGGACATAGACGTCTGGAGGCAAAACACTGCTGACGGTTACTTACTGAAACTCAATTAAAAACACAGGAGTTAGATAATAAACAGAGTCAGACTGGACGGACGGAAAAGTAAAACGGATTTTATCGACATGCATAAATGTTTAAGTATTGTGGACATACTTTCAAAGTGTGCTTTTACTATTCTCACTGTTATGTCTCATCACAGACTTCTGCTGTAACTGGATTATGGACTATGACTGGAATTATTGCAGGTTTTTTCCTTGTGAAGTAGATTAGGCTTCAGATGGATCTGAACACAGTCATTATTCTTCCACAGCAATAACATCTGCAGTCGTCATCTACTGTACGCGATAATAGAGCGCGCAGCGCCAAAGATACCACAACACAAACAGATGACAGAGATGAACTACAACTGACAGAACAGCACAGAGACAAGACAACAGACACAGGCCTAAACAGCTTAAAACATCTGTCCTATTAAAGAACCTGAAGGAAAATCTTCAAAAGCTCTAGATTCAAAAAGAGTAATTATATAGTTATTATCTAATATTTTTAAATACACTTTAAATTATTTTATTCCATGCATGTTTTAATTCTGTTATTAGTATACATATTTTTCTATTTGCACATACTTTACTAGTATTTTGTAATATAAAAAAAATACAAATAACATTTATTTATTTATTTATTTATTTACATACACATATATACACATGCACACAAAAAACAGAAAGTTGCACTTTACTACATTTTTATACATATTTTAACATTACATATATATACATACACACAAATTGTACAGAAAAATCTGAACCAGCTGACACACTTCTACCACAGCGTGGTCTATAATATCAGACCACCAAACCCTCATCAGAACCATCACAATGTTATTGACTCTTTCTCAAGCTTCTGATTTTCTATAATAAGTACGTCCATAATTACACGGCCGTGTGTGGTGGGAATGAGTAGAGGTTTACAATCACCAGTTTGAAAGTTGAAGCGATGTACCGAAGCAGACCGCAAGCTCAAAAGCTAGAATTTGACGAGAACTACTCTTGAAAGCGCAGCGAAAAGCTCTGGACACCAGCAGAGTGTTTGGCCGAGAGCGGAGGTCACGTCTGCCCTGGTCTGCTTTACTGGAATCTGATGCAAAGCAGCTCAAAATAACAAACATGGAGCTCTGCGCAACACGCAAAGCAAACAGACTGCTCCTTCAGAGACCAAACAACTGCTAAATCATTTGCTTTACCTGACCTTCATCCTACACTTCAGCATGTCGTGAGCACTGCTGTAGTTTTCCATGCACTAGATACGTCTACTGCAATCGCATGAATAGCATTTTGGTTAAATATGAATCATAGTAATGCATATTTAAAACAAATTAATCCTTGCATTTAGAAAAAAAATAAAAATAAATAATAATAATAATAATAATATTATATATATATATATATATTTTTTTTTTTTTTTTTTTTTTTTTTTTATTTTATTAAAACTAATTAGACTAACAGACTAATATTCACTGAAGCTGAAAAAGACTCCACAAAAAGTTAATGGAGTGATTTGAATTAGATCACAAATTAAAACCAGACATTTTAATGCATTTTCTCCTCCGTTATATTCCAGCACATAATCACAGCGATGTTTATCAGCAGATTATACTGCAAGTACACTTATGGGCCGTTCGCACAGGAGACGTTCCTGCATTCAAAACAGCCAGATGGAGCGCATTAGCATGGAGTAAAACACATAGTTCAGCAGGGTTACATGAAAAACTTTAGGGAAAACATTAGGGAAATCTTGATTCGGATTTCTCCAGGCCTGGAAACAGTCATGGAAACTACTGTAGTAAAACATACTAACTTTTATGTGGTTCAAAGAAGCCTCTTCTGCTCACCAAGGATGCATTTCTTTGATTAATAGAGTAATAGTGAAATATAACGGCAACTTAAAATAGAATTTATTCCAGTGATCAAAATGTTCATTTTCAGCATCACTACTACAGTCTTCAGTGTCACATGATCCTTCAAAAATCATCATAATAATAAAAATACGCTGATTTGCTGCTCAAGAAACATTTCTGATTATTAAAGTTAAAAAAAACTGTTGTGTTTGTGGAAACTTCTTCAAAAAAATTTAACATTTTCTTCAGGGTTATTTAATGAATAGAGGCTTTAAAAGAACAGCATTTATGTCAAATATAAAGATTTTGTAACATTATAAACATCTTTACTGTAACTTTTGATACATTTTGGTACTTGTTAAATAAAAGTATTGAATGGCATTGTATTTTAACTGTTGGTTCATATTTTTACTAGTGAATTAGAATTTCCATTAGAATATCCAGACACTAAAAAATACACAGACATACAAAATTATAGTGCATGCGTGCAAATAAATAAGAGATTGCATTTGTAGCACACAAAAAAAAAAATGCAGGAGGACTTGTGCACACAGCTAGAGGTCAGTTGGTGGTTGCCCAATTTTAAAGTGACAGTTCAGCCAAAAATCCTGTGTTGTGAATGGGTGTCATCAGAATGAGAGTCCAAACCGCTGATAAAAACATCACAATAATCCACTGCTCCAGGTGTGTGCTCACAGCGTGTGTGTGTGTGTGTGTGTGTTCAATTAAGAGTATGGACCACTATACTTTCAATAATTCATTTTGTTGTCTTCTCCGAATGTTAACTGATGGACTGTGGTGCTGTGGATTATTTTTAGTTTTTATCAGACTCTCATTCACTGCACAGACACTGATGCAAAGCTACATTTCTTTAAACCTAATGAAGAAACAAACCCATCTACATCTCGGCTGACCTGAGGGTGCATGGGGACAGCCAGCAAAATGTGTTTTTGCCTGAACTACTCCTTTAATAAACTCTTACTCAACACAGAATTGACCAAATATCGCCCAATTTCCCCATTCATCAGCCCGTGCAATGCATCCGTCATCACGGTTACTGTGGCAACCGAATCTAGCCTATATGTAACAGAGCGCTAATCGCATCAAGTTGAGTTTGCCCATATTGGGAAAGGCTCAAACAGAAGAGCAGCTGCTGCAATCATGACTCTCGTTTAGCGGCCGCTCTCCATCCCCCCCGTCTCAATTGCCAGAAGCTAATTGCGCTCTCCTGCCCCCTCACCAGCAGCTCCGGGGCCCGCGGCGTCCTCCTCCGCTCCAAGAAGTGGAACAGGATCTTGGCTTTCCTGAGAGCAAGCGCTCATCAAAGCGCACGGCTCCGGTCTCTCTCTCTCTCAGCCTCGGGCCGAGCTCTGCCAAGCTGCTCCTTGTAACTCTATCCATCTCGCGGAGCGGTGAACGCCCATTCAGCATGTCCCAACAGGGGATAAACCCTCCAGTCAGCGCCCCGTGACAAAAGCAGCGAGGCACTGATGAATGGGAGGCCATAGACTCGACAAGCATCACATGCTCGTGGATGCGAACCGCAAATTCCTCTAGACTTTCTGGGGAAGCTCAAAAAACTCATTTCCAACCTTCAGCGGGTGCCATGAGTGCAGCTCCAGCCAACTTGAAACGATGATGCACATGTATCATAGAGAAAAGTGCGAGATTTAGCTGAATAAAGAGTTTGTTGCATCCATGCAATGCAATAACGTACGAAGCTAATGAAATGAATGCTGTGATGCAATAAATTTTTTTTTTTTTAAATCAATACGGTACTACAAAGACTTCATTTTCTTTATGCAAAATATATTCTTTAATCTTTGATTGACGCAAAATGAACATTAATACATTGTACACAAACCTAAAAAGGGATTTATTTTCTTCATGCAAAATATTTTTTATTATATTTGCAAAATATGCAAATTCGATTTATGATTCATGTGAATTACTTCATTGTTTTATTTTGAATTTAGTTCATTTTCATTTTTATTTATAAACTTTTCATTTTTATTTTTGCAAAAATCTCTATGATTTATGTTTCTCATTTATTAAGTAATGACATTAACATCTTTATTCAAAATATGATATTTATACAAAATAAGCATCAGTTCAATTGCTGAAAAGAAACTGATATTAAAATTAGCACCATGCAAAAACAATAATGTTCCTGAAAACAAGGTTCATTTTATGCTAAATATTTTAATATTATTTATGCAAAATAGGCATTGATTTGCATTTGATTGATGCGAAATAGCTATTCATTTGTGTTTGATTTATTAAGCACTGAAATTAAGATTAAGGCGCATCAAACATCAAATGGTGCATCGATGCAAAACACCATATTCATGCAAAATAAGCATTGATTTATGTTTGATTCAGGCTAAACAAGCAGAGATATTAAAATTAACCCCACACCGTGAAATGTTATAATACGCTTAATTTTGCATTGAAATGCTTTCAAAACAGCTACAGTGATGCTTCCAAGAACTAGTTTTAACACCATTTGTGTTTCCAAATGAGTTTTATTAGACTAGTTAGATCTGGTTTCAGAATAGCTTTTCCTTGAAAGTCACACAAGAGAAACGAACACTGATTGGTCGCTTCACGCATCAAAGCATCCCATCTAGTCCTAGTTCTGTGGTAGAACGGGAGATATTTACAGGTGGAAAATAAACTTCATCCTGGATCAGTGTAACTCTGAAGGGCAATATTTGACTTGGTTTAGATCAAGCTCACTCGCTGTTAATGGTTCCGATGGTTCAAGGAGAACCCATGTAAAGCAAGTTTTTGAGTCCTTCAAGCCTAAAGCACACAGTGCTCAACACCTGCTGAATGCAAATTCAATAATATTGGCCGAACAGATTCACTTTGCTCGACAAATGAGCAAAACTACAATGCTCCAGCATGCACTGTTTGCCAAGACTGCTAACAAGATCCGAAGTCATATTTCAAACATTATTTCCATGATCCGCAGTTTCTCCAAAAAGCTGAGAAAGGGACGGCTTTTGAGAACCCCAGCAGTCGAGCCGTGATTCTCCGTGCGAGCTGATCTCCGTCTGCTGGATTATTAATATTTAATGGAGCTGTTTATTATGATTAGGTCAGACATGAATATGCATGGGCCTGACAGGAGGCGGCGCAGAGGGAAGCCACAGGCATCCGTGAGGCAAACACTGTGTGAAAACAGCACAACCTAAATAGTTAATTCAACATGTGGCTTTAATAGCAACACTGCAAACCCTCCGTGAATCACTCAAATTACATGCAAGTAGGTCAGTGCAGGTTAATACACATGCATTTCATTTCAAAGCACAAGCCGGATGATTACTCATTATTTTGAATTTAAAAACAGTGTAATTTATGAACTTGCTTCGTTTCTAAAACATAAAACTCCTTCCTGACTTAAGTAACACCCACTTTTTGACCAGCCAATCAACTCCTGAAGCAAAAATCAAACCCCGCCCCTGATGTGACCGATGGTCCTAAATAGGCTTAAATCGCAAAATAAGCACAGATTAATGACTGATTTATGCAAAAAGGCATTTATTTATATTTGATTTATGCAAAAAGCAGATGGTAAAATTAACACTATTTATGCAAAATAAGCATTGCTTTATAATCAAGTTATGCAAAAACAGTGTTATAAAAAGTTAATGCTATAATGCAAAACATCATGATGTTAGGCATCATTTTCTTTATGCAAAACATGCTGAAATTATTTATGCAAAATGCATACTCATTTATGTTTGATTTATGCTAAATGAGCATTGATATTAAAATGAATTCCAAAGTGCAGAACGTCATCATAATGGGTCCTAAAACAGGCTTTATTTATATTATGCAGAATATGTTAATATTACTTCATGCATTGATTAACATCTGATATATGCAAAATAAGCATTTAAGTTTGATTTATGCAAAATGAGCATTAAAATTAGCATCACAATGCAAAAGAATTGTGAATTAATTTGACCAGGATTTCTTTAGTGTGGGTTGCGAACAACGTTTCAAGTTGACCAATGCACAAAATAATGATTTGTTTTGTCGTCGATTACTTGATTTTTCCTTTCATTTCCCACTCTTGCCCACTGAAGGGTAAGAAACCCAGTCCAGTAGTGGCTTTCCAAACACCCCACTGCCCGTCCAGCGCTTCTGACATTGTGAAATATGATATCACAATAGAAAATTCAAAGCAGAATTTCAGTTAGAGATAGCCATAAAAAGACATTTCAATACGCTCACTGCACTCTGGGAACGTACTGCTTCTACAGTTACTCATTTCACAAACCCTGACTTCAGGAAGCTGGAGAAATCAATGATGTCAGCCGACTGGACCTTAGTCTTGAACTACTGCGAAACCATATGAACCTGAATAAATAGCACTGTGACATTTACAGGAGAAACTCAACGAAATGAGAACTCGGTCATCATTTCTCTGCTTCACGCCGCACCAAACCACAAACACTTATTCTGCCTTTGAACACAAAAGATGTAATTCTGAATCAAAAAAAAAAAAAAAAAAAAATTTACATCAAAAGAAAACACA
>JAUCMU010000030.1:21322120-21339362 GCA_032275025.1 Enteromius treurensis | reverse complement strand
TACAGAGCACTGCTCTCACACTGCTGATGTTAACACACTTTAACACACTGTGAGTGTTTGATCAGCCAGAGTTGTATTAAATACATCTTTCCATATGTTATACTGTCGTGCAGTTCCTACAGTGTCCGGGGTGGCTAAAGTGTTGCTAGGTGACCGCTCTACAGGCCCTCGAGTCTCTAAGATATACATACAGTCTGATTTTAAAAAGTTGCATTAAATTGTTCTGATGTTAAGGCGAAGATGAATATTACCTCGAGAAAACTACTTCATTTAAAGGATAATAATGACTATTATTAAAAATTTTCTAGCAAAATTGTCATTAACGTGCATCAACATTTCATTCCCAATTCTTGATAGTAATTCTCTTCAGATTCTGTTTTACAATATTTTTGTTTTTTTGTTTTTATTTAAAGTATATACTAGTAAAGCATATACTAACAAAAATAAATCAATTTACTATATGCAGGTTTCAAAATGGGTTTCATTTTCTTTATACAAAACTTAAGAATTTCCCCCCTCTGTGATTTTAGCAGTCCAATATTACCTGGAAACATTCTTATTCATCTCATTCTTATTCATTTCTGGCATTGTGCCATTATTTTCCTGATAATTAAGCACATTAACCGGCTAAATTGTCACATAGTGGCATGGGTATGACAGAGGTTTTACAATTTAAAGGTGGTTTATGAGGACACCGCCTATATCCCCATAATTCAAAAGGCTTAAAAAAAAAAATTACTAAATTGTGTTTTTTTTTTTGAAAATCTAAAATTGCACAAAGTTTTCTGTAAGGGGTTGGGTTGGTATAGGGTAATAGAACATACAGATTGTAAATTATAAAAGCCATTAAACCTATGGAGAGTCCCCGTAAATATCGGAATATCGAATTTTAAAACCAACAAATATTTATATCGGTATCGACCTTCAAAATCCTTTACCGGCCATATATTTTATATGCATATTTTTAATTAAAATAATCCAATGTGTAGTTCATATTTTAGGCTCAATACTTTCGAAATGTATACTTTTTTGTTGTTGTTTTTAGTCAAATATGGTTGCTTCAAGCAATGGTATGAATATTATTTAATGTAGATTGTGATGAACGTAAATAATATTCGCAATTAGAATTTTAAAATTGACATTTATAACTCTGGTCTTAATAGAGCAGCCCTAACTCTACATGCATTACATGAATTCTTTCCACATTCCGCATGAGTTCCAAACATTCTTCATCCCCAATGCGCTATTATCACTCCTTAAATTCAATGCACATTCCATACTCTTTCTATAAGCAAACTCTGTATATTCTATCAGCACTCCATAAATTCTAGAACAGATCCTGGTTATGGAGTTTGGAAGCACTCACTGCATGGAGACGGTGGACGGCAGGGCAGAGGGCAGCTTGGCTCCTCCGCCGCTCTCCACCAGCTCGATGGCCTGCTTCATCTCCATCTTGTGGTAGAAGGCGATCAGCTGCGGTTCTTTGGAGCGCTCGCCCGCGATCAGGCACTTCTTCACGTACTTCTTATTGAACCGGTTCAGTCTGGAAATGAGAAGGAAAAGGTGAAAGGTGGCATTCAGTCTCATTACGGCAGACACATTTAATATATACTGGCATAACTGCATTGCAATGAAAACTACATGTAGGTTGTCCATATTTTTTTTTTAAATCTGATCCTAAAACTCATTTTCTCCTCAACACACAGTATATCAGAACAAGAAGATCCAGACTGTATTCTGACCAAACATCATCATGGTTTCAAAACTTCGTCCAAATACCTAGACCATATTTAGGATAAGTTACCATTTCATATAGAGCTCGAAATCACTCACGAAAAGCCTAATTAGATTTTTTTTTAGTTATATACGCACTTGTCCTTCCAGTGATGATGTCCGTAGTGTCCGCAGATGTCCTCGATGCCGGTTAGCAGATGGTCCAAAAACTAAAGACAACAAAATGACAATTGATAAGCCGTTTAGGAAACATAAACTACAATATCAATCAATAACGCTGAGATAATCAGTTAAACTGCAGCTGAACATGATGAGCATTAAAGTGGACAGAAGAGAGGTTTCTGCCAGTCACTCACAGCATTAACAACGACGAGACGCTCATGCAAATGGCTGTTTCCATAGCAACAATCAGCTTTATAAGTGGTGAATAAATGCCAATTAGTGGGCAAAATGTTCTGTTCTGAGTTTCGTGGAGTGGATCCAAGCTCGTTTCTGGCATAAAAACTACCACCTGCTCTTTCTAAAGCATATTCACATTAAACTCATATAATATACTAAATATGTTATATTAAATCATATATTTCTGCACTTAAAGTTTTAGATATATATACATATATACACACACACACATTATATATATATATATATATATATAAAATTGATTTATAACCATTTATATATATTATTTGTGTTGCAAATGTTTTTATATAATGTTTATATAAATGTAATTAATATAATTAGAAATGATACATACATGTAAAAAAACAAATAGTTATAAATACAATTGATATATATGTATTATTTATATTGCAAATAATATATTACTTGCAATATAAAAACATAGATTTATCAAATTTGTATTATATATATATATATATATATATATATATAGTTTATTTATTATGTATATTTGCATATATTTATATGTATTATTTATATTGCAAATATTTATATTACATATATAATGTAATTATGAAATACATATGTAGATAACATGTATATGTAAATACATATAAAGTTGACTAAATCGAATCTCAAACAAACATAATCATTATAAACGTTCTCAGTGCTTCCAGCTATGGACAAACATTTATAACGGTTTATAACGGAGACGCCTCTGTTTACAGAGCACTGCTCTCACACTGCTGATGTTAACACACTTTAACACACTGTGAGTGTTTGATCAGCCAGAGTTGTATGAAATACATTCCTTATGTTATACTGTCGTGCAGTTCCTACAGTGTTCGGGGTGGCTAAAGTGTTGCTAGGTGACCGCTCTACAGGCCCTCGAGTCTCTAAGATATACATACAGTCTGATTTAAAAAAGTTGCATTAAATTGTTCTGATGTTAAGGCGAAGATGAATATTACCTCGAGAAAACTACTTCCGTTTAAAGGATAATAATGACTATTATTAAAAGTTTTCTAGCAAAATTGTCATTAACGTGTATCAACATTTCATTCCCAATTCTTGATAGTAATTCTCTTTAGATTCTGTTTTACAATATATATTTTTTGTTAATTTTATTTAAAGTACTAGTAAAGCATATACTAACAAAAATAAATCAATGTACTATATGTAGGTTTCAAAATGGGTTTCATTTTCTTTGTACAAAACTTTACAGTTTGTAAATTATAAAAGCCATTAAACCTATGGAGAGTCCCCGTAAATCACAAATACCAACATATGTGTGTGTGTGTGTGTGTGTGTTTATATTTGACCTGGAAACATTCCAGGCATTTTATGTCCACACAAGAAATGTTTTGTCACCTGTCATTCTAAATATATCTAGGTTTACTTCTGAACAAAACCGTGACTGTACCAGTAAGTGACCAACAGGTGGCACTCAAACCCACACAAGAGAACGACATAATTAAGTTATTGTAATTAACTCATCCAACCCAGCCCTGCTTGTTTTATAATGAAGAAGTCTGTGTAATCGGATCTATTCGGGTTGAGAAAACATAAAATAATCCTGAATCACAGATGAGAGAAACAGCACCTGTGTGTGAATCTCCTCATTAATAGATCGCTTCGTTTCCTGTTTCTTCTTCACCGCCAGGAGGTCCACCAGAGGTCGAATGGTCATGCCCTGCCAAAACAAAGAAAGAAGGGCAGAAATACATCACTGCTCACAGATGGTCCTATTTAAATGTGCTTTATTTCAATTTTTCTCAAATGCACTGGTGCCAAACCGGAAATAAAAAAAATAAAAAAAAGAAAGTTTTTTTATTTAATTAAAAAGCACCAAATTGCATTTAAATTAAATATTAAAAGCACTATTGTCAAGCAAAATATTAATGAAAGGCTTCTAAAAACAGATCTGCCACCGCATTACATTTAATTGCAAAAATAGAACTATTGTCGAGCAAAATATTTCTTAAAACACTTCAAAAACATCTTTTACTGCATCTGATACAGCTGCATTGCACATAAAAAAACAATGCTGCGTAACATGGTTTTTGTGCATCGGAGAGAAAAATAAGGGAATGAGATAGGAATAGAAACATAAACATAAAATACTCAGCCAGAAACTGCTGAAAGCTAAAAGAATTACATGTCATGATTAGCGGCACCCCCTGTCTTGAGCAGTAATTCATAGCATGTTCTGGCTTGTGCATGAACGTAAATTCAGACAACAGCGTGCTGAGTGACTACGAGGGACAGAGGGGTGACGGACTGTGGCTGCAGTGTTTGTTACACCGCCTTGATTCTACTTGAAGAGGGTTTCTTCTCAAGGTCAGATACTGGCAAAGATCAAGATACACCGCATGCAGCAATAACAAATGCACCATCACATCTGACACAGCAAACTGTCTCCTGCTTCACTTTCTGCAAACAGCACAAACTCTGCCGCGAGATCCCAGATCTTTGATAGATTTTAGACAGAATTACAAAATAAAATAAAGTAATAGAAAGCATAACATCTAAAAAAATAAAAACTGATATTTTCTTCTGCATTTTCCCCAAAGAGGTAAACCTAAATTTGCATGAATTTTTGAAAATGTAAATTTTACTATGCATAAAAAACTAACATTATAATTAAATTAAATAATGATATAATTAATTGTAAACTGTCACTGCATTAGACATTACGGCATGGCATTGCACTGCAAAAAATAAATGAATTAATTAAATTTAATTATTAAAATTAAAATATAATAAAATAAAAGAACATCATCTAAAAACAGATATTTTCTCATGCATTGTCCCAAAGAGGTAAACCTAAAACTGCATGAAAGTCACTGCTTTAAATTTAACTAAAATATATAAATCACATAATTAAATTAAATTAAAACAGTTAAATATTAGAATTTTTTTTATTGATTATATCATTAATTTTACACCGTAATTAATAAAATAGGTTAAAAATAAAATAAAAAGCACAATAATATTATATATTAATTATTCTGAAATAAATAAAACAAGGCCTCAGTTTGTCATTTTGTGCCTAAATACTTTTAGGGGTCACTTTATGTGACACATAACTACAGGACCCCACATTACAACACAGACAATCACAAATGCGTCCCAAACATAAAATACAGGCAGGGTAACGCAAACCTTGCAACTCGAGACCTGCCCTTACGTCCTTGTTCAAATGTGTGGATAGAGACACTATTTTAAACCTGACACCGACCAACAGCAGCACACCGAGCAGAAGGCAAACAGTTCCTCTCCCAGCAGTCCCACAAAGCAGAGAAAACCTCCACTGTAATCAATTCTCCACAATAAATCAGAGTCCGGACGAGCCCGAGTCACAGTGATGAGAGAAAACGCCTCCGACGCATTAAAACGGTTTTAGGAAGGTAAATTGAAGTTGGATGTTTAGGTGTTTGTGTTGATAGACATGATAAAAATATTAAGGAAGTACATTATTTTGCAACATTCAATGCAATGACTTTCTCCTCTGATTTAAGACCTTTTACTGACCCACAGAAGCCTTGCAAACACATATGAGGATCCCTGAACCAATCGGACACAACTCCACCATCATCACAAACACGGGAAGACCTGGATCTCACGGTTTCTGTGTATTGTACACAGACTCTTTTGTAGCAGTGTTTCCGCGAGGCAGAAAGCCTCACGTTACGATATCAATCGTTGAAAGCAAGAGGGTTACTTTCTCCATTTTCAGCAGCTCATGCATGTCTCCAAGCCATCGGGGCTCAGAAAGAGCCCGGAGACACAGAAGAACAACAAATAAAGGCGTAAAATGCTCATGGCAAAAACAAACAAGCCTAATCAGAGCTTGTTTTGGGCCAAAGGTACGGTGACCCATACTTGCATTTAACCCATCCAACGTGCATTATTTTTAATTACATTTATTTATTAATTATAACAAGTAGAGAAGCGGTCACTGACCTGCACAAACACAGTGAAGAAGATGACGGTGATGATGGCAGTGAGGAACATGTTTCTCTTGGGGAAGTGATCCTCATTCAGCAAGTAGACGAGGGAGAAGGCGATCGCTCCTCTCAGTCCTCCGTAAGCGATGATAAACTGGTCTTTAGAGGTCAGTTTGACGATACGGAACTTGTTGATCACGAAGGTCAAGCCGATAACACCTTAAGAGGTTAAAATATGAATTAAACACAAGCATTGAAGAATGCCACTATTCTTAACCTCAGGGCATTCACCATATACAACATACTACTTAAAGATGATGAACAATCTCTCACTCTCTCACCATGTTATATTATATTTTAAATTATAATATATTATATTTAACATTTACATATATTGCTTGATTAAATATATAATATATACACACATGTAAAATATTTTATTAAATGTTCGAAAATGCTTCATTTTTTAATTTTATTTTGGTAATTTTGGTATATTAGTACAATTTATTTATTATATACGTTGTTTTTTTTACCTTCTCCAAACACAAAAACAATTTAAAAAAAATATTATATTATATCAAATATTTTATTTTTTATACTACTTTTTTTTGTTGTATTTATACAGTATATACATACACTTAATACATACACACAGTATACAAACATATATATCATGTAAACAAAACAATGTATATATATATTTTTTTTTTATTAAAATAAATGCATGTGTAAAACTGTGAATCATATGGTAGCTACATAAAGATGATGGACCTTTCCGAACGCCCTTGACGTACTTTGCACACAATCGCAGTCACACCCCACTGAGTTATACTTCTAGTGAAATCTCCAGATTAAGTTACTGCAAAACTTCACTCACCCAGAACACGCGCCACCAGGCAGAAGATGACAGTGGCCACCACGAAGGTCCAGTTCCACTCGTGTGGTCCGGCCACCGTCGACACCCCCAGGAAGATAAAGATGAGCGTGTCACTCACGCTGCTCCACATCTTCAGGAAGTACTTGATGGTGGTGTGGGATTTATGGGAAATGTTGGCCTCCACGTAGGGACGCATGACGGCACCACACGCTATTAACCTGAAGACAGAAGATCTACGTTATTGAGCTGACAATTTTTTTTTTTTTTTTTTTACTTCATTATTAAAATAATTTAAATGTTCTGTCGAATAAGGCACTAACCAATTGAAACTGTATACCATAAAAACCTAAACATTGATAAAAATAGTTTGTTTTACATTTCTTAAAAAAATTATTACTACCACTTTTTAAAATGTAAACTTTATTTATTTATATTATTTTATAATATAAATAAAAAAGGTGCTGCACAAATTTTTTATATTCAAAAATATGGTTCTATGATATTCCTTAAAAAAATTAAAAATAAATATAATAACAACAACAACAACACAATATAATGTAATAAATGGTAATGCAATAAATGTTTATTATTATAATTGTTATCATTAACAACCTATACACCAGTAATACGTTTCTGTCACAGTCTGCTCTAGAGTCAGTTGGTCCAAGGGTTGAATTTCAACAAACCCTTGCATAATCTCACCACGCCAACAATTTGCATCACTTTCAATAGATTACCAGAATACATCAGCATACACCCTCTACAGGGAACATCTCTATTTCCCTCGTTTAGATCGACGTGTGAGGAACTAATTCCACCTACACTCCACTCTCAAAGGTGTCCTTGACATCTTACAATGATCTGGCTTTTGTCTTCAGGATTGTGGGGTGTGCTTCAGTTCCTAACCATCTCCACCTGATAAACCCGTGACTCACTAGAACAAACCGTTAACCGAGGCTGGCGCAGTTTCAGCTCTCACTGGGATCATTAACAGGGCTGATCACTTTAATTTGTTGGCTTGCGAGGCTCCTCTTGTTTTTGTTTGTTCCTCTTTTAGAAGAGCATCTGTGACAACTCTTCCTGTGACCGCAGTGAGCCGTGCCTTCAGAAACAATGCTTTGCATAAAAGGTTATTTCACAGCTCAAGAAAAAGAAATGTGCTGGTCTACAGAGCAATAAACTTTCGAGGTAGTGTGTCATTTCTAGAAAAATCTTCTTTTTTTTTTTTATACAAGTTTAAAAAGGTACGTTGTGTCAAGCAAATGCATCCCATGATGTCAAGCCCTTGACTTAGAGGGTAGATAAAAGGTAGTTATTTCTGCTAGCTATGCAAAGATGTATAAACCCATATGTAAAACACTTAAGAAACAATCAGAAAAATGCATTAAAATGTAAATGTTTTTTTATTTCACGTATTTGAAATAAGTCTCTTATGCTCACTATTTTTTCAGTCAAAGATACAGTAAGATTGCGAAATATTATTACAATTTCCAATAGCTGTTTTCTATGTAAATTAGGGATGTCCCAATCAGGTTTTTTTGCCCTGGAGTCCGAGTCATTTGATTTTGAGTATCTGCCGATACCGAGTCCCGATCGATGATTATCATGCAGCCCTAATTGTTGTTGTCCTCAGCTTTATAATACCTCCAGACCGCAGACATACGCTTCAAGCTGCTTCCGTGTTCTACTTTAAACCGATGTCATGCCGCACGCGTTGCTGTTCCTGTGTGGAGTCAAGAGGTCTAATTCTTTGCCACTGCATAACTATTAGGGTTGGGCGATTTTGACCTATTTGGCAACGTAAGATGTCTAATTTGAAACATCGTGATGGACGATGACATCACCGTCGCTGTAGCCGGCGGGAGGGTGGGGTTTAGTTTTAACTTATACACCAAGCCCCGCCCCACGAACAACAAAACAGTGTTCGCGCGAGCAGGTGATCATGCACGAGTGCTTGACTTGTGCGCGGACGACACATCAATCGCGCGCGATGGTTTGAAATGAGCTCGCGGCCCCGTTTCTTCGCATGTGCATCTGTTTTCCTCTCGCGGAAATCATTTACCGCGCTCGCCAGCGTCAGTGGTGCGCTCGCTTCTTAATGGCATAGATTTGCCGCCATAGATTAAATGTGTTTTTCGCGAGCAGGTTGCTGCTGCTGCGGCGGGGTGGAGCATTGCGATGCCGGCTCAGCCTATTGACCAAACCCTAATAACTATGGATGTGTTAAAGAAAATGATGAGAATATATACACATGTCCTGATCGGGAGGTAACGTCCGATTCCAATCGAGTTTGAAATCACGTGATCGGATCGGGACACCCCTAATGTAAATATATTTTAAAATGTCATTTATTTCTGTGATCAAAGCTGATTTTTCAGCATCATTACTCCAGTCTAGTGTCACATGATCAGTTTTATTTTGTTTTTCCAAATTCCTTGTTTTTTGGTTTTATTTTTTTTTTCTAGATTTTCTGTTTATAATCAAATTAGGGTGTATAATGAAATCGCTTAAATAAAACCTTTTAAAAACAATTTTAAACCAGATAAAAATATGACAAATATTTTAATATTAATTAGTATTAAAATATTGATTAATATAAAATAATTAATTAAAATTAATTAATTAATTAAAATTAAATATTTACAACAAACAAGGTGCTGCACAACATTTTCTAATTATATATATTTAAATAATATTTGAAAAAGGAACCAAACACCACTTTTTTTTAATAAGGGGCTTTTTATTATCAATGTTGAAAACGGTGCTGCTTCATATTTTTGTGAAAACTGCTGCAATTTTTTCCAGGATTATGTGAAGAATATGAAGTTCTAAAGAACATAATTTATTATATTTATAAACTATTTTATAACATTATAATTGTTTTTACTTATTAATTTAATGCATCCTTACTGCTTTTAATTTGGTTTTTTATCATTTGTTAATGGGTGGACCAGCTCTGCAGGCCTTGAGACAGATTGTGAGTCCCTGCTTCATCTCCAGGCCTGTCGGAGCGTCAGACTCTTTTTAATCATCCACTGGAGCGTCACCAGCTCATAAACAAGAGCCGTCTTCATTGCCGAGGTATTGAGTGAGCTCTGACAGCCTGTGACTTACGAGCAGTGACTCCAGACGCCTTTAGACGATAGATGAAGTGTCGACAACAAGCTGTTAAATTACTGGATGCTTTTAAATTTGACAAAAAACAGCCCTGACCTGCTTCATCTGACCCAGATTATTGATTTTATCATTTAGTCAGAAACAGAAAATGTTCATGCATTTGGCAGGTTTTGCTGTGAAAACCTGGTGATATGTCGCTAGTTTTACTCCAATGAAATGGTAAAATGCTTGTGAAATGACTCTCAGAGCAGTTTTGGAGATATTGTTCACGTATTTATATCCTAATGTAGCGTCACACGCTTCAGTGTATTCATACAGAGATGCACAGAACATGCAGATTCATATTGACTTGCAGCTTAATATTTACAGATACTAGTCCATGTCATGATTTGATTTAAGTGTAATGACCTTCTTTTGATCTATCATCCAAACTTTGACTAATTCTGTGCCCGTTTTTCGGGTTCCGAGATCGCGTTCATGTTTTCTGCATCGTGGAAATGATAGGGGCCTAGAAGCATCCCTGCAAGTAACGGAAGCGGTCACTTACGCCATGATGCCGGACAGATGAAACACCTCCGCCGACAGGTAAGCCATGTAACTGTAGACGAAGACGAAGAGAGGCTCGATGACGCGCGTGTGCGAGGTGAAGCGGGACGTGAAGGCCGCCAGGATCCCGTAGATGGCCCCCACCACGATACCACCTAGCGACACCACCAGAAAAGACACCACACCCAGAGTCACATCGACCACACTGATGGAGCCCACACTGCTGTACTCCTCAAAGAGGTGATACAGCACCTACAGACAGGAACAACAGGAAGAGTGCATGAGAAATGAACACCATCCACAGCATTAGAGCCTCTCGGAGCAGGTCTGGTTTCACAGACAGCGATGAGTTTAGGCCATAGTTCAATTAGGACATCTCAGCATCTGTTATTAACACGCATATACATATACATACACACATACATATATAATATATAAATACACAAACATGCAGTAAATATTTATAAAATATTTACATTTATTTAAATTTTATATATACTTTTATTGAACATGTAAACCATTTTTTCCCTTAAATAAATAAATATATATATATATATATGTATGTGTATGTATAGAGGAAATATACGCATACACATAAATTATATAAACAAAAACCTTTATTTTGGATACGATTAATCGTTTAAGAGCACTAATTTACATAATAAATAGCATGTTAAAATGTATTACATTTTTAGTTAGTTAATTCTTATACAATTTTGTATTTATTTAATTAATAAAACCATTAAAT
The DNA here is from genome assembly GCA_032275025.1 of Enteromius treurensis. Lineage (NCBI taxonomy): Eukaryota > Metazoa > Chordata > Actinopteri > Cypriniformes > Cyprinidae > Enteromius > Enteromius treurensis. The sequence continues at coordinate 21,327,991 of JAUCMU010000030.1, read as the reverse complement.
AGATTAGATTAAATTTAATATATAAACAGCATATTTTATTTTTATTTAAATTATTATACTAATATATTTGCATTATTAAATGTAATGATTAATTTAATTACTGAATTGATTCAAATATGTACATATATAGTGTAAAATGTTACTATGATAAACAATTCATATGATATTATTTATTTATATTTATTTAAATTATATCAATTCTTTCATTTCTTATTAATTTATTTAGTTTCTCGTTTAGTTCGACAGATAGCTAGTTGGTTAGTACGTTAGTACACACATAGCCAAGACTGCATTACTAGGTTAGGTAAATAAAATTTGTATGCATCCAGATTCCCTATTTTTCCCTCTCATTCAGAGATGCACAGCATTAGACTTTATGAAGTAGAAAAAATAGTATCACAGCCTTTTGTGCTTGTGCAAAAAACTCAATAAACATTTATTTACTGCTTCCCAGTGGAGATTTGCAAAGCGGGACGACCAATACTCGGAGGAGGACTTCACCGAACCCCTGATATCATGTTTGACTTCTCTCATTGATCACCTCTAAGTGTGATTTGTTTCATTGACCACTCGAGACAGAAGCTCGCTGAAAGCATGAGGTCAAGCAGGAGAGGAAGAACAGTTGAGGTAATGGAAAGGAGACGCCTCTTCACAAGACTCAATCAGCTGATAAACAGCTGTGAGAGAGAGAGAAGGACTGGAGCACTCCCAGAGATTACACAGAGAGCAGCAGGTGATCCATAGAGAAGCAGGACACAATCAATCACACACTGACTATAACTAATATATCAAAGAATAACACCATTTAAGCAAAATTAAAATCTCAATCTCAAATCTCTCTCTCGCTTTTATATTTTTCTCATGTTGTTTGTATGTTAAGGTTGTTTTTTTTCTACATTTTGCTCTCACATCATAGGACACAGTCCAGTTTCTATCAGTGTACTCACCACAGTGACGGCGTCATTCAGTAAAGACTCTCCGAACACCAGGATGTGGAGCAGCTCGTTGATGTGTATCTCTTCAAACACAGCCAGCACAGCCACAGGGTCCACGGCCGAGATGATGGAGCCAAACAGCAGACAGGACAGGAGGTCCACTTTCTCCAGGTGACGGCCCTCGAGCTGACAAACACCGTACAGCAGACCACCAACGAAGAAGGCATTCCAGAGCGTGCCCACCACTGCAAACATGAGGATAGTGCCCAGGTTCTCAGTGAACTGCCGTATGGGCAGGAAGTAGCCGGCGTCAAGGATGATGGGAGGCAGCAGGTACAGGAAGAAGATTTTGGACTCCAGCAACGGAGGGATCTCGCCAACCAGCTTCATGAGACCGCCGACCAGCAGCCCCACCACGATCAGCAGACAGCTCTCTGGCACAATGGAGGACAGGCGAGGGATCAGGTGAAAGCCTGGAAGAGAGCACATAACACCGATCATGACAGGACAACTGCAGGCACTGGATATTCACAGAAGAAATCTTTCATCAGAAAAACAGAGACCAAAATTAACTAATAATGAAATTGCAAAAGTAACATATTTTTACTGCTCCGGCTAAATATTTTTGGTTTCCAGAATTTCCCTAAATTAGTCTCCACTAAAATATTATATAATATAATAAAATCTCAGGTGATCCTAAATATGCTGCGTCTTGATATGGCAAATAAATAAAATAAAAATAATTAATAACTATAGCTAAAGTGTAAAACTGAAAGTAACATGTAATAATAATTTAATTAACATTCAAATAAAAACATATATTAAATTAATAAATTATAAACTTATTATATGATTGCATGTAAGTAAGACTTACATGTATGTTTGATGATTTTTTTAAACTTGTTTAAATAGCGGCAGTAATAGAAAATAAAAATCATGAATGTATTCAAACATACATACAGTAAATAATGACAACATCACAAACATGTTAAATAAAAATATAGTTCATATGTAATTTAGTGCATAAATTTATCAGAACGTCTGCCAGTTAATGCAGCAGACAAAATTAAAAAAAAAATATTATAAAATATTTAAATAAAAATAAAATTGAATAAATTAATTGGAGCAGAAATAATATGTATTAATAAAATTACAAATAAAAGTAACCTTAATCAGCAATAACCAGATGAAATGTTAGTGCGGTGTAGAGTCGCAGGATAAACAACATCAGTGCGAACAAAGTGTGACAATATGACCCTGCTGTTGCATCTAGTTCTCTGCAAACCTCAGAGTTGCAAAAGTGTCACAGGGTCATAATTAAGGTGTCTATGCAACAATGATCTATCGAAGGTATATTTAAAGACTGACGTTGTCTAAATTTCAACAAAGTAAGTTATTACAATTGTCTATGTAACCAAACAGTCAGCAGAGAGCAGGCCCTGGGGACAAGCTCAATTAAAACCCCTGAAAGGTCCTGGCAGGGAATAATGGATCTTCCTATAATGGCTCCGGCCTCCTGTTTCTCCAGCTCAACCCTGAGGTTAACATTTAGCCGTTTAACATAGTACAGTAGCCGCAACATTAATGGAGGAAACAAGCCTGTTTCTCCACTGAAAGGCATTCAGTAGCAGCCAAGTGTTTATACTGGCCTATTTATTATGCTATTAACATAAGGCTCTTGTATTAATTTGGCTATGTGCACATGCATCAGATTCACTGCATTATAAATATTACAATACAATATAATTATAAAATAAATTAATCACCAAGTTATTATTCACTGCATCATCATCATCAAAAAAAAAAAGATAAAATAAATGCAATGACTTAGTTTATGAACATGATATAATAAACAAATCAACAAACAAAAAATACATGCAATTAAAAATAATAAATCCAATAATATAAACAACTTTAATTTATGTTCACTACTTGGGCTTATATATATATATATATATATACATATATAAAAAAAACAAATTTAAAAAAAATATATATTTACAGCAGAACCTAAATAAATAAATAAATTTAAACTATTATTTATTTCATTTTATGTCATTTTAATGAACTAAAATAGATAAAATAAATGTATAATAAATTATATGAAATTTTATTATTGGCTTGGTTTCACTTATTTATAAAATAATTAGTTTATTTATATATATATATATAAATAAACTAAGATAACTTTTTCTAAACTAAACAAATAATTAAATAATTTCTGCTGAGTTACAATAAATTTTTAAAAAATACAGCAAGTAAATACATTTAGTTTCACTGGATCATTAAAAAAATAAATAAAAACTGAGCACTTTATTTTAATTGAAAACGAACATAATATAGATATTTTGTTTTCTTTTTCGGTATTAAACTATAAATTGTTTATGTATTAAATTGCCCTGTGGCCTTTTTACTGGCATTATCAAAATGGCCACAGGGCTATTTAATAAATAAACTTCTTTTAGTAGAATATCTAAAAAATATCAGAAATATCTGCAGTATATTTTGCAGTGATAGTGAAGAATAACTCACACGCATAAGACTGTGCTCATACGGCTCATCCCTAGAGCAGCATTATATAAAAATACACAAAGGACTGACAGCGACAGGACAAAACAGCAGAGTCAGAATCCCTCAGATATTATGAGGTGATTTGACCTTCACGTTGGCACCGTGCCCGTCATTAGGCCCCTCACGCAGCCAACGACGGGCCCCAAGAGAAGCTGTGAATTATTCAGAGCCCAGGGTGACACGTGTGAAGAGACCAGAAAACAGCGTGAACATGTTACCTGCGTTCAGTGTGCCAACACACACTGAGCACATCCAATTAAAAAAACACTCACACTCATTAACACTCAAATCTCAACATCTCACCGCTACAGAAATAAAGCATTCATGCAAGCTGAGATCTTAATAACTCATTGACTTCACATGTTCTCACTTTCTTTACACATCTTTGTGCCTTGAAGTGTATATACATTTTCTATTCGTATTATATATAAATATATTTAATGCATAACATATTTTCTTAAAATATTTACATGGATGGTTTGTATTCATATATACATAATAAATATACAAAATACATACTTTTATTTTGGATAACATTAATCATTTGACAGCACAAATGTTTATGTCTTCAGCTTTCACCTTCATTTTAAAAGTTTTAACAATTTTGATGCGTTTGTCAATTTTATTAGATTTGGTTACTGTTTATTTTAGGTAACAAAAATCTCCTAATAAACTATAACTACCCTGTTTTGGTTAACTAGTTTTAGACATTTTCGGCTCTTCTACTCGAGCGGCTCTTGTGGGAATCTGACAACAAAACTCGAGACTGTTCCTCACAGCTTTACTGCTCTACTAAAATCACAGCAGAGCACTGACAATCACAGACTGAGCAAGGACAGATCGACAGATCTCGCTTCTGAATTCACATTCAGAAGCCGAATACAGTAAAGATTCACAGAGTTTTAATAATGATGCACCTTTGTTAATTAAAATAACCTGTGTAGACCAAACTACAAAAACATAAGCACAAACAAACTTACAACTTATATCTGTTTAGGCAATGCATTCATAATAAAGGCTGTTTTGTAATAAATCACAATTCTAAATTTAAGTGACATCGAAACTACAAGCATGTGGGAAATGTGCTAAACAAACAGAGTCATGTACCTCTATCATTCAGCACAAATCTAAAATTGATTGATTATTTAGTAGAAAATAAGTCACTTTGGAAAATAAGTTCCATTAAATTGGCTTAGTTTCTTCAAAAAGTGAAGCTTAGATGCAAAATTACTATATATTGTTATAAAAATAAATGTGCAATCTAATACAATGAAATAAAATATGGCTTGGTTTTAATTCAAACATAAAATATAATAAACTAAATTCTATTGAACCAAGAAGGTATTATCTTATTTTACTTCAATGCAATTCTAAAATAAATAAAATAAAATAAAATAATATATAAAAAATGAAATAAAATAAAATAATATATAAAAAATAAAATAATATATAAAAAATAAAATAAAATAAAATAAAAATCACGCAGTGATAATTGTGAATGATTCATTAATTTTGTGGCAAACTATCAGGGAGGTCAACGGATCATTTTTGTTTCTCATAATATATATTTTTCTGCAATATAATGATATGATACATCAAAGAAAGATATAAGTTTAAGTGTTACTCTCTCTGAATGCTCTTCAGACTGCTCTACATTCACAAACACGGGAAGAGTCATTCATTTTAAAGATTCACAGATCAAGTAAAATGATCTGATGCTCCCATTACTACTTCAAAAATGAAAGATCAAGTAATAGGCCTATATCAAAACTTGCTCGAGACAAAGAAACAAGATCCAGTTTAAAACAACACAGACTGAACCAGCGTAAGGTGGTCTGGTTCGTACTGACGGCACATTATACCTGTAAAACACACTGTATCTGAAACCCAATGAAACGTTGTGTTAGATCAGACCAGTTTTGCATGATCTTGTTCTAGATTAACTAGATTGAAACTGATCTGAACCACAAGCAACATTTTTGCTTCATGCTTGTCTTGAAGATTTCATTTCCATGAATCTAATGTGAAAGAGTTATGAGAGACAGATTTAAAGTGCCCCTATTATGCCATTTTAAAGGTGGCCAATATTGTTTTCTGAGTGTCTTAAAACAGGTTTATGTGTATGCAAGGTCAAAAAACAATTTAGTTTTCTCTAAAAATAGATTTAATTTGACCCCATTTCTAAATGATTCGTAAACGACTCGTGTGAAGCAGTTCAAAGAATCTGCCTGTATAAACCCCGCCTTCCCGTGAGCCCTCACTGTGATTGGTCAGATGGCACAGTCCTTTATGATTGGTCTACCGCTACAGCGCTCCACAGACTCAAAGCTTGAACCAAAACTAACGTGGACAGTGCTTTTGTAAG
>JAUCMU010000030.1:21304441-21322020 GCA_032275025.1 Enteromius treurensis | reverse complement strand
AGCGTCACAACTTTGCAGATAGTTTATGTTCACATACAGCTACATGACACACTGCATGAAGGATCATGTTTGAAAAAGGATAATAGGGGCACATTAATATTCGTACAACCAATCCAACCAAAAGCAAAGAGATCACAATTCACACTGAATGACGTTCATGCTACTGAAGGAACAAATAGGAGTACAAAACTAAGTTCTCTCTCACACACAAGTTTACACACACACACGAGTTACAAAAACAGTCAGCTAATTATATCTGTGAAGGTGAACAGCTGGGAAATCTTACATTTATATTAGACCTGTGTGGCAGCAGCAATATAAGTTACAGTTAATAAATCAGTAAATATACTGCTCTGTAAGCATGTTTTGCTCAAACTTTCTCCATGGCATTTGCACGAATGGCATGATGGTGACTTGGGTGGAAACTTACAGATTAAAGGGTGGTAATATTAGGATGAGATCCCTTTGCAACGTCACAAGGGGGGCTTGCAGAAAAAGGCTTACTAAAATAAATTACTGGGTTAATCCTGTTCATGTTTCCTTGGTTGGTAGATGCACCGGGGACTTGATTTAAGCACTTAAAACCTGAAAAATGTAGATTTCCAAGATATATCACCTTTAAGCACACAGAATACCAAAGTGGATTTAAATGTCGCTTTTAACGATCATGTCATTGTGGCATCTGTAATTGTAATTGTGTAGCTCTACACATACGTTATTATTTAAGTAGCTGCTACACATGTCCAGTTTAACTAACTTTAACTTCTAAATGCTATAAAGCTATATGCATACAGTGACTTGCGAAAGTATTCACACCCCTTCATTATTTATCTTGAAGCCATACGTTAAATTACTTCTCCCCCTGACATCATTCTACACTCCATACAATTTATATATATATATAAAAAAAAAAAAAAAAAAAAAACTTAAATGATTCTATTGCATAAGAACTCAAACCCTTATCTGGGGGAGTTGAGTTTAGCTCAGGAGCATTCATATCGCTTGTATATATCATGAAAATTTGAGTGAAGTTAACTTGTGGCAAATTCAATTGAATGGGTATGATTTGGCAACGCAAACACCCATTAATAAAAGGTCTAACAGTTGAAAATGCATATGAGAGCAAAAACAAACCCTGGTGTGAAATGAACTGCCTGTAGAGCTCAGAAACAGGTTTCTGTCAAGGCATAGATCTGGGGAAGGGTTCAGATAAAATTCTGCTGCACTGAAGGTTTTCTGCAGCAGAGACTGGGGGACTCGTTAGAGGTAAGAAAAGATCAATGCACCTAAATATTGAGATAGCCTTGATGAAAACCCAGTTTAGAAACTCAGACTGGAAAGAAGCAGAACAATGACTCTAAGCACACAGAAAACAAGCTTTTAAACAACTCTGTAGATGTCTTTGAGTGGCTGCAGACACAGCTTGGGATTGAATCCAATCCAATATTTCTGGAGAAACCTGAAAATGCAAGGAGGGGAAGAGGCGAAGAGAAAAATAGCAGATAATTGCCAAATTCTGACGAGCAAATCTTGCCGCAGTCTGTAAAGGTGCTTCAGCTCAATACTGAGTTAAGGGTTTGAATACTTATGAAATGTACAGGTTTTTTTTATTATGTTTATTTAATTTAAGAATCTCTAGACTTAAACGCATCTTTTGCATGCTAATCTACTGTACTAAGCATTACACTGTGGCTGTGCATTTAAATGTGTGATCTCAAAAGCATTTCCTTGCCACTTACAAAAGCCCTTTAGAGAACATTAAGAGTGCAATAAGCCATTAGATCGAACAGTCCTGACAGCCCATAATTACAAGCAGCAAAGTCATAAGTCACTGTCTCTGAAAACCGGCAGTGATGGACACATACAGAATGATAAATACAGCTTGTGGATGCAGAAATGTGTCACCTGCTAACATTCTGCTGTATCATTTATCCCATACAGACCGCAATATCAGCAGACAGGACTGCTTTACAGTTTTTACTAGTAAGAGTGACAAAGAAACATGTTCTAAGAAAGGCTTTCCACCTGAAGCATGCCATCTGAAGGGAGTTGTTTGATCAGACCTGTTTAACAGCACCAACAGGCCATTCTTCGCTGCAGAGCCGCAGCAAAGCATTAGAGGTTATTGTGTTTGGTTTCTGCTGAAATACCAAAGATTTCCTTTCCACGGTTAATGATTTGCATGACACTAAACCCCCATAACCAAGGTAAAATCACACTCGAGGTTGTGTGTGTCTGCAATTAAAACAAACAGTGCTCAATAAATAAATAGATGAGTTAATAATCTTGTGAAATCATGCTCTAACCTCAAAGTCTTCAAATTTTTTTTTTTAAGGCCATTATAATTTTGACATTGTGACATTTGAACTTCTGGACGGCTTCAGAAATGCTTGTTTGTTTTATAAATTGTGTATAGTTTTTAATATTGCAGTTCTCATATTTAATGATGGTGATTCTTCCTACTATAAGTACATTTTTTAAATACAGTATGCATAAATGAAAGACAATAATTACTTGTAAATGTTGCACAAGGGTGTTATTTCTACATGTCTTTCTGTATTTCTAAATAAGGAAGATTGGTGAGATTTTTTGCATTACAATAATGAGGATTTGGTGAGGAGGGGGTTGCACAAAAATCCTAAAGATAAAGGTATTAAAAACTTTCATTAAAGCAAATAGATTTTAGCATGAAATATGACCTATACATGTTCTTGACCAGCTTTGTGAGCTTTGTAATAATAATAATAATAATAATAAAAGACATAGGTAATTTCCTGTGGAACATACTACTCCAATAATATTTGTTTCATTTAAAATTATATATATATTTTTTTTCCTTTTTTTTTTAACAGTGCAATTATATATTGATTTGGTTAATAGCATGCATTCACCAAATTAAATACTTTGCAAACTCAATGTTATCTGCAGATATTTGAATAATTACTTATCTGGTTCGATGCCACATTTAAAAAAAAAATTTAAATAGCAGAGATAAACATTACTGGTAATGCTTTTTTACATGTATATAATATAATATAAATAAATAATATATTATAAAAATATATTAAATCTAAAAATACTAAGAGGACAAAATTTTCTACATAAAACATTCAAATAATTAAAATAAATACTATTAAAATATATCAAATGCGACACATCAAAAAGAAAACTATTCTCTTTTATATTCTTCTTGATTTAAGTGAAACTTTATCAAGAAAAAAAATCCCTAGTTAGTGGGTTTCGCTGCTAGAGATTCACGCAGAACGCTCTCAAGGGCACGGTGAACTCTGCCGAGCGTTCTCGTCGCCAGGCATTCAGCTGCAGCGAAACATACGGCTTCCCGTAGGGAGGGAGATAAAGGGAGTAGCCTGGCAGAAGACGAGGCACAAGAAACCTTCAGAGAGTTACCAGGCATGTCAGATCTCTCCGTCTGCACCAGGACTCCTCTGATAAACAGTCTAAGGCTGGGTCGATATATAGTATGCAATGGTAGAAATATACCATTTTGCTTTATCATTAACTCGCGCAACAGAGCTGCACGCATGTGCATTTAAAACTTCAAAACATGCTTTTTTTTTTGAGTCTTAGATGTTGGATCAGTCAGTCAAATTTCTGGCTTGGCAGATGGAACAGGCTAAGCAAACATCTGGCATGTAAATCTGAGGGGTAAACAGGCAAGAAATGCAAACGAGAAGAAGCAGCAGTGAACTCTCATTCACGTGTTACTCTCCTCTGATTACAGGGTCACTAAAGGTGTTTGTAACGGCCGCACCAATGAGTCATATTGATCCTGGTCACAGGCGAACAGCCTGACGAAAGGAAAAAAAGCAGCAGCATCTCAGTGAGACTGGGGCCGGCTGCCAGGTGACTAATCTGCATGTTATCATCACTAACAACTACTGTAACCAAGATAGAAACTAGCAAAGAAAAATGTGTGATTATTAACTAAATAAAGATAAAGACGTGGGTTTGCAAAAAAATAAATAAAAGATGCATATTTATGCTCACCAAGGCTGTATTTGTTTTATTAAAAATAGTAAAAAATTTAAAAATATTATTACAATTTCAAATAACTGTTTTCTGTATGAATATATTGTAAAAATGTAATTTATTTCTGTGAATTAATGCAGAATTTTCAGCATCATTACTCCTGTCATAAGATCTCTCAGTAATCATTCTAATATGCTGATATGCAGCCCAATAAACATATCTGGTTATTATTCATGTTGAAAAAAAGTTGTGCTGCTTTATATTTTTTTGTGAAAACCATGATACATTTTTATTTTCAGGACTCTTTCATCAATGGAAAGTTCAAAGGAACAGCATTTATTCTAAATTGGAAGCGTTTGTAACATTACAAATGTCTTTACTGTCATTTTAATGCATGCTTGGTGAATAAAAGTATACATTTGTTTAAAGAAGAATGGTAGTGCATATAAATTTTTTTTCTTTAATATCAATAAAGCTACAAAAAAAAAAGCTCTTGGAGATTGCTATACCATTTAAAAGGGACTTCAAATGAGCCGAGCGAAGGGCAAAGGTCAAATCTTTTGAATGTCTGCCAGTAAGGTTCAAATAATTGGTTTCCTTTAAAGCTGATAAGACTTAACACGGAATAATAATTAATGATTAATAAGTCCTGGCAGCAGTCAGATGGTCAGAGGAAACTTCCCATCAACAGATGGCTAACATTTGTATGAGTAAAAGTTTAGCACCTTTAGAAACAGACTTCATGCATATGCATGAGCTGCAACAGAAGCAAAACACTCATTGATTTCCTAACGGATCTTCTAAAGGATTCTTTAAGGATCAAGAAGCTTTTAGAGACCAGATAATTTGGATGTTTGCTGTCCTCTCCACCCTCCGTTTGCTTTGGAAGCTGTGCTGTTATCCCTTCGGCCAGGTCGGATCACTTTCCCATCCGAGCGCTAATCAGCTGATCAATCTAATGAGAGTAAACGCTGGTGATGGGGGTCTGATGAAAACACTGATACAAGCAGACAATCCAGCACAGCCTAGAACGCTTTCTCTAAGGTCACGGGAGATTAGTTCACACATGATCAATTCAGAGGTAGCACGTAACGAAAGAACAGAACGAACAATGGACTGATAAGTGAGATAATAAACAAAATGACAGTTAAAGTCTGCAGACGCTTTCTTTGGAAATCCTTTTGACTTTACTCCTCATGCGAGTAAATATTTAAATTTTTATATTTTTTTATTGAGCAAATTTTTTTTATATTAATTAAATGTTATATTTAATTCTTAATTTTGTTATTAATGATTTTTGTATTTATTTAATTTAATTATTATTTTATTTCATTTTTCTACATTTCACAGTCACATGACATGCAGATAATCAAATGCAATTTTTCAATATTAATTATTAATTAATTATTAAGTTCATTATTAGTAGTAGTAGCAGTAGTAAATATCAATTAATGTGTTTTTTAATTGAATATTTATTTTATTTTTAGAACTAAAAATAGTCTTTTCTTCGACTCAATTCAAATTCAGTTCAGAAAACTATGGCTTCAATAAAAGATATATTCATTTGAAGCTTTTAATGAATGCATTCATCAGTAAACATGCAATTAGTCAACCGCTGCATTTTACGGGCACATTTCTGCATAATGGCTGCTTTCCACACTTATTGTAGATTAAGACTTCCGCATGGTCTCTTGTGGTTCGGCAACTTGAATTAGTGCCCTGCCAAACAACACCAGAGCAATTACTGTAATCTGAACTCGTCTGACAGACGTTCATTCAGATGAATTAATATAAACCCTATCAATTTGCTTTCAACCTCCAACATGCCAATTAGCTAATACAAGCTATAAATGAGCCCTACTGTATGAACTGCTTCTCTCCGTCTTCAGGCTGTGAGACTTGGCACTCACTCCCCATGACGAGCATTTATTAATAATGAACAGACTCTGAAACATTAATGCTTAACCACCGGCTGAGGCGGCAATTCATCTGGATTCATGTAAACACTATGAACGACAATGATACTGTCAAACAGAGGAGCCGGAGACTGAACACAGTGTGTGAGACCCAACATACATGCAGAGGATTTGATAAAACCCACCCAACAACGCCAAACCAAAAACAGCTTTTAGACACACAGTCATGGGCCAAAGGGATAAGAACAATAAAGGACATATATATTTATAGATAGATAGAGATAATATAGATTAGTCAGATTAGATTAAATAGATAATAGCCAAAGTGTGCCAGAGTTTTTCAGACAAGAATATAGTTGTTTAAAACTCAAATCTGTGGTTTATTTATAAAGATAGCATCTGTTTGATATGCTGATTTCTTAGCTCCAGGCGTTCCGTGCTTATGGATCCGCTCAGAGCAGATCGTCTAGTCCCTAGACGTCTCTGTAGTGATTAACAGTTTACTGACCCGTACTGCTCAGTGGAAACCAGCCGCAAGTTATTATTGGCTAAAATAAATAAAAAGTCAAATAGAAAGCAAGTGAAAAAGCTCAAGGACAAGAAAAGAAAACTTAACGGGGAAAACCAACAAAAAAATGATCTTGCTCAAATTAACTGACCGCCCGCTGTCCTCAGTTCCCGCATCTCACACATGAGCGAGACGTAGACTGTTCGCACTTTTAAATATGAACACAATTCGTCTGTTAATATGATCATAGTTTCTTATGTATATATTGATTTCATCAGACGATGTCACGATTATAAATCAGGATTTAAGGAGTGCGAGTGATTCCTGTGTAGAATAAACAGGTTCTGTTTACCATTTACACTTGTTTTATGTATGACTACAGGAAATATTATGTAAACAGCTTTATTGGGCATTCAGTTGTATTACAGTATACGGTTTATAGAGTAGAACTCATCTGAAGTGGGAAAACTCATCTAAATGCAAACTCAATTGCATCATATACGTATGCTAATTAATGTGACGTCACCTGCCACCACAAGTCTCACAAAATCCTGTGGGAAACACTGCTATAGTATGAAACAAAAAAAGAAAGAAGCTTAGCAAATAATTACTTCCAGTTGTGTTTCTTCTGCACATAAATGTGTATGACTTCAGAACACTTATTTAATATAGTGCATGAGACTTCTGGACTAATTTACGATGGACAGATGAGATCAGCGTTAACTATTTGTACAGAACATTTTCACAATTAATAAATCCCAGCGTACAGTTTTGGGGTGCCACAAATCTGAAACGCATGATGATGAATTAACACTCCTGTCAACAAACCAAACAACACGCATGGGGAGCAGCTTGCAACTGTCACGACTAATAAACTGAAACCGGAAGAAGCCTGCAACGCAGCGTTTGCACATACCTGACCTCATCTTCCCTCTTTACCAACATCCTCTCGCCTTGCATCACACGTCTGCTGCATTTCCTCAAATCTCCATTCTCTGTTTCCACCCACGCACTGACAACAATCACCACATTATACACAAACCGCCTCATAACCCACTCAATAAGTAAAACATGATTTACTAAACCATATTACACCCACTTCTTATCAAAAAAAAAACAAGACTTCATTGTCTCACTAAGCATTTAATTACACAGGCCTGGTGCAGGCAGTGCTCTCAGGTCAGTGTTTACTGTAATTAGCAGTACGTCAGGCATCTAATTGACACTGTGCACTGTAGGGTATCACTCAACAGCAAGCATGTAAGAACCACAGGTTACAGCTGTCTTAGTCGGCGCACCAAAATGGCAAGAGCTGATTGGCTGCTGCAGCTCAGCTGCCAGGCGTTCCATTGGTCACTTCACATGTCAGTCTTCCTGAATAAAACAGATGAACTGCAAACTGGACCAAACTTTATGCTGATGGTAAGTCCAAATACTGCTCTGATGACTGTACAGCTTAATCGCTGTGTGAAAAGGAATAGGCTATTACCACTGGTATATGGAGCAGCGTGAGAGAGGATAGGAAAATACTCCTGGAAAGACGGATGAAGACTTTTTCCCATTAAACATGTAGTGACTTAACTCACACCTAACGACAGTGCACTAGATAAAAAATAATAATGTAACTAATTCTGAAGGAGATATTCTCAGAACTAACTTCATGTTTCTAACTAACCCATCATTACATTATAAACACAGACTATTTTTTTATTTGTTATACTTATAACACACGTTTGTAGACAGACACGCATGTAATTTTATATATATATATATATATATATATATATATATATATATTACACCATGATAAACTAAATTTTGTAATATTTTAACTTATAAGTCACTGAATATAAAATATAGAATATAAAATATATTTATGTCATGATATATATATTTGATATTATTTGATATTATAAATTAAAATAAAAACATTTTGATAGGATGTATGAATTCTACAGAAATGCTACACACGCACACACACACATACATACTAAATAGATCTTATAATTTGATAACTTTTTGCAATAATAATACAATATAACATTTAAAAATAAATTTAGCAATGTATTATATTAAAAATTGTGATGTTATGTATTTTTATATTAAAAATGTATGTTAAAAATGTAATACAGTATATTGTTACATGTTTTATAGCCTAGATAGATAGATATTATTCAGATTTTATATACTACATCATGGTTGATCACACAGAATATTAAAAAGCCACTGAAAATGAAAATATTAAACTTTTATACCAATATTATTTTTTTTATATTTTAATGTATGTGTGCATCACAGATAAATAGATAAATAAAACTAGATAAATAGATTCCTGCAATGCCAATAATGCACATCATATAAACATACTCACCCAGTTTCATGAGTGAAGCCAGTAGAACCCATAACGAGATCTCAAAGGGACGCCTGACGTGATCATAATCCAAAGACAGAACCGGGAAGGGCTTCTTTCCCTGACTCGTGTGATTGTGGCTCCCTGGATTCTGGTGACCGTGGCCATGGCTATCAGCAGACTTGTCCAGACTGGTGCCCATGTCTGTAGAGCAGGAGCCCACCAGGAGCCCCAAAACGAGGATGAACATCTTGAGCTCCATGATAGTTGCTTAGAAGGTGAGCCTCTCCTGATACACGAACAACACGATATTATCTGAGCAAGTCTGTCAGTTCTTTAACTAACGTTATCTCCAAAGTGAAGTTTAGTTTTAATCTACTGGCTAATCCCTGGGTCATTTTCTTACTGTTTTACTAACTTAAATCTAAAAAGCTCTTGGGTTTCATACTTCCTGACTTGAGTAAAGCACTTAAACCGAGCAGCACACCCTCTCCAGGTGAACACACTGCTAACCAGGAAATATAGACAGGTAAGCGAGTAGATACCTGCATATAAACTAACAACTACAAGCGGGCATTTACGCTTAACTGAAATATTCGGTGTGAGAAGATTCCCTCAAGGCATCAACACTGTAAGGTGTTCATTTTCTTCCTCCAACATCATCCTCCTCATCATCACTAGCCCCTCAGAAACGCCGCGAGGAAAGGACACTCAATGACAACTCCAAGACACTCCACAACGATAAAAAAAAAACAGTCTTCAAATCACGTTTTCCTCATCTCGGTCGTTTGCTCTTCTGGTAACTGATCCGGACGACAAGGAAAAGTCTCTCGAACTACGGATGACGTTGCTATATTCGCGGCAGCGTCACGCGAGCTCCTCAGCGCTGCTTAAAGAAGTTAAACGATGTCTTTCAGCGCCAACACTGACAATTTCATACACACCGACTCCTTTTTCCATGTCTGCAGAGCGTGATGCGGAGGAAATATACGTACCGCTTCAAAAACACACCCTTTGGGCAGGTTTTTGCAAGTCTATGGGAGGGGTCTCTTTATTGGACTGCAGCGGCATCCAGTGGAGAGGAGGGTCTCTGGGTGGGGTTGCCAGATCCCGTGTGTTCCCCCGCCGCGATCATATGTATAACATAAAATCTGTCTACATTTACCATAGTTTTCAATATATTTCCTATAAATTACTCATGTCGTTTCAGAAGCATATGACTTCTTTGAAAAACACACACACACACACATGGCCATTTTTTGTGTCAAGTTTTAAACACCACAGTTTCCAATACTTTTAATTTCTTGTTTTATACCCATTGAACAGCCTTTCTTCAAATATTAGTGATAGCCATATAATCATAGTGGGTGGGGACTATCACTAGCTATCTATTAGCTAAAAAAAAAAGTACCATCGTATTCAATGTTACCTCCAATAACTCACATTCATGTCAGTACAGACCTGTAAGACTTTTCCCCCTCAATGGAACGCGCACACACACAAAGGAGGCAACACTCTTCCATTCTTAGATTCAATGAAAGTAAATAGGGAATGGCTTTATCAAATTATAGTGGTCAATTAGAGCGGTGTATGTCTTCTGATGTTATTTGATATATAATGAAAAAAACAACCATTTAAGTCATTTTTCATGGGAAATCTGGCAATGTCAAGAGGTTGGATGTTATAGATAGTTGTGAAACATGTTGCATGTTTATTATTTGAAAGGTCTCTCAGTTTAAAAAATAGAAAGTAAGAAAGAAATAGGATAACACCAGCTTTTAGTAAGCCAATTTTATGCTATTTTAAGAAGCCCTTTTGACATTTTGAGCTTGAAAGCTTCTCATTCAGTTTCATGATATGACAAAGAGTGCCCAGAAATAGCATTTTTATTACATTTATTCACTACTTATAACCCATGCAGACAGTTGCATACATTATATTTAATGCCCGGCAGTTGGCAAGCATGTAAAATACAATATTCTTGTCCTGTATATTATTAAAGAAACCCTTAAAGCATGTCTTGCCTCATTTGAAATGTATAGAGTTTAGACTGCATCTGGCAACAATTATGTTTTTTTTATTATGACATCTTATGTATTATTTCAATAAATTAAATTGCATGATCGTTTGTTTTTGTCTTTGATTTCGGGGTGGTATCATGAAATGGCTTTTGGTATCGGTGTGTTACTGTCAAGCGTATCTGGCAACCCTACTTGCCTGACAGGATGATTCAGTCAATTCAACAAACTCGTGGTTGATTGTTCCCTCCTAATCCATTGTTAGTCATACAACACTAATTGTGCTGCTTTCCAAGAATCGTTGTGGTTCCTCCCTCTATTCTGTTCGTCTGGATCGCAGTTTCACCTCACAGAGGCGCTTGTCCTTCATTCTCAGCTGAAGGGGACTCAATAGATCCACAAAACTGCATTGCAGCTCGGCACACAGCCAGGAACATGCATTTTGTATCTAAATTACTGTTATTGGATCTAAGTCATATGACAAAGTGTTTTTAAACTAAACCGAGTGAACTAACATGCACCAAAATAGCCATGTGAGACCAACCAGTAGTTTCATAATCCTCTTGCTGATGCTAACTTGTGACCGACTGTCTACAAGTGATACCAACCAACTCAGATAACTATAATCAAGAGGAAGGAGAAGTTAAAGTGGCTCACTGGTGTGCAAAATATATACTGTATCATGCGTTTACTTGCACTGTTTTTATTCTGCATTATTAGACACAATTAGTTTCGGCCACACATGTAGGCTTTTCACACAGATTGCACAAAGTCTCTTACGGTACATATATCTTCTGTCTAAACAGGATATCCTTGTTAGATATAATACACAACTGAATGAATAAACAGTGATAGGAACAGAAACTTGCAAGACAAAGATGCAACAGGCCACAAACTTCTTCAAAGGAGGCCAAGAAGACTCTGCCTTGTGAAGAATGGCTTGTGTTATATACAGTAACAGTGCTTTATAATTTTTAAAACATTCATTTTTAATGCCATACGTGCATAATTTGATCTTGTGCATCATGCAGAAATATAACTGACCTCGTATTTAACCTACAGCCAGCAGACCTCTTGACCTGAACATTTAAGAGTTTTCTCTGCATCCTGCAATCGTCTGTTTTCTGTTGTGGCCGCTTGAGCTTTCCATGTGCTGAAATAGTTTCCCTGCGATGCCAAGCTGCATCAAACACAGGGACATGAATAGATACAAGAAAAAGTGGCCAGAGAAAAACATGCAGATTTTATTGAGTCTTAAATGCATGCTTGGTTTATGCCACTTGATTATTATATTGAATTCAAAGACTAAGAGGTCTTACACTGTGACCCAGAAAGTCAAAGGAATGACAAAACAATCCTAACCTTACATTACAGATTGAGGCAGGGTTTATCTTTAGCTTAAACTAAAACCTTGTCAAACATTTTCATTATGTTTTAAAATAAAAAAATAAAAAATATATAGTAAAATATTTACTGAAATATAAAAAATATATATATTTAAAAAATATTAAATCCTGAATTAACATTGAAAGTAAAATCTAAAAAAATGTCATTACTCGAAATAAAAAATATTAACTGAAATATTACAAAATAGAGATATTAAAATATTAAAATAAACAGTAAAAAAATATTAGGAAGTAAAAATACGTATAATATTTATAAAATATATGGTAAAATATGAAAATAAAATATATAAAAAATAAAAGTTTAGTTCAGTTAAAGTACTCAAATAATTAAAAGTAAAAATAAAAACTATATAAACTTAAAAAAAACTTTTTAAACTAATAAAACTTTTTTAAAAATTACAAAAACAGGCTATAACTAAAATGAAAATAACAAACTTAAAAATTAAAAGAATTATAACAAATATGACAAAAAATATAACATAAATAAAGAATAAAAAAAATGCAATTTGAGGTCGGTGCAGAAGACAGATAAGCATAAAATAAAGCTCTCTCTATCATCTATACACAGAACTGTAGTAATATATTGATATATTTTAATTATTATTATTAAATGACAAATGTTTTGTTGTTTTTCTTTAGTTTTTAGAAAGACATTAGTTTAAAAAAGTGATAACATAGTAAAAGCTTGTTGTATATAACTTGTGCTGTGAATTCTAAAGGGAAAAAAAGTTGCGAATGTACAATGTACAGTTTTGTGAATAACATCCAAGTCCCAGTGCATTTTTGTATAGTTCAGGAAAAAAATGTCTTCTATTTCCAGGATCATGGAGGGCTGAATATAGATCCTCAGGGACCCGAGGGAACGTGGAGAATGCAGAAGAAACGCTTGTGTCTTTGACGCAAGGCCTCTGAGAACAGGAAATGAAGAGACTTCCATGTGACATTAGATATAAGGAACCTCTGAGGATTGTTACGGATGAGTACAGAGTGAGATTTGTGAACGCTTGACATTAAATGTGCCGCCAGCTCACGTGTCAGTCATATCAACATATGTCCTTGTTTTTGATCTATTGTGCGCTTGTGGTTTAAAAGTGTGGTTAAATATTTTTTCCTACTAAGAACAAACAAACATCGCGACTCGCACGCAAATAACATTTACTGTAGAATCTTAAAAGCAAACAAGCTTCAATTTGAGCTAAGAGCGGTAAAACACGACAGACCCATATTGAGGTCAAATGGTTGTTTTGAAGTGACTGTTTTTTTCACGCAATGGTTTGGCTTTCTCCATCATCGCAGAAACAAAACCACAGAAGAACACGACGTCAAACATGCAGAATGATCACCATATTCAGCACAAACACAGTTAATGGTGAGCTGCTCTTATTAGGCTCCAGAAATAGTCACTATTTCATCTAGGATCAAAGTGAAGTGTTTTGATGACATCACAAACAATTACGACAAATGTCACTTCAAAAAAAAAAGGTCTCTGCCACTAACAAACAACACGATTATATTCATGCTGTAACGTCTGGGCAAACATCATAACAGCACAGATATGCATCGATGCAATACTTAATGACATTTAAATCAGGCCCGAATGTCTCCACTGATAATACGTTTTTCTTAGTTTTTAAGTTTGCAGAAACTATGCAGCATGAACGTCTCAAATATTGTCACCTGACTGTCACTGCATATTTTATTCAGTGAGTAAAGTCTGATAATCATCTAAACATCCTGCATTTTAAGCTCGCAAATCTTTAGATTGTGTGATTTGCAAACTTGCGTGTCTACCGAGTTGGCTTATCACAATGGAAAAA
The DNA here is from genome assembly GCA_032275025.1 of Enteromius treurensis. Lineage (NCBI taxonomy): Eukaryota > Metazoa > Chordata > Actinopteri > Cypriniformes > Cyprinidae > Enteromius > Enteromius treurensis. Next base: position 21,308,015 of record JAUCMU010000030.1, on the reverse strand, counting down.
GGAGTTCACATTGAATGCATTGCATTGTGGGATACAGTATGTCATGTAGGACGCGTGTGCATTTTTAGGCTATATGTTTTACATTCATTTGCATGCATGAACTGTGAGTGCACCTATAGCATGGTAGGGTGATATTTCATAGCCGAGATAATCTCTGGAAATATATACTATTAATGTCTTTAAAGATAAATTACAAGAAGCACCCAAATGTCATTTATAGAACAACTTAATCAATGTAAGCTAATGAAAATGTGCCTGGATTGTATCCAGCAGTCAAAAACTGAAGAATGGTATAACGCACACTGGTCCAGACATGCTGTGTGTGTAGATTGTGATTTATTATCTTACACTCATCAACCTCAGGTAGCTTCAAATGAATTCAGGATTTATTTTCCGTGCAACTTTGTTGACCACAAATCACTCCTTTTTAGCAGATATTGCGTCCTGGATCTGCACTGGACCTTAAAAAGTACCACGTGACGTTTGTGTAATAGTGAGACAAGTTCATAAATAATGTAGTGAATTTGTTCTTGCTCTGCTAGAATGCCTGTGTGATCTTAGTGATACGCCAACAATATAAATCACCAAAATACCAGCTGAGTCAAACACATTTACACAAAAAATAAAATAAAATAAATAATATAAAATGTTGATGATGACTGAAATCCAATGTACTACATTTTTGTTTTTTATGTTATTGTATAATTTTTATTTTATTTTTGTGTTTGTATGTATTACCTCATTTTATAACTTATTATTTTTTGTTTGATAAAAGAAAAAAAAGTATATTGGTGGTAAAGTGTATTCTTTTATGTTAGATCATTTGATATTTTGTGGTTTTCAGTTGAAAATTATATATATATAAAATATTATATTATAATTTAATCATATAAACAAATAAAAAATAAAGTTGAAAAAAAAAGTATAATATTATATTATAATGTAATTATATTTAAAATATAGAAAATAAAGACGTATTATTTAGACTTATTAAAGACTAGATTGTATAAATAAATCTCATGCAAAAATAAAATTTGCACCAAAGATTTAATTAAAATCTAATTAAATGTGCTGTGTATGTGTGTCCAGCAGATGGCGCTGTTGATCTTTGGCTGCTAGTTAAATGATGGTTAACTAGTCAAACTCCAGCCAAAATATTCAAATAAACTCCCTTTGCTTTCTCTGATCGCCCTACAATCTGATGTGCTCCAAATCACCCTATATCCCTCTTACTGACTACTTAAGGAGTTTTACTTATGAATATATTCCTGAATCAGCAATGACTTGCTGCGAGTTGCTAAAAACCAGACCACAGACATCGCTCTGAACATGTATGAGTATGAAGCTGAAACTATAATGCTTAATTGTAGTTGGTTTGGTAAGAGTTAGCAGAAAGTGTCTCTTTGTTTCCTCCAGGGTGACCCGTAATACTCACCTTATAATGATGAAAGATGCCTGAAACACATCTGGTTCTTCAGGAAAGGGGCACGGAAATGCTTTGAAGTCTGGAAAACATGCTGAAGGAGGGAGAAAGCTGGTCTGATCCACTGTGTCCCTACTGTTCTTATGTAAAAACATCAGGAAATTATTTCTTTTATAAAACAAGTAAACATATGATTCAATAATGAACAAAAAATAACAGTCAAATTGTGAAGTGTTATTACAACTTCAAAGAAGTGATTTGTGTAATTTATTGCTCTGATCAAAGCTGTACTCCTGTATTTTCATTACTCCAGTCTTCTGTGTCACATGATCCTTCAGAAATCATTATAATATACTGATTTGCTGCCCAGTAAACATTTCCGATTATTAGAAATGTTGAAAACAGCTGTTCTGCTGAATATTGTAATGGAAACCGTGATATAAAAGTGAGTCAGCTTTTATTAGAAACATAAATCTTTATTATCTTTATTCTGTCACTTTTGATCTGTTAAATGCATCCTTGCTGAATAATATCTTAATATGGTGTGTGTTTATTAGCATTTTATAACAGCTCTGAATCCGTTTTATAATGCTGAAAATCGAACTTATTGCAAACAATTAATTTAAACAAAGAAAACAAATATTAATTTGCATATTTTGAAGAGGAACTTCTTGTTTAAGTCTTCAGATGATCTTAAAAATCATTTGGGTGAATTTAAAAGAAGTTCGCCCTAAAATTAATTTTCTATTTCCAAATCCATATTCTAGTATTTTATTTTGTTGTGTGGAACATATCATAGGCAGATCTTAACCAAGACAGTATAAAAGTGTCCTATAAGTCATCTGAGTCAGTGTGTTCTATCTCATGTACTGATTAGCAGACTGTAAAGTGTTCAGGTTTCTTACATGTCTGAACTGATGGAGCTCTGACTCACTGCTGAGATGCACATATATAATTCACACGGGCAAAAGCGGCTCCTCCATATATTATTAAATGAAATAACCTCTCATTTAGAGAAGCAGCGAGGACAGCGTGTAAAACAGAAGGTCTGCACCGTCAGGGAACTAAAAAAGAAAGTGCAAACGCAGCATGAGAACGGCTCGTATGGGAACCTATTGCTGCTCTTTCATTGTCCTGAACAATGATAACAATCAACTTACTGTCTGCTTATACGCTGGCAAGACGCTGCTCCACCACGAAATTGGATGAAATGAGGGGTAACTGCTATAGTAGTGTGCTGGGATATTTTTAAAACTGCTAACCTAGACACTGGGGCTCCGTTCCAAAACACAGGGAGCTGCCTTGCTTTGTGAGACCCTAAGGAGAATTCTTAAATAAGTAAATAAATGCAACCAAAAAACACAAATAAAAAAATAAATACATGTAAATATATTATATGCAGAGATATATTAATGATACTATTATTAAATATATAGAGATCTGTGTGTATATCTGTATATATATTATAAGTAGTGTTTATATATATATATTTATTTATTATTTTGTTTTATTTATTTATACATGCATATTCCTTTGTACATATTTGTGAAATTTACTAGCAATTACTCAGTACAATATGTTTCTAAATAATATATGTAATTTACTTCTTCACAATTATATAATTTATTATATATGATCTTATATAGTGCATTTATATTTAAATAGTCTATATATATGTGTGTGTGTGTGTGTGTGTGTGTGTGTGTGTGTATTGCTGTCAAACAATTAATTGAGATTAATTACATCCAAAATAAATGTTTTTGTTATGTATTATATATGTGTACTGTATATATTTATTATGTATATAATGTTTATGTTTACAATATATATATGTGTGTGTGCTATGTATAGTTGTTATGTGTTTATATAAATATGTGTATATAAATATGTATATATTTAAGAAAAATGTGCTACTGTATGTGTATATATTAAATGTATATATGTATAATATAAAATATAAGCATATACATATATAAATGTATATGTGTTATGAGCCGCGCCTCTGTGGCTCGTTCCGAACGGCATCAGCGGGAACCATCTGCCGAGTTTTAGTTTCACCCGGACTCTTTTCTCTCTTACACAGACTCTACCGGAACTGTGATTGTTTTCAGGTGTTGCTCATTTGGAGTTCTATTTAAACAGCCATTTCAC
>JAUCMU010000030.1:21264949-21288180 GCA_032275025.1 Enteromius treurensis | reverse complement strand
AAGGCCAATGTATTTGATAAGTAGTGAAGAAGCCAAAAGGTATGTAAAGATTCCCAGGCTGTCTGCCATCCAAGTACTAACCAGGCCGGACCCTGCTTAGCTTCCGAGGTCAGACCAGATCGGGCTCTTGCATTTTTTTTTTTTTTTTTTATTTATTTTTTTTTTTAAATTAAATTCCAAACATTAAAAAGTATACATGGTGCAATTAAAAACAGAAATATTACAGTTTTTCATCACTTTCTCTTCCTCTCTCTTGTTACATTTTACAGGAGTTCTTCGCTCACTGGCAGTTTTTTTTTTTTTTTTTTTTTTTTTTTTTTCAATGTAGAAAATCCAATTAATGTTCCACTGTGAAGTCTCTAAAAATACATCAGTTCCACAGTCATTCAGTTGTTTTCCAGTGGCAATCTCAAACCTGAGTCCAACAAAATCCTCCAGACATCCTGAGTAAAAACATTATAAAACTCTCCAATTTTCTCTTCTAGTTGAAAATAATAAAACAGACATTGAACATACTTTTCAAATTTCCTTTTAAACACTTCCCACACATCCATTACAATTAATTCTTTCTTTGCCACCACTCTTCTTCCCCATATTGCACTCTTGATCAACATCACCAGTAAATTGATAAGTTTTTTGTTTTTACACTGTTTATCCAGACCCAGCATCAACACCTTGTCCCATTCTATACTTTCATCATCATCACCTCTCAAACTTAAAATCATACTTTTGCATTTCCCATTAAAATCCTCCAGTTCCTTGCAATGTAAAAACACATGTGAAAATCCTTCATCCTCATCATTACATACTTTACAGGTTGCACTTGGTTCCATTCCAATTTTATTTAAAATAACATCTGTAAAAATCGCTTTGTGTCTAATAAAATATTCAGAGCTTTCCAGTTTCGTCTCCATAATTTTCCCATTCATGTTCCCCCATATGCTTTCTTCTTTTAAATCCTTAAAGTTTCTCAGCCAATAGTTGTTTACAGCAGGCTTCTTAAAAACAGCATCTCTAAATACAGAATAAAGCCTTTTTACAGAACATTCATTAAAAGCATACAATTTTCCCCCCAAACTCACATATACCTCGTTCCCTTGTTTCTCTTCCTCCATGTTTTCAATTTGCTTTATCCACTCTTTGGGTATAGCACTTTTGATTACATCATATTTGATTTTTATGTCCTGTACGCTATATTCCTCCTTTTCCTCCTCCATCACATCCACAATGTACTGCACTGGTAAAAAACCCTCCTTAAATTCGTATAACACATCTCTGACTTTTGTAATTCCCACATCCCACCATTTCTTAAAAAACACATCCTTCCCTTGATTTAAAATGCAGTTGTTTAAGAATAAAGGCTGATTTAAAATGTTATCTCTACCTTGTGGCTTAATCTGTACATTAGTTAAAAATTTACTCCATGCTCCCAACAGTTCTTTGTAAAACTCCGGCAGCCCTTCCGTCATCCACTTTTTAGTTTTCATCCATAAAATGTTGTCCCCCAAGTTAAAATTACTACCCTTACTTAAAAAGTACCCCATTGTTCTCTTCCATGCCGCTTCATTGTCTTTATCCATGTATTTTCTAATTACCTTTACCCTCAAACCATTTTTTCTTTGTTCCACTGCCATTAACCCTAGTCCTCCCTTTCCCACCTCTCCTATTAAAGTATTATATGCTATTCTTGGAGGCTTCCCACCCCATAAAAAATCTAAAAAACATTTTTTCAGCCTTTTTTCCACCCACAACGGCATTGATGACACATATAAAATGTACCACAACTTTGAAATCATTAACACATTCAGAACTAAAACCTTCCCTTTTAGAGTTAACGTTCTCAATTTCCAGAAAGTCAGTCGTCTTTCAATCCCTCCCAAGACTTCCTGCCACATAGTTTCTTCTACTTTCTTTTCATCCCTCCCCATTAAAACCCCTAAAATTTTAATTTCCTTAGTTTCTTTAAAATTAAAGTACTCTGTTAAAGCCACCACCCTTCCAAATCTCATATATACTGTTTTGTCCTCGTTTATTTTTGCTCCTGATCCTCTACAATACTGCTGTATGGTTTGCATGGCTTTTTTCACACTCTCCAGATCTTTTAGAAATAATGTTGTGTCATCTGCATATTGAAAAATTTTAGTTTTCCCTCCCTCAGTTCCTATCCCTCTTATACCCTTTCCATATTTAACCATCAGTCCCAAAGGTTCAGCAACTAAAGAATATAAAAGAGCTGACAGTGGACACCCTTGTCTTATTGATCTGGTTATTTTGAAACATCTTGTTAAAAAGCCATTGCATTTAATTTTTGTTACTGCGCTTTTGTATAAAATCCTGATCCATTTCATAAAATTATCTCCAAAACCAAACTTTTTTAAAACATCAAATAAAAAACCATGCTCCACCCTGTCAAATGCTTTCTCAAAATCAATACTGATGATAAACCCATTTTTGTTCTTTTCATGTACATATCTTATCATGTCTTTTATGCTCAAAGTTGTGTCCGCTATATCCCTACCTTTCACTCCGTACACTTGGTTGGTTTTAATTATGCTTGGCATAACTTCCTTCAGTCTGTTGGCTAAAATTTTAGATAAAATCTTTAAATCCGTATTCAACATTGTAATCGGTCTATAGTTCTTTAAATCCGTTCTCTCTCCTTTCCTTTTGTATATCATTTTCATTAATCCCATTCCCATTCTCTGATTTAATTCACCTTTCCTAAAAACATCTACATAAACTTCTTTCAAAATGGTAGCTAAAACATCTTTAAAAACTATATAAAACTCACTCCCCAAACCATCTATTCCTGGACTTTTGTTTTTGTTTAATTCACTTATTGCTCTTTTTATCTCTTCTTCTCTTATCTCCTCATCACACTCTTTTTTGTCCACTTCTTCTACTTTTGCTTTTATTTGCTCTAGTAACTCCATTTTCTCTTCTTCCCTCACCCCCTCTGCACTAAACAAATTCTTATAGTAAGCTTTTATTTCTATTAATATTTCCTCATTTGTTCCTACCACTGTACCATTTTTCCCTCTTATTTCCTTAATCATTTCAGCTTTACCTCTTCTTTTTTCTAGATCAAAGAAAAATTTGGTACATTTTTCACCATCCACAGTGAATTTAGCCTTACTTCTTAACCTTGCACCCTCATATTTTTTCTCCTCCATTTCTTTTAATAATCCCTGTAATTCTTTTATTCTCCGTATATCTCCTCCATTCTCATTTACTTCTTTTTCCAGTTGTTCCCTTATTTCTTTCTCCTTATTCCTTTTACATCTCTGTATTAACTTGCAGTACTTTATGGTGAATTGTTTCACTAAATATTTAACATTTTCCCACCATATTCTTTTATCTTCATCATACATATTGTTCTCCTTTTCTTTTTCAATAATTTCCTTAATGCTTAACACATAACCTTCATTCTTCAAAATCTCTGCATTTAAAACCCATATCCCCGGCCCTCTTTTAACAGAACTCCAGTCTAATTGTATAAACATTGGTTTGTGATCACTTAAACTTGATTCTTCATATTTCATGCTACCAATAAAACCCTCAATGTTCCTTGTACATAAAATAAAATCAATCCTTGTTTTACACATACAATTCCCCACTAATTGCCTTCTTGAATATTCTTTCTTGTTCTCATTTCTCTCTCTCCATACATCAATCATATTGTTTTCTTCCATTAATAGTTTCAATTCCCTTCTCCCCTTATCAGTTTTAAAAACCATTCCCTCGCCCATTTCCAATTTACTAAACACAGTATTAAAGTCGCCCATCATAATAACCTCCCTATATTTCTTTATTAATTCTCTTAATACATTAAAATACTGTTTCTTTTCGTTCTCCTCTGTCGGTGCATGGACATTAACCACCATTACTTTTTTCTCCTCAAACTCCATTTCAAATGCTATACATTTCCCAATTCTGTCATTATATATTTCCTTGAACAATACTCCACTGTTTTCCCTTATTAGGACTGCGACTCCTCTTCCCAGCCTTCCATCACCATTATTATATAAAATCTCTCCATTCCACCTTTTACTTATTTCCATTATACGTTCCTCTTTCCAGTTAGTTTCTTGTAATAAAATCACATCTTCACCTTTACACCTTTCTTTCACCTTTTCAAATTTCTCCATGTCTAATAGTCCTCTCACATTAAAGGTAACAATTCTCAAGAGCATAAAAAATATAAAAACGAGCATATAGACCATTATCTCAGTCCATCTCCCCCAAGTCCTTTAGCAGTTCAAAGTTATTTGTACTTTCAATTGAGACTTCGTTAATCACTTTCTTTTTCCTGATAGCCTCCAAGTTTGGAGTTACCTTTACTGACCTTCTTCTTTTAGTTGGTTTGACTTGCTTCTGCTCCTTTTCGTTCCCCTCTTCGCTGTCCTCTGCTGTAGCTTGCTCTTTACTTCTTTGATCCTTCAGTCCGACTTTATCCAAGGTATTCCCCCTACATTCAGCCAAAGCCTCTTGTGTGCGTGGCTCCCTGTCCTTCTGTGTACCCTTCCTTTCATCACCGGTTTGATCATTTTGTACCCCTGTGCCCGATCCAGCTCGCAGATTTTCAATCAAGTCCATCTGTTCACCCTTGTCTTGATGTTCAGTGTCTTCATTCTCAACTTCATCCTCATCCATTATTGCCGTTTTGTTCTCCTCTCGTTGCTCTTTGTCTCGTTCATTACTCTTCAATTGACGCCGCCTTCTGCTTGTGCTCTCTGTTGCTTCCTCTTTTCTTTCACATTCATTGTTTGAGTCCTCCTTTCTGTCCTCTACTTTTCCTTTCCGCTCAGATAAATCCTCTTGTTCCAGTAATCCTTCATCCTTCCCTGTTCCGTTGTTGTCCCGTTCCTCCATAATACTCTCTGTGCTCCCATCCATAAGACTTTCCTCTTCCATCTCTGTCCACCGTTGCGAGTTGACATTGCTTAATTTATTCGTCTCTGTTTTCTCTTTGTGACTTTCATTTATTTTCTCCCGCTCCTTGCTCCTCTTTGACTCAGCGTCCTCTTCCCCCTCCGACGCGTTGTCTCTTTCATGCACCTGCCTATCCACATGAGTCATATTTTGCCCAAGCCGGCATTCACATTTATTTAAAAATTTTTTACAACCCAGGCATCTCACCGCGTTACACTGTCTTGCAAAATGCCCTCTCTCCTCACATTTAAAGCACCTGAAATCTGGGCAGTCCTTCATAATGTGCTCAGGGCTCATGCACAGCCTACAGGTTTTAGTCTGATGGCTGTGCATCACCCTAAAGTACTGGAAACCCTCCGCTGTTTCAATCTTAGTGCTGTACGGGAGAGAGGCAACCTCTTTAGGAAAACGAGACTTCACAAACCTAGTACCATCCTCAATGGTCGTGCCCGGGTAACAGCGTCTCTTGATACCGGGGTAAAGTTGGTTTTATATTCGCAAAATCGGACTTCTGCCTTCAATAGCTTAGTCAATCGGGATTTAAAAATGGGAATTTCGGTGAATTATCGTTGCCGACCAATATGAGTACAAACGTGAACACATTTCTCAACAGAACTCGGCGTTTTAAGGAAGCTAAAAAACACGCTTACCTCTATGGAGTGTCGTGACGTCATCGCTTATCTGAGGGACTATCTACAAATGACATGTTTCGATTAAAACAGCATGCATCGATTCACTGTCCATGGTGCTACAGTCATCTAAAAACATGACGTCATAGAAGAGGTTTATTTGGACTAAGTCTTAAATACTTTTAAATAGTTTAAACTATTGTGCATTTTAGTAATCAAATATAGAAATTAGATTATCATATTAACAAAACAATGTAAACCATTGATATACTCAATGAGGAGCTACAGCAGTTGAGGCCTATAAGTTGAGGCCTGAACATCTGAGTATGAGTGAGTGTTCTCACTGAATATCTGAGTATGAGTATGCATAGGGAACATGACAGTTCTCATGAATGTAAATCATGGAAGCAATTAATGCACTGCTCTTATGATTGTAAATTATGGAAGCTTTTAATAAGGTGTTGTGACAGTTGACGCCTGGATGTGTGTGCGTAGATGGGGTAGATGGAAAGGTGACGTTGTCATGACCTGTGATTGGAAGCTTCACTGCCCAAGAGACAGGTGTAGACCACCAAGGTTATCTTAAGAAATTAAATCATCTGAGAACAAACGTTAGCCTTAAGGATTTATGGACGGGAGTACAACTCCTCAAGCAGCGCTTATGAGGTAATGTACAGGGAGGGTGAGGAGACGTTGGACTACAGCCAACGGGAGGGTAAAGCTGTCATCTCCGAAAGAGTATAATATGTTCTGTACTCACAATCAAAGATCAGAGGTGGACAGTAGTGAACTATGTTTACTTTATTCAAGTGAACGTACAAACGGTATAAACTTTATTACACTGTATTTTTATTTAGCAAATAGCAACATTTTACTTCTACATTCCGAAGTGTAATTTTTATACCTTTTAAATTTAATATAGAAACAGTGCACTACAAAAATACAATATTATGCTTTAGAATGTTAAGTGAAGGATTTCTACAGAAAAACTCAGATAATGTACAGACCAATGACTGTTGAATCAGCTACACGTTGAGTGAGGAAAATGCCAGTGAACAGCAAAAATGGGAGACCAAGTGATGTTAAAAAATAGTTAATTACCCTTAATTGCATGTGTGACAATCCTCAGACTTCCAGTGATGAACACAAACTCAACAAGTAGCATCACTCCAAACTCCTTTATAACAATTGTATGTGTTAATAAAGACAAAAAGGCCTAACAGCACAGTCCTAACACAAATCTACCATGGATAATATATATTGATAGATAGACAGATAGATTACTAATCACTAAATAAATCAATGACATGTTTATGGTTATGATGATTCATCTAAATGATTATATGATTGCATGTAATAATAAAACAATGGAAAAAATTAAATGATTGTGGTAAAGATGATGATTATAAATGATTATATGTTTAAATGTAATAATAAAACAAAAGAAAAAATTTAAAAGGAAATCATTGTGGTAATGATGATGATTATAAATGATTATATGATTACATGTAATAATAAAACAATGACATAAGAAATTAATACAATTCATTCAATGAAGAATAAAGAAATAAAAAAAATCAAATTACTTTCCCTATCTGTCAGAGTGTTTGACAGGAAGGGGAAATTCTTGATGCCTTCTGAAATCCCATGTCCATCTTCTTTATTTTCAGGAATGTTTGTCCCACTATGATGATGATGACCCACACCGGCAGTGTAAAAGCACGAAGGCGTGGTATACGGGGGAAGGTGGTGTCTATCTTTAGCCAAGTTTGTACTGTCCATGCCAAGTGTCCAAGTGGAGCAGGGAGGGGGAATTCAGATCGTCTCGTTATCTTGTTCTTCGGGGAAGTTGTTTTGTCTCCAGCAGTGGGCTTGGCCAAGGCCAGGTGCCTTAGCTGTAAGAAGAGGGAAGCCGAAAGAGAAAAACAAACTTTTCCATTTGGACTGATGTCCGCCAATTTCGCAGAGATCTAATGTCCGTCACACCTCTCCAAGTCTGACCAATTCCCGTTGCATAGCTGCTAGTTTCTCCGACATGTTTTCCAATTTGCGCTCCGTAGCCACAGTCTGAGTGCTAACAGTGTCCATCTTCTTGGTCATCATTTCAATCCAGGTGCCCAGGTTCTTGGGGGAGGTTAGACTGATCACTTTTAAAATCTTTTGAAATCCCAGGCCTCCACCTAATCCAATCAGCAGAATTCCTGTCATCAAAGTAACAAATACATAAATATCTTCGACATCCTCCACAGAAAGTGCAGACAGGCATACGACGCGCCATTTTGCCCAACTATCCAAAACATATCCAGATGGCAACGTCCCATCAGGACAACTGGGTTCTCCCGAACCCACGCGTCTCGTCGAGAAGATGGTGTCAAAAGCATTGAGAGACCAGTTGATCAACTCCATAATTCTTTTTTGTTTCGAAGAGCGAGGTAAAGACAGTCTCAGAGTTAGAACTCACAAGACGAGGAGCCAGGAGTGAGAAACAAGGGAGGAAGAGCAGATGCGACCGCCTTTATCAATAGCCAAATTGCACAGACTCCGCCTTTCTCAGAGAGGGGCTATCCGTGCTTTGTGCTGAGGTAAATTTCCAAGCACATCTCATCTGAGCTTCACAGTTCATGCTCAGATACTTGTTTTTAGACTAATATAACACATTAAAAAGTACATCTCTCTCTTTGTCTTCTATGGTTCATTAATATTCAACATTGGCTGTCATTGAGTAAGTAGTACAAAGTAGTACAATCTATGAGGTTCAGGATAAAAGTTAGTCTATTACTATGAGCCACACCCCAAATGAACTTTTCTGTACAGACACATCACTAAACACAGTTGAAGTTAGAAAAGGGCCATAAAGTTACTCAGTGTAACACAACTCTACATTCAGGCAATTAAAAGAGAACAAAAATATATATATGTGTGTGTGTGTGTTTACTTTGATTTGTTTACATGTAATTTATCAATTGCATGACTGATAATGTAATTAATGCTATTTAAAGTCAACCAACACTGAAACATCCTTTTCATTTTGTTTGTCATACACTGATTTTATGAAATAAGCAAATTATCCAAGTGTAAATCAACAATCATTCCTCTATCTGAAGAGCAAGTAATTAACACAATTCATTTGTGAAATGCAGTGTGGGTTGTTTGTGTGTAATAACGACCAGCTTAAAGGTTTAGGTAATTCCAAAAATGACAATCCTGAGCAAAACAATAATTCCAGGGGCATGGCAAGTTACAGGCCACCATTATTTGTTTCATCTGTGCATTATAATGAAGGCTTTGTGAAGGCTTTGTGAAACTGCACAGTGCGACATATATAAAAACATATATGTCGTCCTACACCAACTATTACATTTCACATACAGCAGCCATATCCTTCTCAGTAGAAAGAAACCTTACTCAGTCACAGACTTTGTAAAATTAAGTTCAACTAAAGAAGCACATTTCAGTATTAGGCTGTATTAAGTTAATTGTGTCATACATTCAATGATGCAATTAGACATGATTTGGGTTAAGGTTGAAGCCATGACCAATTCAGCTGCATTTCAACTCAGCTTCCAGCAGTTTAACCAGAGCTGCATTGTTCTGCCCTTACACAGTCATACTGCTAAAATAACGCTTGTATTTGTATTAACGATACTTCATCATTAAATGTAACTTATAATTATTACAAATATTCTTCATATATCCACTCTGAAAAACTAAAGACCTCTCCGAGGTCACACAGCTGTTCACCTCAACACATATACTCCTCTTCATAAACCCTTCTCTCACACAAACATTCCCAAGCGCTCTAGGACAATATTGTGACAACAGTGATAACACAAGTGATAACACATACTTTCACACACTCTGGCAGATTTTCACAGCACAGCGTATGTGCATCTGTCACGGTGCGTGCGAGGCAAGCAGGCAGAGTCAGGAATATAGAAATATTAATTATTTTTTTAATCATCCACGGGAAACATACAGGCTGGGGATCTCACAACAACGTAACAACATCAATGACCGGACAACGGGAGTACACTAAACGAGGATTAAATAAGGCAGACAATCACAGATAACGAGTGGGACACACCTGACACAAATGACTAATTAACTAAACTAAGTCACAGGGAGAAACAAGGAGCACATGGGGAAGTTCAACAACAAACAAAAGTGCAGGGGCGTGACAATATATTATATGCATTTATACATTTCATTTGAATTTCTTTTTCTTGTGTTTTGTCTCTGTTTTAAAAAATTTTTTCATAAATATATAGCGTTTTAGATATTTTTAAGTTCGTATATTATTTATGTAATCGATCTAGACCTATATTATCAGATCTGTAGTTGCTTTGAGATGAATAAATATGAAAGGACTTTTATCAGCACTGGGGCGGATGAGAGAAGCCCACGGGCTGCACGCAGTGACCTTTGTCAGTTTGTATGCGAGCGGATGGAAGCGAGCCCTATGTAGGGAACACGCTTCTCGCTATCATCTCGGGGGGACCACATCAGTCTCAAATCTGAAAAAAGCCAGTTTTGTTTTAATGAAGCCCAAATGTTTCTCTTCTTTCAGCTGTGCATTTTCTCCTCGAGTGAAAATGAACGTAAACAACCGTTTCCCCAAAAGAAATCATGGCATTTGTAGCGCTAATGTGTGTCTGCGTGTTAACAGCATGAAGCTTGGGTTACTAATTAGAGGCTGAAGGTTCCTCAAACTAGTAGCATGCATGTCGCTCTCTATGTAGCCCTTTTCCCCTTCATGATTTATTTACTCACTGCACTATTAATATTAAATGGACAATTCTGGATGCTGTGACGCTCACGGGACGCCTGACAGCTGCGGGAGCGGGTCTCTGATACTCACACTTCTGGTTAATTGTCCCGGGCTCGTCTAGAACGCCCAGATCTCTTGTGGCACATGAAGGGCCTGTAGACATCGTTCTGACAGGGCCGGTAAGCAGTGATCTTTCCCTGTGCCGGGGTGGTGGGGGCGTTGAGGGGAGATTACGGGCTATTTCTGTGGCACTTTGGGCCTGTTTGCGACCAACGAGGCAGACTAGCGGCTAATGAGAGAGGACAGCTGACAGGTTCAGTGGAGGCTGTGAAGCAAGAGGAAACGGCAGGGAATCACGTGGCCTTTTCAGGCAGAAAGCGAGTGATCGAGAGTCTGGCTTTCACTTTATTTTTGAGTTCAGCAGTAGAGGAATGATTCTGCCATGTCTTTGTTTACTCAACGATCTGATATATATATATGTATATATAAACACACACACACATACAGTATAAATTTGAAAAATATTTGCATATTTATATTCATGTAATTTATAAGTTAATAGATTTAATAAATAAAAATAACTGATTTTTTTTCTGAAATATATACATGCATGTGTGTGTATTTATATATACATAATAAATATACATAGCACACATACTCATATTAAGTAAACTAAAACTTTTATTTCGGATGTGATTAATCGTGATGAATTGTTTGACGGCACTAATATATATATTTAAATATTTGATCTTCATATTTATTTAAAAATGGTTCTCGCTCTATATATTTCTACTGATTTTTTAAGTGTTTTGTTGGATTCAGGTCACAATGGATAATCAATGCAATATTGCTGGTAGTGTTTTGTGTTTGCTGTCACAGAGTGAAAACAGGGTCCAGGATTGTTGTGCCACATGACATTTGATGGTTTGATGTTAGACAGGACGACTGCAGGGTCATCGTCCCGTCACCCCCGACCCCTTCCTCCCGTCACGTTTGTTTGTACCCTTGCTTTTAACACTTGAGTCTGTGGTGACCTTAACATAAGCCTGGCACCAACCGGGAACGAGAGGTTAGTTAATGTGTCGACTGGTCATGCTCCAGAAGAATAAACTCAACTACTTCATCACGGGTGTTCCCTGAGAGCAGATTATAACAAACTAGTTAAGACTTAACCTCCCGAATGATCCGTAATGTAATCTGATCAGCTCTTTCTACACTTGCTCTGTGCTTTAAGCAGTTCATATTTTGTGGATTCTTAAAAGGCTGCATGCAGATCAGATTGCTTCTCCTTCACTTGCCCAGAATATATTAAATTAGTATTTCACATCAGAGGCCTTTTAATAGGGAACGTTTCCATACGCCAAACATTTGTTATGGGCACAGTAAATAGAGCGAACTCCCTCTGTAAACTTTATGTAATAAAATCAGGCAGCTCTGCAATGTGAACATCTTGGATTCATAAATTAATAATTAACGAAGAATCTCCAGCAGCAGTCCAAAAGTATGTTCATTTTTATTTACAAACAGCGTAAGAGAGGTTTTTCTGCAGTGTTTTTTTATTTTTACAAAAGTAAAATGGAGAATAATTATAAAAATGTTATATGTATGTATATATACATAAATATGTATATAGAGAGAGAGATTTTTTTCATATATATTTTTACATTTTATTATTTATAATTTAATATAATTTGTATTATTTATTACATTTTGCAGACATAATTTTATCAATGTCCAGCAACAGTTAAACCTGAGTCTTTTCTAGTAAGAAAAAGTGATTTTCATACCAACCTATTCTGGCCATGAACTGCTCACAAAGACAAGCAGGCAGATATCAAATACATATTCACATGCATCAGTCTTCAGGTTTTCTAAAGCTAATTCTGGGCACCTCGCCTTTCCTGTCATTGCACGCACAAACCTTGTGCATTTTATCTCAGGAAAAGCAAGACATTTCCATGCCCCTTTGTGTTCTTCCTTTACTATAATAGACGTGCACAACCTTTAACACTTCTCAAGGCAACTCCTTCCCTTCCTGCCTGAACTTTCCGGCTCCGAGCCGTGGATCCAGTCCAGCTCTCATGCGTGGATCAGACGGAGATGCCAGGGGGATATTTTGTTTTACTCTGGTGAAATTTATAGCTCTTTATCAGGACTCTGCAGCGTGAAGAAACCCAACCAAAGCAGTTTATGACGTAACTAATGGAAAAGTAGGGTAAAGTCCACTGATGTGATGTGAACGCCTTAACACAACATCTTAACCCTGTAACGCCTGAAAGAAATGAGACAACAGGCAGAACATTTTTAAATCACAGCACTTTCTAGAAACTTTAGACAGAACATAAAACAAAAAACCTGATTTATATAGGATTGATATAGGGAGAATATTAAAAGCAACATTTTTGCCTAATGGTTAATTGATAGGTCATCTTTTGTTGTTGTTGTAGCTGTTAAGCACACATTTGCATTTCACTACGAATTTGCATTTATACGTTTAGCTGATGCTTTTGTCCAGAGGCCTTGTCACAGACTCAAATATATTCATAGGAAACAATGCTAGAACTATAAGGAAGCTTAAATGTGATGTGATCTTGCGAATGCCATATAGAAATCTTATTTTAGTTTAAAATAAAATAATAAAATAAAATAAACAATTTAAGTTAAGTAATCATTTATTTAATTATATATAAATTATAAATACTTATATAAAAATAATAAAACATTTTTAATCAGAGGAGTTTCTTGAAACAAAATAAATATTATATTAAATATTATTTAAATGTTATGTTTTTTATATTTTCTGTGTTTTTAGAAAGTTTATTAGAAATGTGATCTGGTGATCATATCTTCTTCAAAAATTAAATAAAATTAAATGATTTAAGTTTAGTACTCATTTATTTATTTTTATTTTATATAAATTATATTAAAAACAATAATAATTTGCTTTGTTTAAATGAACATTAAATTTAGTGCAACAAATACACACATTCTTACAATTGAGCTATATATTTAAATTAATGGGAGTAAATGTTTTATTTTATTTATTTACTTTTTCTGTTTTTATTCCAATAATGAAAACTTTAAAAGGGAATTGTTTAATTTTTATGACAAGTATGCAGTGCTCAATCTACTGCAGTTATCAAAATTTTTTTGGACAATATTTGCACTACATAATTATAATATATGACTTTCTGTCCTCATTTTCTGTTTGCACAAGGTAATTTCTTTGGCTTTTCGAGATTAAATTGTTCCTAATCGCTTTCTGAGACTCATCTGACCACATGCGTTTTCTGACAGCCTGCTAATTTGTTTTAAATAATCGAATCACAAACGTCCCAGACCTCATTTACACCTGCATTCATCGCTGGCCGACGGTGATCAGATCAGTGATGTTGTTGCTGCAGGTGTAAATGGTGCCCATTTGTCTCCAGAGGACGCCCATCAAGTCACCAAAGTTTCCGACTTACATTTGTCACGTTTGAATGACAATAGATGCCCAACGGGTCAGTTGAGTGTCCACCTCATAATTTGGAGAGGGTTTAGGATGATTGCCATGTTTTAGAGAGGTCCCTTGTGACCCGTACTCTGATCATACATCAACTGCATAAAAGCACTCAGCAGCTTTCTATGCTCAGGACCTCTGCCTTTGTGTGAGTAGAGTGTTTGTGTCTGTTGAGTTTTATTGTCATGTGCTTTCTTTCTCTGTTTTTCTTTCTAATGAGCCGCAGCATTCAGTGCAGCCTCTTATCTCCACAGCCAGAGACCTCTATTGTCTGCGCCGATAAATAATGCAGGAGCTGGTCTGTGATGGACGTCCTGAGCCTTTTGTGGTTTTCTATCGGAGTCCAACACGGACTTTTAATGTAATTAGGCTGCTCAGACTGGGTGGGACAGACACGTTCTGCACTTTTTGCTTTTAATTAGAAGCGTTAAAGTTTTATCAGCTGGATGCAATAACTTTCAGTTTAAATGGATATCTCACGCTTTTAAATGATGTTTTATTGTCTGGAACTGTTACATTATTAAAAAACTTTCTAATGGAATATTTGACCATTTTACATTCCTGAATTAAAATCCATTGTAATATAAAAAAGTTGTATTAAAAAGTAAATAGTCTTGCATAGTATTATTATTAATACTATGCAAGTATTACTATGCAAGTATTATTAATACTATGCAAGTATTTCAAAAAAATACTAATAGTTTATATATATATATTAGTGATGTCAAATGATGGATGCATATATTTTTAGAAAAATATGTTGTTTATATATTACATATAATTATGTTATAATTAGACATATTTTTAAAATACTGTATGTGTGTGTAATTATACATACATAATAAATATACAGTAAATGCAAAAAATATTTTGTGTGCAATTAATTATAACATTTTCATTTGATTTTAAACATATTTTTATTATTGATATAATTATTATTTCAATTATATACAATTTAAAAATGTAAATTAATATTAAAATATTTTTTTATTTATTTTTAAATGGCTGTTTTTCAGTTAAGTAAAAGATTGAAAAAAATCTAATTTTAAAAAGATAATTTATGCAAAGAAATTTCCCCACTGTGGGACGAATAAAGTGACATCTTATCTTATGTTATCTTTATTTAAAGTTCAATAAATGCATGTTGTTTATGCATGAGTAATCATATTAAATAATTGTGATCTCAACAAGGATTTTATTTTTAGTTGTGCAGCCCTATCATGAACGTCATTTAAGGTTAGTGTCCTAGTAAATGTCACACACACAAAAATGAAAAACAAAACAAACGTATTTTGTGACTGTTAAACTTTTTAGGCAGTTTGAATCATTTCCCTTCCATAATATAACAATTAATATTAAGTAAAATGGGTTAAGAGTCTTTTGGTCGTGTTGCTACTTTGCGTGAAGTCTTCAGGAGATCACGTCTTTAGATGCAGCTTGACAGAAAACATCTGTTTTCTTCTGAACTTGTTGGATGGCTGTTTTGGCCTCCCCTGCAGGCAGACGGTCTGCCCACCAACTTCACAGAGACGCAAAGACATAGCAGCATGAAAGCCAGCGAGATGATAGGAGGCTGGATTAGCAGGGGTTAATTACAAGCCATCGAGAGCCGCTGCTATTACGGGGCAGTTCAGCCCTCAAAAGAGAGAGGAGCACAGGCGACGTTTCATGTCACTAATTTGCCTCTTTAAAGCCAATGAGAGCAACACAGGCCACTGGTCATGCTCTGGTCATGCTGTGAACGTGTCAAACAACTGGACAGTGATCCGGGAACATAATTTGAGTTTCTGTGGATCAGAAAGTTTCCTGTTTATAAACCTTGCTCAAAATATTTCAATGTTTTTAGTGTAGAAGTCACCGCCTTTGAGTCATACATCATAAACATAAATTGATTGATGTGGTTCTTTTGAAAGAATCAGTTGAACCAATTCAGACTGAATCGAATCACATGAGTCATCTGTGTGAATCAGTCAGACCACTAATTTCTTTAATGAATCATCTCTGATGACTCACTGAATTGCATACAGTTTATAGTACATGAGACATAATTTTGTTATAATAATGGGCTGGCTTATTTCATGTTATTTGAATGTTTTGAAAATATGCCTGTTTTGGGGGAGATTGTTTCCCTCCTACTTCAAAACCAAACTCTTGAAGAAAGCATTGTAAGCATGTTTTAATTCAAGCCTCTGCTCTGCTATTATTAGCCCTGTTTCTCTCATAAACACAGCGATCCAGCATTCAAATAGCTTTCACGCTGGTTTGGAAAGATCTATATTGTGATGTAATGCATTTACAAACCAATAATAGCCTTAATTGCATAGTGATGTAGACAAGGCTAATAATAATGTGCTAATTATGAAACATACAACTGTTTCATGGTCTGTGCACCATATTTTGCTTGCATTAATCCGACGGGTTATGTCATAATGCTTAACTCAAATTGTAGTAGATATTGGCTTATGGGGTTAGAAATGGAACTAATATTTGGTTTACATTATATATGTATGTGTGCTGTGTATGTTTTATGTATATAAACACACACACACACACACACAGTATGTAATTGTTTTAAATGTATATATTCATGTTCTTATATTATATATTATATATAAATATATTTAATAAATAGACATTTTTATTTATAAATTTAATCTTGGATGCAATCGATCACTATTAATCATTTAACAGCACTAATCTCTTATTCTTTTGTAACTTGTATGAGTTTCATTTATTGTCACTCAAACATGTTCACCGTTGACCTTACATAGCTTTAGTAAAGTACCATATTATTTTAGAAAAAAATATAGGATGGTACTTATTTGTTTATTATTATGCACTGCACATAAATGAAAATAATTGAAGATTGTTTTGTCTTTAGAATTTTTATTTATTTGTTTTTATAAATTTAGAGTCTGTTTCTCTGCTTCTTCTAACACAATTAATATATATTTGGAATATCATCAAACCAAAAGGCTGAAAAATAAAAGCCTGTTTTAGTTGTACTGCTCAGCCCAACTGGCTTAACAAGTGGTGTTTTCTGAGTTCGGACCCCCTGTTGCTCACTTCTTTTCTGAAAGTCCCTAAATTCAGATCCAGCATGCTCAACACCTGTTCAGAATTCTTTCCCGGAACTTTCCCAAACAATAGCTGCTTTTCCCGGACTGTCTGACATCTGGAAAATGTTGCAGTTCTCCTTTGGACTGGATTTATAGCGAAGGGCTTCAGAGGGGGTCGAGGTACTTAAGAAGTGCTGTAGTTGTACGGTAGAAAGTCATTTTAAATAAGTGCATGAGGTTTCTTTTATGTTAGAGATGTTTTTTTGTTGTTTTATATTTGTCATTGAAGTTTTTTTTTTTTTTTTACTTTAAGTGAGAAAAATAGAGCTTGCACCTGTTTTTAGTTGCGGTAAACGACTGCTCCTCATAGTGAAACTGGCAAACAAGACAGTTCTGCAGTAATTCCCGTTTACTAGGTAACAGGGACAAAATGCTGTGTATTGTCTTTTTTTTTCCTGCGAGGGAGTACAAAAATAGCACTTTGATGCGTCATGTTTCGAATGTCTTCCTTTTCAGGATCATCCATGCAGTCCAAACAGTTTTAAGCTAGCTTCGCAATCATATTCTTTGAGTTGTAAGAGCTCTCTTAATGCATAAACACACTGCAGTGTGTGTTTAAAATTAAATGAAGTAAATGGTCCTACGTCTTAAAGGAAATGTTTTTTATAAGCTGATTTTGGGGTCTCTAAAATATGGACGCAGTCATGCATTATTTAGCAAAGCCCTCAAGGAATGCAAATGTGGCATGTGGGTTAAGCTAATGCTGATGGTGAAGGCCATTACCTCTGCAGTCTGAACACACATGGTCACAGTTTCCCTTAATGGACTTTCTAAATGCATCTAAGGGTAAATGGGTAAAATTCCATGTGTAACATTCAGCGTCAATCCAGACTGTCATGTATTATGCATATTCATTCAAAGCTAAAACGCAGTAAATTCGGGCAGCGCATTTGTACGAGTGAACTGTTATTTAGGACTAGTTCAATAGGCGAGTGCTGTAAAGTCAACTCAGTCCATGCATAAGCTAATGGCACCGCCTGTGGCCCCAGACATGAATTTCTGCCAACTCCATCAGCTCAGCTTCAAAAGCTACAGGGACTTCTGCTTGCACTGCCATATGGCCTACGCCTTGGGAGATCGGCTCTCCCTTGAGAATTGCTAAAAAGTCTTAACTTTGTTTCCACCGTTTTTGTTTTCTCAGGGCTCCAGGTACAGAAGGAGAAGGACAGGACCTCTGTCTATCAAACTCTGAAGTGCCCCGGTGCCAGCTGTATAGGTCAACCCAACCGTAACGCCACAGGACAATAGGAGGCTAACCCAGAGACTGCTATCAAAAAGAAAATAATCAAGCTCATTAGCTCTCTTCACCCCAAGACGATCTTCTCCGAAAAGATCAACAGAAGAAAGGAACTAAACGAGGAGGGAAAAAAGGCACTGGCAGCTATTTCTGATTCTCTGTGGTGAACAGAACATCTCATTTGTGATTTAAGGATTGCGGAAAAAGGATTTCCCCATGCCCTGCCCGTTTATCCTGATGCCTGTATAAATATTGCATGGAGATATCGAATCGTTCCTTTTCCAAAGAGACTAATTATAGCAAATCCCAACAGCCAGTTTGGTGCCCAAACCTCAGAGATTCTCAGAATGCCTAAAAATCTATATTACTATAATTGGATCCCTAAAATTCTTAGACACGACAGATCTTAAAGAAGCATCAAACCAGTGGTTTCATCTCCTGACGACTTCCTTGTCTTTTTTTGGGCAAGGCAGCTGCTTTGATGAAAATGAAGCCCTTAACTCCCATTGGTTCACCTTCTCCGCTGCGGCTCCTTAACAAGGGGCCCGATTACCTGCGTAGGCAGATGGATGCTGGAAGCAGGGGACAATCTGTCAGTGCCGTAGAGCGACTGGAAGCCGACAAGGCAAAGTATGTAAAGAGTCAACAGGTCATCAACACAAAGCAGGAGCCTGTGTTAGTTCCCTGTGCAACTCCTCCACCGGTGCCCCGTCGCAACTTTACAGTGTCTACTCCTTCAACGCCCGTTCTCGTGGTTCGGAATCAAAGGGTGCCTTTCTCTGCACCATTTCTCTCACGGGACGAAAACGAGGATGACTCCAGGAAAGAGAACTGTCGGAAGGAAACCGATGTGGAAACCAAGAACCGCAACAACGCAAACAAGCCTCCTGTACCTTCTCCAAGAACTCCATTAGTTGCACCGCATACTGCACCGATAATGCGCAGGAGCAACGGCAAGCGAATGCTGCGTCCAGACTCCCTGGTCATTTACAGACAGAAGAAAGAGTGCAAGACTCCCAGCGGAGGAGGAGAAAATGCCAACTTAGAGGTCAAGGGATACAGCTTCGTACGACGGCTCTTCCAGGGATCCATGCGCGAAAAGAGCAGTGGGAATGAGGCTCAGAAAATGGTGATAAACGAGGAGAAAGCTGCTTCCTCTCGAGACGGGGATTCGCGAATGTCTTGGTCCAACGATAAAGACACCGTCGACGGCGGGAATGAGACCAGGCGATCGAGCAAATCCGAGCGAGAACATTCAATGCTCGAGACGCAAATCGATAACACTGGTTTTCAGGAGAAGCAATCGAAAAACTGCATGATCAACTGCTTGATCAACAATAATGACATGGACCCATGGAAGCCAGTCGTTCCTCGGATGCGATCTGATTTGAAACGCTCCAAGTCAGAATTGGGACTACGCTGCTCGCTAGCCATGTCAGAGCAGGAACGCTTCTTCGACTACTGTGGATTGGACCTGGATATGGTGGAAAGGCTCGGACCGGAGAACTTTCTTAATGGGGCGAGTTCGGTCGACACGCTCTCGCTGCTACTGAGGAGCGTCGGAGGCGGCGGCTCGGAGCCCAGCGAGTTTTCCCGACACTCCGGCGAAGGGCTTTTCCAGGAGGAGCTTGCCGAGCAGATCCCTACAGGTGTGTCCATTATCGAGAGAAATGCTCGGGTCATAAAATGGCTCTACGGTTGCAGGAACGCCGTCCAGGAGGGTCCTAAAGAGTCTACTGTTTGATTATCACGGTCACTAAACACGTGACTTTCCGGAGCCGTGTTGCAAAAACGTTGCTGTATTTATTTCCCACGAAACATTGTATTTAAGAGATTTGTTTGGCTTTTCAAAGCCAGTACGAGAACATTTGTGTTATTATGTGTACGTCACATATGAAGCTGCCAATCGACACTTGCTTTCATGACCTACACTGTGGCTTTGTCAAAATCGCCCCCATACCCTCATTCACTATTCCCTACATTACTTTACTAATACAGTCCACTCAAAGGAGTGGATGAAAACAAAAGGTTGCACTTCATTTTGATAGTTTTACTAACTATAAGTAACTTTATAACTACATGTCAAATAATTCTCTTTAATTTGCAACTACATGCGTCTCAGAGTAGACTGTTTAGGGTTAGCAGAACAAGTTTCTCATAGCCAGTTTGTTGTAAACCCATAAAAATAGGGGTTGCAAAGTTACTTACTGTCTAAAGTGGACTATCAAAATAAAGTGTTGCCAAACAGATAAGCGAATTTGGACACTAAATGTGGTTGTGGCCTCATTTCTCACATTGCATGGCTATTCACTAGCAGCCTGTACAGTTATTATTACAATGCATTATGGGATTGAATGAGTGCACTCACTAATGTCCACTACGGTTTCAGACTAGTGCACTATAGAGTGTAGGGGGCGATAATGATGTATATTAAGCGATGTCATCTCCTATTCTCTGTAAATAGAAATAATCATGATTCCGTCCTGTTACTTCTGTTCAGAAACGAGTGTTATTTGTTGAGCGTAACTTAAAGAACGTGTCATCCGATGAATAATTTAACATTGAAAACCACTAAGCTTTTTCTCTGGGGCTGGGGAACCATGAGTGCATGAGTGTTAAATGAACCATGTGTACCTCATTTCCCAACTGTCCCTGTTTAGTTTGTGTGTTGCCTTTTTTCCTTAAACGCAGGAGTTGGAACAAACACACAGAGGACCCCTGTGGGGATATTAATGCACTGAATTGGAGAAAGAGACGGAGTGAGAGCTATATATACTGCTATGAAACGTATTTTTAACACTGAGTGTATGCAAAGAAAAAGGCAGGGCCTTAAAAGCAACCTGAGTTTGAGTTTTATTAACTTATGCCAAAGAAACGTGCTTTGTACTGATGTACGATATGTTCCAAACCCTATCGAGCTGCCTTGAGTGAATGCCGTTCACGGAGTTCGATATTAGCATGGTACTAAGCTAATAACTTTGGGTGAAAATGGCATGTTTTTATTAATATGCAGAACAAAATATTTTTTCAGTGTTAGGAAGATTACTTTGGAAATGTATTAGGTTACAGATTACAAGTCACTCTATGTAAAATATAAAAAATAGTGTTACTATATTACCTTATTAAAGCAATGTAACTGACGTTTTGAGTACTTCTCTATATTTCTAACAAATGTTTTCAACTGTTAATAATTCTGAAACATTTCAAATCAGGGTTAATATTACAGCATTACTCAACACTGTTAGACTCCTTCCCTTGTTCATCTCTAGAATTCAGATGATAATAATTGAATTTTAAAGCAGAGCAGACTTGAGATTGCTCTAAGGTTAAATACAGATTTCAAACCATAACAAGAAACGCTTATTAGGTATGAAATCAAATCTTTGCATAGCTATGACAGGAACCACTAAAATCTAACAATGCCTGGGGAAAAAAAAATGCTTATGCATAACCCAAATAGGAAATGAAACAGCTGGCAAATAAGCATGTGTCCTATTCTGTCTCATAAACTCCTGGAGAATTGGTGTCTCATCTTTTAGAGCAGTCAATGCATTTTGGGAATGAAATCAGTCAGTCTGTATGTGTGTGAAAATATTCATATGTAAGTCCTTTGTTGCCATTTTTATAAGTAACTGAATTACACATTTTTTTCTTAGTAACTGTAACAGATTTACATTTATTTTGTAATTAAATTGCATAATTACTTTACATGTTACTAGTAACTCCCCAACACTGATGTATAAACAACAAATCTTTGATAATAATGTTTTTTCCCTGTGCAGTTTCAAATGGTCTTTTTCGTAAAGGATGCATGTGCAAATTTGACTTTGGCCAAAACTCTATTGTACAAGGCACCGCAATTTTGCTCTAAATTGCAAATATGAATTTCTGAAAGGGACCAAAAGTAAAACTTTAAGAATCAGTTGTTAATAAACAAATGGTAGCTGCTCACTAGGGTTTGGAACCAAATACCTACAACATGCAAATTGGTCAATTTGATTACAACTTTGCATCTAAGGTTGTACCTGATTACTGTGATGATAATTTATGGTTGTTTGCACATTTCTCCACAACGCAAGTAACAGTTCCTACGCAGAAGCAGTCTTCAATATGCACTTGATCTCGCTGTTTCTGTGTTTAACTCACAAAAGTACAGCTTTCAGCAAAGTAGAGGAAGACAGTGAGAGACCTGCCGGGCAGACACTCACTCCCAGTGTGTTTTCGTATTGAAGGAGACTTTTGAAAACTCCTACCATCTGAACGCATCAATCAGATACTGAAGCCCTTGTCAGAGGCATTAATCAGGCTCTATGATACCACTGATAAATGAAGCAAAAGTTTGCTGTGGCATGCACAGGTCAGAGAAAGCTGTGACCTTTCCTTTCAAACTTTTTCATCCCCAACGTCCAAGATACATTCAGTCTTCCACAGCACCCGAAATCTCTCTCTCTCTCTCTCTCTCTCTCTCTCTCACATGTTTACAGTCCATGTGTATATGCTTCCATAAAGAGGAATTTAGATTTCAACCCAAAGAGATATTACAGAGAAAGTCCTAATAAAATCCTATTTCTGAAAAACTGTGTGAATTTGTGTTTTGTGCCGATATAGCTGTATGTTTTTGAGAGTATGCTATGAAAACGGTTTGCTGCTAATATTTCTGTGGAGACCATGATGCATTCAAAAGTTTGATGTAGGTTTAAAATAAAAAGACACAAAATAGACATTTATAATGATACAAAAGATGTATCATTCAAATATTTACTATTCTTTTGAACTTTCTATTCATCAAAAATCCTTTAAAATGAAATGTATTACAGTTTCCACAAAAACATTCAGCAGCACAACTGTTTTCGACATTGAGATTCATCTTTCTCTTAAATTCTTATCCAGTAATCATTGCCAACTGCCCAGGTGCGTCATGTTTCCCAAACCAGGTAAGGTGTGGAAACACTTAACGTGATGTCATTGGAAATAAAAATGATTGCATGTGTAATGCTATAAATCAAAATACTCTGAAGTGAGCGCTGCATGGCGGCACAGAGCT
>JAUCMU010000030.1:21236280-21251839 GCA_032275025.1 Enteromius treurensis | reverse complement strand
AAACAAGTTTACCAAATAAGCCAGGTTTATTTCAGTTAGTCTGACTTATTGCCAGTTCATTTGGTTTAAAATAAGTCTGACTATCTGCCATAAGCCTGGTTTATTTGGTAGACTTGTTTTATGGAACAGGCCCCTGGTTTGCTAATAAGTCATGTTATTTTTTTCCAGTCATTTTGGTGTTGTTTGTTACAGCCTGCACTGACGCCTGCTGTTCATTATTGGTAATAACAAGTTTACCAAAACTTGGGCTAAACGCATTATAACCCCTGGAATATAATTCAGATATAGTAAAATCTTAAAACACGATTTAAATCTTTTGCAACATAACTTTATTATATCATAAAATAAAACATCAAAGCAGGAAAGCTCACCATTCAATGAGACTTCTGACAACAGAGACTCACCGACAGCAGACACAAAGCACCTTCCAGACATTGTGCAGAAACACTTATATTACACTTCAGGACTTGAGAGACAAAACAAGAACATTGTGAAACAGACAGCACACTGCATTAAACTACACCAGACACATATTTTGTAAACTGACACCCTTTAAAGTAAAATAAAATAAAACTTTAAAATAAACATTCCTCAACTGTATCAATTGCATTTCTAAATATACAATACATAAAAAGTATTGTACACCATATAAAATAGTATCATTGTGTCATTGATCTGATTCATACTACTTTTTTTCTTGGTGACACTCTTCCTCTGGGGTTTTCAGAATGCATTTAATCTTAATGTTTACTGGGCTAATTATTATTACACCTAATCCTGATCACATAAATCAATGACAATAATAAATGTATTCACCTCATTATGACATCATTCACTTCTAGATTATTTGGCCGGTTGCAGTGAACGGTTGCTAGGCTGACTGCCAGGTCATTGCTAGGGTGTTCAGAATAGCTGCTGCTGGTTGCTAGAGTGTTGCTAAGCTGTTATGACTGGTTGCTAGGGTGTTACAAGGTGCTGCTATCAAGCTTAAACTTTTTTGTAGGGGACTGATTTCACTTGACAAAAAAAAAAAAGTTATTTTAAATAAGTTTGATTTTAACTATCTATCTATATCTATCTATATATGTACAGTGTGTATAGACATAGATATAGATATTTCAGATATGTATACAATTAATATCCCTGATTTCTACAGTGTGTCATTTCTACTGAACCACATTCAATTGCCAAAATAATGATAATTTAGCATTTTATCATTAAATATGGATGCTAAGGTGTTTCTATGCTGTAATATTGAGCTGGACTGATGTCACTAACCTTATTATAATATTGTACAGTTGTTACTATATTACTTTTTCCCCAAGTTATATTAATCTTTCATCTAATTCCCTGATATTTTTATTTTCTTTTCCTTTTTGTTTTGTCTTTTTTAAAGTGTACATTAAGTGTGTAATGTATGAAATGCAAAAATAATAATTATTTAAAATTTTAGCAAAAAAAAATGGTTGCTAGGGTGTTGCTAAGCTGTACTGGTTGCTTGCAAGGGTATTTCTAAGCAGTATTACTTAAACTAACCTTCTTACTAGGAAACTACTTTCACTTTTTTTTTTTTTACAGTGTTTTTAAGTGAAGTGTGTAATTTCTTCTGCACCAAATGGAACTACAAAAATAATGATGATTCAGTGTTTTATCGCACAAAATTATACACATCACCTTTACTGAACAGACGTTTCCCATGAGCGGCAGTTCCAACATGAATGCCAACCAGTTCAAGCCCAGAGAGGCCACAGTGTCGGTCACGCTCAATGCTTTTAAACGGTTTTAGTGAAATGCGATCTCCGTACATCTGTGTGATAAGACTCGTATGAAGCACTGTGGCCCCTGTGGTCTGAACTGTGATAACCTGCTCTTTCTGTTGGCTAGTTACTCTTGGCCATGCTTTTAGTCTTCAGCTCAGCCAATTTGTTGGTGACAAAGTTCCACTTGAAGGCCGGAGTGTCTTCACTCTCTCCTCCGAGCGAGGCGTATTTGGAGAAGCTGTTTCCTGTGCCGGTGTCACCCGCCTCGGCCTCCTGCCCGACCTGCTGTTCTCCGTATTCTGCTCTCGCCCCGCTCTCGTTGCACACCTCCTGACTGCCCTCATCTCCTGTCTCATCGGCCTCCGCTTGCTTCATCGCAGCCGCTTGGTGCCACTTAGTCGCAAAGTTATCCCAGAATCCAGTGCTGCGCTTGTTGAATCGAGGAGGCTCTTCAGGCTTCACTGCCAGTGGACTGGAAAGGTAATAAAAGCAACATAAAATTAAATTGATTTTGATTATTTAGTTTTGTACTGTTCAAAACTGTAAAGTTCAATCAAACTGCAGTTGTTGTTGTTGTTGTTTTTACTAGGTTAAAAAAACTGAATAACTAACTAGAATATGATAGCATAATGAAAATAATAAAAAAGTACTTTTTTCTGTTTTTGCAAATAAATTCATCATATCTAAATATATATTATGTGTGTGTATATACAGACACACACACTTATTCAGCATTAAAGACATTTATCACACCACAGAGGTTTTCTATTTTAAATAAATGCTGTACTTGTGATTGTTTTATTCATCAAATAATTTGTTTTTGTTTTGAAATATATTCATATTGGTTATATATATATATATATTTTTAATTATGCATTGAATTTACCAAAGTGGGAGCAAAGACATTTATAATTTTATTTATATATATATATATATATATATTTTTTTTTTTCATTCATCAAGACTTCACAAAATATTCCTGCAGTACAACTGTTTTCAACATTAATAATAATCAGACATGTTTCTTGAGCAGCAAATCAGTATATAAGAATGATTTCTGAAGGATCATGTGACACAGAAGACTGGAATAATGATACTGAAAATTCAGCTTTGATTTCTGGAATAAATTGCACTTTATAATTTATTCAAAGAGAAAAGAGATATTTAAAACTGTAATGATATTTCACAATATTTGTTGTATTTCTGATCAGATATGTGCAGACCTGCGAGATTAAAGTATCTTACAGACCCCAAACATTTGAACAATAATTTATATCTTAAAAAAAGGTAAGTATATTACGGTAATGACTGATCATCATCATCATGATATATTTCCTGTCTGTTGCAAGTAGGCTATAGAACAATCAGTGACTAAAACATTTGGTCATAATGCTTTCCCAGTGAAAAAAATGAATTAAATGCATCACAAGACTCACTGATCTGCTGCAGGCTGATTGTCTGCCTCAAGGAGTTGGTGTTCATCATCCTTGTTGAATAGAGACGAAACACTTTTCCAACCTTTAGCTCCGGCTCCCTGCATCTGAGCAATGAACACAATGCCTCAGACCAACAAACATTTCAAGCAGTTAGCCTGTGAGATATATTATAATTGTATAACAACTTTATTTGTTAAACATCACATTTGTTAACATGTGGATACATTTACACCTGTGTCTAAAGCACACTTTTACTGTTTGTAGTATTTCGTTTTCTTTCCAAAGCTAACAGAAACTGCATTTTATTCAATAAGATAATTATTAATAATATTTATTTTCCATATTTACTCTCTTGGCCAGCTGTGTCATTGGACTGGGTCCTTCATCAGACTGGATGGGCGTAATATCTTCAGCAGCATCAGTAACCTTCACAGACACACATTCATCAAAGAGAAAGTTATACTGATAAGTGTGAGGTAAAAACAAACAGTAGATAATGTGTTACAGAAGGTGAAAATGTATTCACTAATTCAAAAGTTTACAAAAAGGTTTACAATCAGATGAACAAAATAGCAGACAAAACTAGTTTGGGCTACATACATACATGAACGTGATGAAAATTAACATTTTGTCTCCCTCTTGTGGTTCGTAGCGAAACTACATCAAGATCATTATAACTCCAGGGTAAATAGTGAGAGTTTTCAGGCAAATATATAAAAATAATACCATTATCAGAGCAGCACCATATTCAATTTATGATATTTAATGAAAATGAGGCTGTGAGGGACTGAAGATATCGTTGTTGTCTCTGTGTAAAAACCGCGCATGCGTATTACATGTTTAGTGCGCAGACGTTTTTAAAGTTGTTGTCTTTGTCACTGTTCACACAATTTTTCATTTTTAGTACTTTGTTAGATAACTGTAGGCTACCCAAAGTTTATGTAGCTAACACAGACTCGTTTTCATCCGCATTACATTTAATATGGCGTCTAACCTAAGTTATATTATCTGTCTAAAACGATAAGACTAGTTCAGCTTGACCTGAGTAAACCTACCTGGTGGCAAGATTGAGACAAGCTAACTAATTTAGTTCGTTTAAAAATAATAAACATGTAAATCAAAAAATGGATGGCATATAATTTGAAAACAACACATTTCAAGCAACTCAAGTCTGTATTTACTATGTGTAATATTGATTCCTGACTGAAAGAAAAGGACATGCAGTGTTTATCTTGACTAAGCTGCAGTAATCTGTTGGCATTGCTGTGTTGTAGCAGGCTGTGGAAACTATGCACGTTCACTGGTAAGCGAGAGGTCACACAGACAGCCGAGAACTGTGAGGAATCCGCCAACAAAGCCCAACACACCCAAGTGTATGCTATCCGTCTCCGATCATTCGCTGGAATGCCATCCCCTTTAGATCTAGTTACAGGCCTTTGAAAAGTGGGTCAAGGTTTCCCTTGATCAGATACATGGAAGAATATTTGAAATATTTGAATGCATCCTGACACCTAGGATTGCATTCATTAGGTTTTTAAAAACACACACTCTAGCCAATTAACATTTGATTGAGGAATGGGAGAAAAAGTTTTGTGGTTTTATTTCTTAGGGTAGCTATTTGGAAATGAATGTTCCAAAAAGGTGTTTTTGCAGTGATGCAATCGAAGAACCATTTTTATTCACAAACTAACCATTTTGAAGAACATTTAAAACATCTAAAGAACTTTTTTTGAATATTAAGAACCTTTTCTGCATTTAAAACATTCAAGGTTCTTCGTAGAATCTCTAAGAGGGTGAAGTGATCAGAGGCCAGAAAAAAGACTGATATACTGGTCAGGCAGAATAAATTGTAGAATGCATATTATTTAAAATTGTATTTTGTAATACCGCTGGTTAACCCTGCTTTTCTATATATAGGAATTGTAATTTGTCAGTGAAAAACTCATGTTGGTCTGTGCAAATATTTGTCGTTGTAGTAGTTGAAATTTAGGATTTAGTTATTTTCTTAATTTAAATGATTGGAGTACTTAAAAGGTTGCCAGATAAACACACTCAAATGTAGGCCTAAATTTAATAATTATGCATGTAAACATTTTCATGAAAAAAACCTTCATGTGTTTTAAAT
This sequence comes from Enteromius treurensis, assembly GCA_032275025.1. Classification (NCBI taxonomy): domain Eukaryota; kingdom Metazoa; phylum Chordata; class Actinopteri; order Cypriniformes; family Cyprinidae; genus Enteromius; species Enteromius treurensis. The sequence continues at coordinate 21,246,518 of JAUCMU010000030.1, read as the reverse complement.
ACACAATAAACAGGTTTATGTATGATCAATAAATCAAGTTAGTTTCGATCTCTTAACTCGTTTGAACTTTTGCATGGTCCACAACTATTCTAATAATATCCCCAACTTTTTTAAAATAGAATTTTCATCTAATTAGATTTTTAAAAAGCTTGTGATTTTTTAGATATCTTACCGGTTTATGTAGCCTATCACTGACAAATATGCATCACATTTAGTTTCTAAGTTTATGTTAAAACTCTGTTATTCAAATAGATGGAAATGACATATGCAAACATATCAAATAGATCATTCTTAATTTTAGAAACTTTTTCCAAATACATGTTGACTCATATCTTAGCCCATGTTGAGTGTTTAGTGTTTATTTAGAGTTAATCCAGTGGATTTACCTCTTCTACCACGTCTTCCTCCATCTCCGGGTTGAGGGTCTTCATGACCTTACTCTTATAGACTTTCCACAGGGGATTCATGACGGACGCCTTCAAAAGATCCTCAGTTGTGTGCAAAAATTCATAAAACAGTCTCTCTACGCCACCATCAACAAACTCCCAGCCTTAGTTTAGATTTCGGTCTTTAGCAATACCCCTGTTCCATCAGTAGTCAGTGTTCAGTGCAAAAACAAAACCAGCTTATCCTCATTGTCTTTATGCCCACACTTTATATGAAAAGAAAAACTTCTTGGGCTGCTGGTTGAGTCCTTGAATTCAGTGTGAAGTAGACGAAAGAGGCAGTTTCAGCAGTGAAACACACACACTGTGACACAGCTCAAAAGCCCAGCATCGGTTACCTGGAAACAGGTGTAGGTTTCCTCCTGAATATTTCAAGCAGCTCCGCTAATAGTTGAGCTTCATTGTTAGCCGCTTTAAGAAGAGCAGGCAGTGTAACACTAACCCAGCTGAATCAACATATACAGATGCCATGTTTCAGTGGCCAATAAGGTCAGATCTTCATATAGTCACAATGTGCTAAGATGTTATTATTCAAAGCTTTCTATAATTGTTTTCAGAAAACACCAATACAGGTTTGAGGTTTTGAATGCGCCCATTTGCATTTTTAATTTTTTGCCATTTTAAATAATCTTTTTTTTTCATTACTCGAAATGAAGATGAATATAATATATAAGATATATATTGGCAACTAACTTGTAAAAATTAGTAATTAAAATATATTTAAAAGTACTGAAATAAAGCTAAATAAAAATATTAAAATATTTGTAGCTGATGAAAATAACAAAAGCATGCACATAACAAAATTACAAATAAAAATCTAAATGGAAAATATTTTAAAAATAATTTAAAATATTAATAAATTTCATGATAGTATATAAATAATTCAATGGTAAGTTTTTTTTATTATTGTAATGTTTTTTACAATGTTTTTTTCCCTTTTTTTTTTTACTGTACTCATACATTAAAGGCAGAATAACAAATCATTATATATAAATATTAAGCAATTTAAACAAACCCATGAATATCTATCCATCCACCCATTTTAAAATTAATAAAAAACTCAACTGGCCACAGATCAGTAGACAAACATTTAAGAAAGTGTAAATTTATCACAGCAGCAGGGATGGCAGCGAGCAGTGTTTAACATTGACATCTCCACCTCTGTGTGTTTTCACTAACCTGTGCTTTCATAATTACTACAGAGGCCTGTGCGCGTCAGTCATAGAATCCAGCTAATCGAATGATAACGTTTGTTGTGTGATTTCACCTGACACATTAGTTTCCTGTAGCTCGTTTCTCGTTAACCTGATCTGAAGTTGCCAGCGCAATATATGGAGACAGACATTATTAAAAATGCATGAGGTGTCACTCAACTTTGGAACATCTGTGGTGGTTGCTGATATACTGGAGGATGATTTTTAGTTTACTATTTATAGATCGCCTTTACGTTCATTGACATGTACATCAAGGCCTTTATTTGAAGCTGCAGCTCAAGTCTCAAAGCATTTCACTGCAATAATGTGACTTCATCATTTATTTCAAATGCAAGCCAGATTCTTTAAGGTTTGAAACCAGTAGGTTGTAACTTTAAAGCGGCGTGAGGTAGAAACACTGTATTTTAGAAAGACACACAGGGAAGATCTCTCAGACCTGTTGATGTGCTGCATTGAGTTTCACTGGTTTCCATTATTCAGAGGGCTCTGGCACAGCTATTCATGCCTGGGAACTAAATCCTCCTCCTGTCACAACCAATCAGAACAACAGTCCCAAAATGACTACAAAAAAAATCATATTTGCTGAAAGGTCACTCCCCCTCAGGCTGTCCAAGATGTAGATCAGTGTGTTTCTTCAGCTTGCTCACCAATAAATCCTCTGCAGTGAATGGGTGCCTTCAGAATGAGAGTCCAAACAAATAATAAAATCCTCCATGCCAGTAATCCACATGACTCCAGTCTTGTGAAATGAAAAGCTGCATACTTGTGCAAACAAATACAAAATTACAAGGTTTTTAACTTCAAACTGTTGCTTTTGGCTAAAATCAGAGTCTTTTATCCTTCATATTGTTTCCTCCAGTGAAAAAGTGGTCTAAATCAGGAGAGAAACATATACAGATCAAGCACCGTTTACAAGCCAAAACAGCTCAAAACAAATATTTGATTTGGATTTTGATGTTATTGACAACAGCAGACTGACTTTTTCACTGGAGGAAGCATTATTATGGATTATGGCCTGAAACAATGTTGGACTGGAGCAGTGTGGAATATTGTGATGTTTATCACTGATGCAATGCTCCATTTCTCCAGATCTGATGAAGAAACAAACTCTACATCTACATCTCAGACGGCCTGAAGGTAAAAAAAAATGTTCAGCAAAGTATCCTTTTTGGGTGAACTATTCCTTTAAATGAATCATTCACCCAAACCTGACAATTATGTCATTAAAATAATGCATGTGTGGGTTATTTGCAGTATTGTACAGTTGCGAACAATCCTTTAACATACAATGAAGTCATTTAGTAAATTTCCCAACTGGGGTGTGTGGAAACTAATGTCATTGCCCTGCTATAGTTTGCAGGTGGGGCCCTAGAAACCATGAGATAGCACGAGTACAAAAACATCTCACTGACAGGATTGAGCATGACTTATAAGCAGAAACAACATGTTTAAAGCTCCACATGCATCAAAAGAATTACATCTGACAGACCTGACATCATAATATGCCATCCGCTAAAACTTTCCAATCTGTTACGGGTTCACCAAAATGCTAAAAAAAAAGGCGGTGCTGTGCGAGTGAAGAAGGACAACAAAAATCTTATCTAAGAATGTTTTGTGAAGAAAAACATTCTTTGATAAGATCAAAGCGTAAATCAAAGCGTGGTAATGACAGCATTGTGTTTACGCACCTATGGGAACTAACAGTAGCACCCACATGACTCAACTGTTTATTTGATTTAATGTGACTTATTTTACCTTTATTTAAACAAGCCACTTTAGGACATGACTCTGATTTACAACGACGCCCCGAGTGAGAATGCAGTGGGAAAAGATAAAAAAACTTGGTAACTCTTTAGGTTCATTAGTTAACATTAGTTGAATGAACCAGAATTTATTAATCTTAGTTCATGCTAATTTACTAATGCATTATTAAAATCACAACATGTGTTTATTAAGATTAACCAAGATGAATAAATACTGTAATAAATGTATGTTCCTATGAATTGATACATTAACTAATGTCAACAAATCACGCCTTGTTGTAAAGTGTTGCCACAATGCTTTTGTGGAAAAAAGTAATGCCACATGCAAATGATAAACTTTCAGTATTTAATTACAATTTCTGTTCTGTAGCTTTTTTTTGTTTGTTTTTGTATAATAAGCAGCTGCCTGGCTAATCTTCATTTTTTTCAAGTTATTTATATCACCTTTCTGGATAGAAAACAGTGCTGCTCGTAGTTTATTTGACATAAAAAGAAATTTGAATTAATAACAAGAGTCAGATCACAGAAATCTCACTGATATATCATTCCTTATTATTTACGTTGCTGTGCTTAATACACGACTATCGTTAGTTGTGTTATTTAATTTTATATTACCTTTTTTCTGTGACTAATCAGATAAATAAGAAAGTAAAAAATATAGAGAAAAAGAGTTCAAAATCAAATCATAATGGTTATTAGACATATCTAAAATGATATTGCACAGATAAACCATTTTAAATATTGCTTTGAAAAATAATCAACAGGCTACTTGCTCTGTGCGTGGTATTTTATTTTATTTTATTTTTTTACAGTAATGCGGATTTTGAAAGTCATAGTGACGTGTGAATCCAACTTCCACTAATTAATCCTCATCAGCTCATTGTTGTACACAATTTGGTTACATAATTTTCTTTAGTTTTTTCAACTATGCACTTTAATTTCCACTTTTTTACATAAAGGTCACATTACTGTCCTAAAAACCTTTTACCCTGCCTTTAATATTAGTTTTTGATTGTTTGTTTGACTAATTTTAAAATGGCATTTATCTATAGATTTTATTGTTTTGTTCTCTTCCTAAAACTTGCTAGGCCAGTATATGCATATTATTTCATGTATAGCCTAACAAAAAGAGGAAAACGTAGTTTTGAAAATTCCTTTTATAAGCAAATTATCACAGTCTCCCAATCATTTTGCCACTGATTTTGTTGGTTTACTTCAGTTATCATTGAAGAGCTTCACATGTGATCAAGGTAAGTATGACTTGAATGTTAAATATAAAATATGACAGAATATTTAATTGTATTTCATTTCTAATCAAGCTCTAAGTTAATTGTCAGATTATACAAAAAAGTGTTTATTATTACAAAAATGAAAAGAGGTGGTCAATACAAAGTAACTGTAACAGTGAGGTTGAGCTATAGGCAATATATGCATGGCAGTTCTCTGGGATAAAGCATAATATATCACAAAAAGTGTCAGATGTGTATTAATTTGTCAATAACAGAAACAATATTTTAATTCCAGGGTTTATAGTTTCAGTCTACCAGAAGGGCTGGATCTGGATTAAAGCCTGGGCAGGTTTATAGGGTGAGGCATCGTTTATTAGAAAGACACCCATAACAGACGATTCATTCACCTCAGACACACAGGGAACTGCTGATTATCCTAGTTACAGCTTTTGTTGAGCGCTGTTCGTTAGAGGTACTTTTTTTTTTAAACAGAACCACCAGATTTGAGATATTTGTGTGCAATGATGAAGAATTTATTACTGTGGCTTAAACTATTGCTATTTCTCACTCAGCTTGTGAACATGGAGCCTTTGTCTTCAGCAAACACACAGTTCTCTTTAAACCTTTTCAAGAAGATCAGCGGAGGAAACACTTCAGGAAATGTGTTCTACTCTCCGATCAGCATCTCCTCGGCTCTGGCCATGGTGTCGCTCGGAGCGAAAGGAAACACAGCGACGCAGATGTTTAAGGTGATCTCGCTTTAATGCATTTTTTTATGGCAAGTTGTTTTTCCTTTAATCTACAAAACAGAAGTGACAGTTGCATTCTCCATTCATTCAAATGGAATTCAAGTCCAAACTTTAAAGGAATTCCATGGAATGCTGCCACATTCCTGATCTGAGAAGTGACTAATGTGGGATTTTTTTCTTGGATAATGAGCTTTATGCTGGTACAGACCATTGTGGTGACATGTTAGGAATAGTTCACCCAAAAATTAACATTTTGTCATCATTCACACACAAGTAGTCCTTAACCTGTATGAATTTCTTTGTTCTGCCGAACACAAAAGAAGATATTTAAAAAAGGTAACCAGAATGTTTTGGGTCACTATTGACTTCCATAAGTTGTTTTTTTCTACCATAAAAGTCAATGGTGGCCCAAAACAGCCTGGTTACAAACTTTCTTCAAAATATCTTCCTTAGTGTCCGGCAGAACAAAGAAATTCATACAGATTTAGAACTGAGTAAAGGATGACAGAATTTTCATTTTTGGGTGAACTATTCCTTTAAAAAGCAGTACACGGAAAGATTGTGTTTCAGATAGGACTAAATGATCCATCTGTGTCTTTTCAGTTGAATAAATCAAAATGGTGTTTGAATGCACTATTTTAAACTATTTGACAATTTCATTCACAGTTTAACTCCATTGTGGGGTTGCCTTTATTAATTCTACCAAATAATGCTGTAGGTTTTGGGTTTTACTAATCCTGCCAAGCCTGATGCTGCGACTCCAGTTCCTCCTCAGCAACCCCAGAAGCCCCAGATATCATGCGGGGTCAAGGGTCAACATGACCCATCAATGACACAGCAAACCCAGACGCCTGAGCTACCTCCCGCACTCAAGGTTTAGGATGAGTATTCACATGAAACGCTAACTTTATGTCTTTTATGATTGGTGCATGTAGATTGTGAGCTTATCTAATTAACCTTGATATTACTGATGCCAACAGAAATCTCCTGCTCAGTCAACACCTGGACAAAAGACTGAGGACCAGATTCATTCCAGCTTCAACAAGTTTATGAGTGAGCTGAAGAAACCTGGAGCTCCGTACGTGTTGAGTCTTGCCAACCGTCTCTACGGACAGCAGTCCTACCAGTTTGTGGAGGTAAGACTCAAGGCAAGTAATTCAGGGTCCTGGAAATGTTCTCAACACTTATTATATTTGCGCACCATTTTTGGTCTCTTACAGAAATTCCTTAATGATGCAAAAAAATACTATGAAGCTGGACTGGAGAAGGTGGACTTCGGTATGAAATCAGAGGATGCACGTGTCAACATCAACAAATGGGTGGAGAAAAACACTCAAGGTATAAACAACCTTGTTTTGGCAGCACTAGGTACAGCAGAAATCGCAATGTTTGGCTACATGGGCACTTGAATTGAGCTCAATTAAACCAACCAGTTCAGTTCAAACCAATGCTCAAAGTGGCCAATTCTCGCTTATAATTTAGGGAAGATTAAGGACTTGGTGCCACAGGGAGCCATCGATGCCATGACGAGACTTGTCTTGGTGAACGCCATCTACTTCAAGGGGAACTGGGAGAAGAAATTCCCAAAGGAAGCCACCAAAGAAGGACAGTTTAAGCTGAACAAGGTGAGATTTCGTGTTCTTATTTTGTTTTTTAAAAACAGAAAAATAAGCTGCAGTGAGGCGTTGCAAATGTGGTCATTGATGCTTTGCAGACTCGAACTAAACCAGTGAAGATGATGCAACAGAAGGCGCAGTTTCCATTGGCATTAATCCCAGAGATAGACAGTCAGATTCTGGAGCTGCCGTACGTCGGGAAGAATCTCAGTATGTTGATCATCCTTCCTAACGAGATTCAAGATGAAACCACTGGCCTTCAGAAGGTGAGACAACACTGATTATACTCCTAAAAATGAGGTTTCCACTGTGAAATGAAAAGGTTCCATGGATGTTAAAGGTTCTTTACTGAACAATCAATGCAAATAACCAGAGTGTATTTGGTTTGTTGTTTGATTATATGTTAACAGCAAATAAATGTCAAGAGTTCTTAGTATTCCTGTGGTTTAAAAAAAATATTCATACTGTTTGCATGTCTCATCAAGCTTGAAAAGGCGCTGACCTACCAGAAGCTGATGGAGTGGACCAAACCCAGCATGATGCGTCAACAGGAAGTTCAAGTATCTCTCCCCAGATTCAAGATGGAGGAAACCTATGATATGAAGAGTCTTCTGATCAGCATGGGAATGGAGGATGTGTTTGATGGCGGGAAGGTCAATCTTTCAGGCATGTCGCACAACAATGATCTGGTGGTTTCGAAGGTGATTCAAAAAGCTTTTGTTGAGGTAAACGAGGAAGGAACCGAAGCGGCTGCAGCCACCGGAGCTGTCGTCACCAATCGTTCATTTGTGCAAATGTTTACTGCAGATCATCCGTTCCTTTTCTTCATCCGTCATAATCCCTCCAACAGCATTCTGTTTTATGGATGCTTCTGCTCTCCTTGAAGATGGTAATGATGGATAATTCAGATTTTATGTGTTTCTCCAATAAATGAAGTCTATTAAATAATTTTAAACCATTAATATTGTCTGCATTTACTTTTACGGCACTAACTATTGAAGTTTGACACAACAGGCAACAGAATCAAAAACATATAAATGAGAGATAGATAGATGTGTACAGCCCATAGTGAATCTAATTAATAGTTTTGCTCACCTCTAAAAATGTAATTGACTAGTTTGTAATTGACTAGTAATCTGAAATACATATTCACAACAATATACTTATTCCCCTGTTGGGATGCATATTTTGAATTTATTGACATTAATGGTGGTAGAGCCCCCCCTCTGGTGTAAAGAGACGGACAAGTTTTCAGAAACTTGGGTTGCATGTCTATTGTGGTAGCTTTGCATGAAAAATAACTAAAGTCACCAGGGACTAATTACTAATTACTAGTACCATCATTTATGTTTGATCTCAATTCATTGGCATAATTATTAGGCTGTATTTGTATTAAACAAGTATATCAAAAGCATCCACAACACATTACCTGTTACTGTATATGCAACCAAACATCTGACAACCCCATATAGTAAAAACTATATATATCACAATTACTACATGAAGTGTTAATAACTGTAATTGTAACTTAACATTATTTAGACAAGCTTGAGCTTGAGGATTATCATTAAGCATTATGTTTTTTTTTTAAATTATGTGTTCTACAAAAGTTTCACAGTGACACCAGCCTTTCTTTAGCTAATCTGCTATTGGTTCATACACGCATTAGGATTAACAATGACTTAATATTATGATTTATCTATCTTGTATTCAGGTTTTGTTTTTTCACCAACTTACACCTACCTACTTATTTGATTTCAATGTACTACACAAAGAGTGAAATGAAGAATGAATCATTTAAGTGGATAAGTGCATCAATTAATTTTTTTTTTATTATCTTTTTTTGCAAGAAGGCTGGACCTGGATTAAAGACTAGTTGTTTTAGGGTGAGGCATCATTTATTAGACTGACACCCACAACTGTCAATTCATTCGACACAGACATGCTGAGAAACTTTTTCATTTCTGCTGATTATTCTAGGTAATGCTTTTCTATTAAAGGTACTTTTTCTGATTGTTATGGTATATCTACACAGCAATATAATGTATCAATTAAAACGGTTCTAATAGAACCAACAGCTTGTGTTAATGAAGTAGACCTGCTGTTACTTAAACTATTGCTATTTCTTGCTCAGCTTTTGAAAATGGAGCCTTTGTCTGCAGCAAACACAAGATTTTCTCTCAAACTTTTCAAGAAGATCAGCGGAGGAAATGCATCAGGAAATGTGTTCTACTCTCCGATCAGCATCTCCTCGGCTCTGGCCATGGTGTCACTCGGAGCGAAAGGAAACACAGCGGCACAGATGTTTCAGGTGATCGCACACTTATGCATTTTTATGGTCAGTTGTTCATATTTCAATATAGCAGTTCTTTAATGGCATCTGTGGCTTCATGGAGGACCATTTACATGGAAACGTTCCCTTGCACAAAAGGGTCTTTATATTGGGAAATGTTCTTCTTGCATTTCACACTAAGCTAAAAAAAATTGGTTCTTTTAAGAACTGAAAAGTTCTTTGGGGAATCAAAAAGTGCTTATACCGCATCACCGCAAAACAATAGATAATCGAAAATGAAGTTATATATATTTTTTTTTAAAAGCAATAATCCTGTGTAGGTTCTCAGCTTTACCGATCCTCTCACACACTGCGGGACTCCAGCTCCTAATGTTTCAGCCGACCAAATTCACTCCAGCTTCAACAAGCTCATGAGTGAACTGAACAAACCAGGAGCACCGTATGTGTTGAGTCTTGCCAACCGTCTCTACGGGGAGCAATCCTACCAGTTTGTGGAGGTAAGAATCAAACCAAATAATTGCACACTCTTATTTCATTTGTATCTCAGTTGATTTGCTATGTTACAGAAATTCCTCAGTGATGCAAAAAAATACTATGAAGCTGGACTGGAGAAGGTGGATTTCAAGAACAATTCAGAAGCTGCACGTGTCAACATCAACAAATGGGTGGAGAAAAAAACACAAGGTGAAAACCAGCATGAACTCAATTTGAACTTTACATGTAGTCTACACTGCATTTTCCAGCACCTTAAGGTTCTCAAAGCCATGTTTGGCCTCATGTGTCCTTGAATTAAGCTACGGAAGTTAAGGTTTGATATGATTTCAGTAGTTTTGTTGCAACCTGGTCTCAAAAAAAAAAATGTACTGTACCTGTCATGTTCCATGTCTGTCTGGTCTTGTTCTCCCCCCCTGTCTGTCTATTCTTTGGT
>JAUCMU010000030.1:21194575-21218602 GCA_032275025.1 Enteromius treurensis | reverse complement strand
GCAAATATTTCATATTTAAATATATAGATACAAATATATTTATTTTGGGGGATAATTAAAATCACATTTAACCAGAACGGCAGTTTTTTTGCCTTTTTGTTTCATCCCCAGCCCATCATATTTGCATATAACTTGAGCAACAAGCCTAAATATGAGTGAGGATTAGGCTGTTTTAACCAGTGTATGTTAAAAGTGTTTCTTAAATTTGATGCTGTCTCCATTATAAGTATATGAAAAACATTATATTTCCTTCCACATGTGTTCCACCCAGCATAAAATCACTGACTGGATGTCTGTCCATTAATATTGTTTATCAGCAGCTGGAAAGTAAATCTTCAGCAGTTTGATGTCAAACACACATGACACATGCAGATCTGTGTGTTATGTAAGCCTCATAAGTATGTGTATATATAGACATGAGCATGACACACATCTGCATACATGAACTGCAGCGGTGACCTTTAACCTCTCACATCCATAAAGTGTCCAGTAGGCAGCTGATCTATAATGCTGTGGTTGCCAGAACTTTATGACATAAAAATATGGTAGCACCATAAAGAGATTTACAGAATGACCATATATTTTCAGTTAAATGGTTAATAACTGTAATGCTAACACACTAAAATTAGTTTAGCATTTTTACAGGGTTTTTTTACTGTTAAAAATACATCATTTTTTACAGAGAGTTGAACTGGCAAAATGTGTTCTGACATGTCAGCAGAGAAAATAATCTACTACTTTATACAATAAATTAAATGAAACAAAGCATATGGTTTTTGGCATAGGAAAAAAAATAGGTGTAAAAATAGGAGAAAACACCCTTTTGTTGCTGATGACAAAAGCTGTGTGTGCAGTGACTGATGAATCATATCTCTGCTGCTGTTTATGCATTTCAAAAAATCTATTGTGCCTGCCATCTTTTTATGGGAGCCTGATAGATAGATAGATAGATAGATAGATAGATACATAGATAGATAGATAGATAGATACATGCATGCATACATACATACATAGATACATACATACACACGAGATAGAAACAGGCTTCCACATCTTTTGAATAGCTGTCAGTGAAGAAATATGCTTTTTGTCCAGCAGAGGCAGACTACCTACACTAACCAGCCCAAACCTGAGTCGGAACATTAGGGATGTGGTTTGGCTTTTAAAAGGTTTCTAGGGGGTGTTTATATGCATGCATTCACAAACATCTGGACAGAACAGAATGCATAGTTTTAACTTAAACATACAGCATTCATGGCTCTGAAAAAAAGAGTGTAGATAATGTGACTTTCTGAATCTGTGTAACCAAACCTGCTGTTTACTAGACAGGGATTCCATAAATCAGAGCTCCTCTGTTACATAAGCGCCATTTGACCTCTGACCCATTGGTAACGTATGGTTATCTGAAGCTCGGTGGTCGTCCTAACTGAGGCATGTACCAACATACCCTAAATAACTCCCCTCCCCCTCAACCTATACATGAACTTTGAGCCGTCTTTGTCCTGTGAGAAGCATGGTGATCTCAGGTCCTCCTTCAGAAATTTTACACAGCTTTAAGAAAATCTAACCTTTCTTTAAACGAGATGAATGTATTTTCAGAGAAATGACAATGAAAAGAACAATGCTAGTGGTTAAATGTACTGTGTGCAATTATAATATATATATTAGTACATCTACATTTAGTCATTCAGCAGATGCTTTTATCCAAAGGAAACTTGGAAACAATCAAAATCAGAAAAATATCAATGATACACAAGTGTTAGCTTAACACAGTACACATAGCAAAGTTATTTTTTATTATAATAAATAAAAAGAAAGCAGATAGAATAGAAAAAGAACAGATCAAGCTATATATAAGAAATCAAGAAATTAGTATATGAAAAAAGTCTAAAAGTTTTAGTGTTTTAAGAATAGAAATAGAATAGAGATTGCTAGAGATCGAGGGTTTAATAATTATGCAAGAGATGTGTTTTTAGCCGATTATTATATCCTGAATACGCTGGCATATATATTTTAGTTCTACTTATTTTGTCCTGTGCTCACCAAGTTTACATTTGGTTGAATAAAAATACAGTATAAATTCGGAAATAGCTATAATAACCATATAAACCATGTGATCCATCAGAAATCTGTCTAATATGCTTGTGTACTTATTATAATAATGCATTTTACATTTACATTGTTGCCATATGCCATATGCAGTACATTCAAGGCATGCCTTTGATGTGTCTATTTCATTGCCTCCCAATCAAACCCATGACCTTGCAGTTGTTAGCACTGGTTAAAGCACGTGAGCTCAACTCATTTTGACACTCAGTACTGCTGCTAAACCTTCCTGAAGAAACATTTCTGAACTTCCAGTGTGGTGAGATGTGTTTCTGTTTGCATTCCCTCCACCCGCTATGGTAACTGGTTCAAACTGGCTGCGGGGCAGTAACTCGGCAGGTTTTCCTGCATGTTTGTGCTCACTTCTTACTCTAAGGTCTCCAGCGAGATGAGCTGGCAGCTCTGTGTGTCCTGAGGAACACAAACACATATTCATTCTTACATATCTGGCACGACTAGAGCCGTATCCTGTTGAAACGGGAGCCTGGGACACATGTGCATAGAATAAGTTACAGAAATATCATGTGGCACCGACCTGCGACTAAATTGGCCCCCTGAGTTTCTCTGAGTTGTGTAGGAAGAATGTGACACCACACACACATTACATAACAGATCCTGTGTCATACGACAACATGCTACAATCATCCCTTTCCTAGACTGAAAAAATGGCTGAGAGAAAATGAACACAATACAAAGCATTTACTGAGGTTCGTATCTGCCAATAAAACAAACAAAAAGAGATAACATGCTCCAGCCAACACAGTTGCAAAACTCACCCTCTTATTAAGTGTCATGCTATACAAATTAACTATTAATATCAATTTGTAGTGTTTTTTTTTTTCCAGCAGGTATGAATGTAGCGACTTCTCAAAGTTAACACACTTAACTTTTTTTTTTTGAATGAAAATTGCGTTTATTTATTGATATTATGAACACAGATATTGCTATACATGTATTTATTTATTTAATGGTCGGTGCAGAGATGAATTTAGCTCCTTTTTATTTTAGAATAATAGTGGTGTTGATAATATTAAGATTAGGATTAATTTCCATTTTAATATTAAGGTGAATTTAGCTAATTAAACATTCATTTAAAAAATATATATATTGATAATAATTTTACTTGGAGTATTATTTTTACTGGGATGAATTTAGAAAGGTTTAAACACACTAAAACATTGTGTTGTGACATTTTTAATTTATTATAATATTGATATTAATACTAAAAATACTAAGACACACTAAAATTGTGTTGGAAAGAACTGTAATGTTGTTTTTAAAAAATGATAATAATTAGACATTTATTATTATTTTTAACTGATTTGTATACATTTTTATGAATGTAAACCATGTAAATGCATTGCAAGTAGTTTTGGATGAAAATCCTCGGCTAAAGGCATAAATCTGTATGAGAGAGAAGAATTTAATTCAGAATGTAGGGCAGATTCATGTACATTTTATGTAACTCAGTCATGTGACGTGACTCAGCCAATCACAAGGGCTTGCCACATTCAGCTGTTGTCACTAGGATGAATCTCACAGAAAATCCTCTTCCCATCCCATTCAAAGCAGCGTTTGTGACGGACACGTGTGCTGACCGACAGGGCAAAATGGCAGCTGATTGCAGAGAGGGAATGGTTGTAAATCTGTGTGAGATTTGGACGTCCTCCCGTGTCAGACACACTCTGGCTGTCTCTCCACATGCCAAGCCTATATGTTTCCACCTGAACAACTCGAATGTCTCCCAGCACCTGTTCCCTGAAATGATCCAGCGCTCACGTCAGTCAGTGTTTTTGATGGGTTGATCTGGGTGTTGTCTTCACACGTCTTTCAATAGAGCAATAGTTTGATTGTTGCAGTAATTATGAGGCTGTCAGCAACTGTCTCGTCAGCAACAAAACTCTTTCTACAAAACAACAGCACTGAAGGTTCAGTGCAGGGATCTGATGCTCTTGAGCTCCTCTGAACTGGAATTAATGTGTTGTGTGAGAAGAAAGAAAGGATGATATAAAAGAAAAAAGAAATCTTTTCCTGCAATCCAGCAATCACACAGTCATTTATGCAGTTTAGCATCGGAAAAATATCTGGTTATGTTATGCCACAACTGAGCATTCAGACTCAAACATTCTAATAAACAATGTAATGAAATGTTAGGTGTTTCTAGATCATGATCCTAATGAAACCTATGTTCACACTCAATTACCTTTATATTTATATTATATTTCCTCGTATAACACTCAGGACCTCATTGAAGCCCATTTCCACCGAATAAGAAACAAATCATGCTTTGGTAAATCTTAGTTATGATTTAAAAAAATGTTTTCAGATCTATGACATAAAAAGTGAAAATTGTGAGATTAAAAAGTCATAATTAGGAGATGGAATGTCAAAATAATAAAATGCTATCATAAATAAGAGATCAAAGTAGAAATAATGGCATACCGAGTCATATTTATGAGATAAAAATTCAGAATTTTGACATTGTCATAATTATAAGATAAAAAGTAAAAAAGTGCAACCTTAGTTGGAGTTATGAGACAAAGTCATTAGTATTAGATAAAAAGTCTAAATAATTAAATACTGAATCATGATTATGAGATAAAAAGTAAAAAACTATGAAATACTAATTATAAGATAAATAATGATATAATAAGTCACAATTATGAGATAAACAACAATGACATTAAGTCAATTATGAGAGAAAATGTTAAAATTATGACAAGGAGTCAAAATTATGAGATACAAAGTGTATTCTTTTACATATTAAGCTGTAATTATGAGATAAAAAAGTTTCATTACGATAGTAAGCTGTGATTATGAGATAAACGGTATAAGTAATGACTATAAAGTCATAGTTATGAGATGAAAGTGTCAAAGTTTACTCAAATCTTAATTTTGATTTTTTAAATCACATAATTGTGATTTACTATGTCATGGTTTAGACTTTTTTTTTACATCTCAGATTCTCCTGTAGCATGATTCTTCTTCCTGTGTTTTGTAAATGGCGTTCCAGTCTCGAGTGTCTATGAATGTGCTCTCTGAGTCAAGCTTTCAGTCTAATGCTGAAACATGCTTTGTGTGGTTAAATACATGCTGATCTCATGTTGCTTCGGGGCAAAGATGCTCTTTTAAAAAAATTAGTTAAGCTATTGGAATAGAAGTGTAAAAAGTGCACTAAAATATACTTCTAAAACGACATACTTCATAGTTCATATATACTACAGTGTATACCTAATGTGTTATTTTGGGGAAAGAAACTAATGCAATTTTGTTTTATTGAAGATAATTTCATAACCAACAAAATATTTAAATTTCCTTCTTGTTGATCTCATAAACTCCAATCAGCATGTTTGCAGAGCACAGCAGAATGTACTCACAGATGGGAGATTGTAACATACAATTATATTCAGATTAAATTAAGATGAAGATAATGAATCCATAATAATAAGATTATGTTACGGTTTTCATTCTCATTTTCCTGACTCATCATTTCAACTTCTCTAATGCTATATATAATCTTTCCAAAGCTGGATTCCCTAAAATGGCCACGTCTAAGAATGTTTTATTTTAATTTTTTTGCAGAAACCTGCAGTCTGTCTGCGTATCAGACAGGAAAGACTCCGCTTTTAATGGGTATTTGACTGAAATGCAGGACGTTTTATTGTAAGCACACCAACACTGGTTCATATATGCGATTCACAGTTTTAATAAGGCATTAACTTGTTTACTTCTCAGAATTCAAAGAATTCAGAAACTGGGTTACACTTTATTTCGATAGTTCATTTAAACAATCTACTGACTATTAGTAACTTTGTAACTACATCAATTGAATCTCATTAATTCATAACCACATGTCTACTAATTCTCAGATTAGACTAGGTTTAGGGTTGGTAGAATAAGTTGACATACACTTCTAAAGTTTCTGAAAGTCAGTATGTAGTGTGTTGTTGCCTCATCAAAATAAAGTGTTTGAAGATAATAAGCAGACAGTCTACTAATGACTGCTAGCTGACATGTAGATGCAGAGTTACTTACTGTTAGAAGAATATCTAAAGTGGATCATCGAAATAAAGTGTTACCATAAATTGAATGGGAAATACTGTAGTTAAGCTCTTGTTGAAATGTTTGACAAATCTGATTACATTTATGGAGAAACATCTGAGAACCAAAACTAAAATGTTGTTTTTAATTTCCTCATATAACACTGAAAGTCTGTTTTTTGCCTAACAATAAAAAAAAAAAAAAAGCAGTCAAAATTATGAGAATAAAAGATAATTGAGACATTTATTAGAAAAGGGTCACGCTTAACATTCAGCATCATAATATGAGATAAGTCAAATTTATGACATAAAAAGTAAATCATGACAAAAGCTAAAATTATGAGATAAGTCAACTACGCATTAAAAGTATTGAAGTTAAAGTCATAATTATGATTTAATGTGTTCTAATTTTGTTTTGCTTTTTATCTCATAATAATGATTTTCATAATTTAGTAATTCATAATTATCAAACTTTAGGTTTTTGTCTAAAAGGCATGATTATACTCAGTCATAACTTGACATAACGAGATTCAAATGGACAAACAAAAAACAATTATGAGATAAAAGTAAACATTAATACATACAAAGCTGATGAGATAAAAACTTGAAATGAAAATATGACATATGAAGTCATAGTAATGAGATATAAAGTCAGTTTTAAAAAGTTTTTAATCTCATTAATTCAGATTTCTCTATAGTTTTATGTTGTGGATATGACCTTCTATAGTCCTATTCTTCTATGCTTCTATTAAAGTGCACTGAATTAAGCTTTCACTGCGCTTTTGTCAAATATATCAAATCAAGGCCCTAGGAAATGACCACAAATGAAGTTCTACAGGCAGAAATCTACAGCATTGCAGCAGTAATAAAGTGCCTACAAACCCTGATGAATGAGAGAGCTCCTTCTCTAAACACATGGATAGCAGATTAGAGAGGAACATGATGGCCTACTTGTACTGAGCGGCTGACAGAGCAGATCCCGAAAGCGCAGGGATGCTGCGGACACACAGTGAGCTTTGTGACGGTCCAGACAGAGCATCAGACTGCTGTCACAACACTACCACCGGTGGGCATCAGCGACAGGCCCGTGAATCAAGCCCAGCCTCATATGAAACATATTCAGTGTCACATGATCACAAATGATACTTATATGCTGATTTGCCGCTCAACAAACATTTGTGATTATTATTAATGTAGGATATGTAATATTATTGTGCAAAACTGTGATATATTTTATTTCTCAGGATTCTTTGATTAATCTACAATTAAAAAAAACTGCCTTTATTTAAAATCTTAAAAGAAATGTTTTATAACATTATATCATTTTCAAGCAATTTAATGCTTCATTACTGCATTAAAGCATTCATTTCTTTAAAATTTTGATATCCTGCTAATATAGATATGCACAAATAAGTTGCATTGAAATATTTACATTCAGCATTATTTTTTTCTCTGTGGTCTGCAACCCATTAACCCTGTTAGGAAAATGTGTGAGGTAATGAAAACAATGGAAACTTTGAGACACAAGATTGAAATGAATTTAATGAAAAGTTACACGATCAACAAAACATTTCAGTCCTTTATATGAAGTCTCACTCATTAATACAAAACATATACAATATCAGTCACACACTATACTAAAGTGTTCTTCCCACTTCAACATCAGCAAACCACCATCAAACCAAACAGAAAAGACCACATGTTAAGGTCTGTCTTTATTCATCTCTTCTGTTTTTTAAAGCTAACATGTGCAATACTCTTTCACCAACGTGATCCCCTCGCTTTGTTTCTGGAGCTTGCAACTGCAATGACACCATGATGCTTCACCGGACAGCCAATAGGATGAGAGTGTGGCGGTTCATGTTCTGAACTAGCATGTTAAAACTGTCCCAGCAGTATTTTTTGGGCAAATTTACCCAGTGATCAGACAGCAGAGCCGCAAAGGGAGGAGCTAAAGGTGGTAGGAGGAAGAACACGTGTCACGCAATGCGGCCTCGGCCTGTCACAGGACATCACATCTGCCCTGAGCATCCATGCGAACGCTTATGAACACATACAGACTGCAATTCCAAATGTACTGCTTCGTAATGGGCAAACCATGGCGGTTGAAGGAAACAAAGACAATACAGACTCGTTTGATGGCATTTCACCATTGGGTTTTAACCAAAAGCAAGCAGGCAAGTTGAAGAGTATAAACTCTGCCCCAACAAACCATAATGGTAAATGTTTTCAAAGATACAGTGTCTGCATGCTCAAACAGAACAATATTTTGAAAGTACCACAATTTTGGAGGACAAAAAAACTATTTAACTAAGACGCAACAAAGGTATTTTAACATAAAACTATAGCACGCTTCATCTTTAAGGACCCAACGCTCAGTCTTTGACTTTCACAAAAGCAATCAGCAACATCTTCTTGAACTAATCAGCAGTGTACAGCATAACCAGCATGCAAGCGAGCAAACTGCGTGACATTTACAACTTCCTTGTGTCCTTCACACGCTCAACAGACTCAAGATTTGATATTCTGAAACACTTCTGAGTTTAAGGAAGACTATAATAAGGTTTTGATTCACAGAACACCCAGTTGCAAGCACTGCTGCGAAGTCTGCCTGATAAAAATGAAAGCTCACAATGATAATGTGCAGGATATTAAGTGGCATACTTTGTGCAAGTCCACAAATGCTTGGCTAACACATTTTTGCATTACTGTGGTGGTAACGAAACTCACTCAAGGGGTGAAAGAATTTTTTTTTTTACATGCGTGTCATTAAACCTCTGCATTAACCCCTGTGCTGTGATGAAAAACCAGTCAGAAAACATAATTGGCCTCATTGATCTGGGCGTATGTGCATACATTTTGAGCCAGATTTTACTGAAAGGCTGAGGTGCATGAGCTCAGATCATTGAGGCCTATGAGCAATCAAAAAAAAAAAAAAATCAATAAAAATATTTCACAATAGAAAATTTGGTAATAGGGAATACGAAATGTATATGCATTTTTTGTGGGAAAGCACCAAAAGTATAACAAGATGGCAAAAAATCCCCGAAATTATTTTTTGAGTCGTTTTGGAAAATCTGTAAATTTTTGTCCAGTGCGGTAACATTACCTAACATTTTCAGGAAAAGAAAAACTGGTTAAAATGACCAGAAATGAAACATGATTTAATCTCAGCAGCATTCTCCTTAAAAAGAAATGTCCCCATAACGTCCCCATAACACCCTTTTGGAAATGCAACAGTCACATCAGGAGAGCGACACATCAGATACACCCCAAGTCACTCGCTGTGCTAATGTTTAATTGATGTCTATTGAATTTGAAATGGGTCAAACATAAAGCCAGCTGCAGCACACCGGTAGACAAATATTGCGTGCAGAAAAAGGAAGCTGTTGCCTGAGGCTGTGCCCACTTCCTGTTCAACAGCACGCTTCTGCCGACAGGAAAACCTTTCATATGGTTTTGTGTAAAACTCGACTCAGCAGGAATGCCATTTAATCTACAGTCATGAATTTCATAACGTTCTTCTAAATCTTGAATCACGACTTGCTTTCCATTACTTGATCGTGTTCAAAATATTCACAGCTTTATTTGATCGTTGTGTCTTAAAAATACAACATACAGTACATTCATCTTAATCACATCATCATAAAAAAAGCATTAGAAACAACATTATAGATTGGTTTGACTAAAAACGACAAAACCTGCTTCAAACTCATGCAATTGCGGTTAGATTAACATCTAAAGTGTTGGAGACCACTGAGAAGTTATTTTCTTAAGTTAGAATGAAAAGATCAAATCACTTTATCGTAAGGTCCTCAAACGCTCTTTGTGTAGTACATTTGCTAAAGTGTCTAACACCAAGTGTAGTATTGTAGAGCAGCACCTCCACTAGAAGTCCTCAAGGCTCTGATGTTCTAGCATCTTTTGGAGGAATAACACTTTTGTGCATTGGACCCGCTTTCAATAGTTGCTTGGTACATCACAAACACAGAGGCCCTTCCCCTTTTAAAAAGCATTATGGCTCTGAGTGGAGCGCCAGATGCAATGGAGCTCAGGTTTTGAACCCGACTGACTCTCTGATGCTTGTATCAAGTCAACTATTAAAACTCAGGCCACAAAATCTTCCAGATCCATTGAGAGCTAAAGTAAAGCAAGAGAACCCCTAAGCGGAAGTCCCGTGGTGTGTGATCCATACAGGTTATAGAAAGGTACAGTCGGAATCTTTCGACATCTCAACATCTTCAGTTTGGCTTTGTCTTTTCCGGACACCGTCAATCCGGAGCACGCATGCATATCTTCACGGGGCGGGTTGGGGGCGAACCTTCTCTGTCATTTGTTTGGCGCTGTAATATGACAGGCTGAGGCCCATGATGGCCAGCATCATGGCGAGCTGGTTGACGGATCGGTCGTGCGACGGGGCCTGAACCTCACCGGCTACCTGCCTCTGCAAATATAACGAAAAAAAATAAATAAATGACCGTTAACAAGGCCAAACTCTAGCACACGTACTGACATTTTTGTATGCTCATCGAACTTCCTCATGAGGACCAATGTTCTGCTCTGAAAGAACGAAGTCATTAAATATTTACCGTCAATACATTCACATTCAGACCGCAGGAGAGGAAGGGTGTGTAGTCAAAAGCATACAAAAAAAGGGATTTGTTAAGATAAGTGGATGAAACAGTCAAACGAGGGACACCACACACAGATTTAAGCCATACTCAGAAAGGTGGCATTAAGACGGTTTAACAAGTCGCTCTGCAATTAAAGCAAGTAGGTTTATACAGGTCTAAGAATAGTAAGATGATAAATCTGCTTAAGCTTAAAAAGATTAAGTATACAATCATTAGGCAGGACTTAACAATAAAGATGCCTGATGGGTTTTTTTGGGACCGGTTCACAGAAATGTACACATTTGTAAGCAGTGCAAACTTAAGCTTCAGATTTCTGTGAAAACTTGTTGTATATTTGGAAAGAGAGGTTATACAACGACTTTTCACTCATCATTTGCTAGTAAACTTTACAATTGATAACAAAGAAATGGCGAGTAACAATTAATGAAATGCAAAATAATTTTTAATGAAATGCAAAATAATTTTTAAAAGTACTTTTACAGTGTAGTGCTGCTACCTCCCAATATTAGTCTAAATCTGTGATTAAAGATTTAAAATGTTAACTTTGAAACTAATGTCAGCCGGAAAACAATTAATCAAGACACTTGCTTGTTTACAACCATTGCCCCCTGCTGCTTTCACGCTATTTTTATATTCCAAGTCGTGAGAATTACATCCAGCTCATGAGGGATGAATCTAAACTGGTATTTCCCCCCTGTGTACACAGCCTTCATTCAGCCCTTCGCGGTCATTGTTCATATAATTAGAGTTCAGTCGCTTTTAGCCAGGAGGAATGCAGTGGGTAGCGGAGATCGGGCTAAGGGTAAAAGCCAGACCGGCACCAATCTGATCTTTCCAATGGACACATTAACACTTCCCAAATCTCATACCAAATTCCATAATGCATGCATCACATATGCATGCAATTTAAAGGATCATCATCATCATCATTTTATTCCGATGCCGAATTGTTGACGTGTAAATGTGCACAACCACATTACTGTCGGGTCTCTGATGTCCAAACAAGCTATTTTCGCAGATCGCTTTGAACAAAATGGCATTTTCCACTTGGAAGGAAATCGAGTTTTGAAAGCGACAGTATGTTTTCATAGCACGATAAAGTCTTTTATTTGCAGAGACTGAGGAAATTTCGGTTCCTCACGATATGAGCCATCTAAATAAGCAATCCAACAAGGTCTACATCCACAGAACGAACTAAGTTTGAACAAATACACACCTGCAGGAGACGGAAGTATCCAGGAGTAAGTCTGCCGAGCCTGATGATCATCGCTGCCGTCTTTGTGCACGACGAGTCCGAAACGAACCTCCCGAGGGTTGTGTAATGCCAAAGACTGAACCTGGAGACTAGAAAGAGGACTATTATTGTAAACATAATCAGTGCACCAATGGACCATTTTACTGTCATTCTAACTTAAAATTGTGTGTTGCAAGAATTATACAACTTCAAACGTTAAAATGGCCTTTGCAAAGTTCAAATAAAACACAATAAGAGTTTGTTTTGCCATGAACCAAATATGGCTGATGCAAGAGAAAGGGAACACTTCTAACCCTAGGCACAATCCTAAACAAATGTGAGTCCATTTGACTTTGGTTTCAGGGAATCACGCCTGTGTGACAGTAATCTGTTGTCTGAAAACTCATACTGTGCTGGTTTAAACCGGACCTACTCAGTCTCAAATAAGAAGCATAAATGAAATCTTCCAAAGCCTGCGAGGCACCATTACTCAGAAAAGATCCACAAAACACTGATCCGACTTTTCAACAATTCTGATGACGCCGTATGACTGCAAATTTGGTACTTTAAAAGTAGATAAAAAGGAACTAAAACTACCCTAACCACAATTGGAAAGCAGTAAGAAGGCAATGGTAGACACATGTTTGGGATGCATCTACCAACCTTGTTCGGGAAAAGACGACGCTGTCAAAGTTGCTCCAAGGCAAAGTCCAAAAACAGCTGGAATGGAAAAACCAGAGGGACCTTCAAAGGTTAGCTGCGAAGAGAAAATATGGCATTTCTAGCAGCCAAAGGTGGTCTTTAAATGCAGAGGACTGACTGCCAGCCAGATTGTGAACAGCATGAGCGCTCAGCGAATGAAGAAGCAGTTTAAAGAGGAAGTTTTCTCTGGAGCTCCGCCCTTCTATATAACCTGATCTCTCGCGATCAGATTGGCGGATTGTCTAGCTCTCTCTCTCTTTACCACGCACAGCTGTCAGAATGCATCATGTACTCTCTGGTTTGCTTGCACACATACACACCCACTTGGCCAACCACCACAATATGATGGCATTGAAACACTAAGAACTTGTCAGATATAATTTTCTCACTTAACCACAAAAATCTGGAGAATCAAGAATGAGCTAAATGAGTGTGCATTAAAAAAAAAAAAAGCATACAATTTGCATTTTATGAAAACGCATAATTCCAAAAGATGCAAAATGTTGTCAAGCTTGTTTTCCATTATCCTGCCTCCAAATGAGGACAGAGTGACCGCATTCACCCAGCATTATGCTTCTTCGTCTCAAAACACACGGCCGTGCACCGTGTTTTCGTTATGTAAGTCTATTCCACTTCACCGGTCAGAATTACCGAATGCATCACTGCAGATTTTCCAAAGAGTGATGTAACAAAAGGTCATCGCATAGCGTAGGGATGACCTAATTTGGTGGGGGTCTTCAATAAACAGCCAATTGTTTTCATTTGAAAAAAAAAAAAAATCGAACATGTAAGAGCCAAGAAAACGGTGTTAGGGAAAGTTATGTGCAACAAAGGAAAGATAAATATGCAACAAAGGAACAATGCACGTAAAAAATGGGAGCCCTAAGGTGCGTTTCATAAGTGGACTGCGAAGTGGACTTCACAGGGTATTCTGACATCATAAGTGAGATTCCTTTCCGAAGGGAACGAATGTGTTCAATTTGAAGGGCATTGGGAATAAAGGGAACATCGATACATCACTTCACAGGAAGTGGAGAGGGAAAAATCCCAACGGTCACCGGTCAGAGCTAACGACAGAGCAGGGCTGTTGAAAAGTTTTTTAAAGAATCGGCAATGGAGCTGTCGCAATACATGTTATTATTATACAAACTAGAGTATTGTGAATGGCCAAGAGTTATATTTGCATGTTGTAATAAACAAATAGGTGAAATGAATTACAACAGACGAAAAACCTTTTTTTTTTTTTCACTTTAGCTTACGTTACATAAGCAGAGTTAATGAGGCTGTGTGCAGGAATGAAACCACCATCTAACATATACTTTGACTATATTAATTATATACACAATTGTGTGTGTATTATATTTGTGTTTAAATTTGAAAGTAAAATAAATTACAATTTTTATTAATCTAATACAAACCTGCGTGACCCTGCCGTTGGTTTTGTTTGATGACGTTCCAAATGAATGATTATTGTCAGCTAAATCTACTTATATAACATATATACCATGCTTTAGGAGTAAGGAGCACTGGGAAAGGGTCCCTGTCAATCGGAACTCACCTCTAGTTTCTCGCAATTAAAAATAAGCTTGAAAAACAAGCACTTTCGTGATTTCAGCGGAAGTAGGAAATACCAAAGCCTATGTAGGGGGGCCTTCAAATATTGACAATGGGGGACCTTGCAGTTGAGAATCACTGACTGGAGTCATTCCCTTAATTTGTGTGTGTGTGTTCCCCCCCCCCTATAATTTCTTATAGTTTCTAAATCATCATCGTTGATGGGATTAAAGATAGAAAAAGCACTGAGAAACACGCAAACACGCCTATTCAAACATAAGAATGGGATAATCTGTCAGACATCAAATCTAGACCATCATTTAAACTGCCACAGGGAAAGTCAACTACCATCACTTCACTTAAAAAAAGGATTGAACTTAAAGAGTCATCCTTCAGCATTTTCCTAGGTTGTTTTCCAAGTGATTTTAAATCCAGTTCATAAATGCTCCGTTAAAATGATCTGAATCCCTGAGGCTGGTCTTGTTGACACTTGCCATAAAACTACAGGTTCCCCTAACTACAGCAAAGAGAGAAAAACACCTGTTAAATAAAAAATAAAAAGACTAGAACCTATAAAATGTGTGGTGAAACAACGCTCTTAACTTAATCTCTCTGTCAATGCAAAAGCATTGTAGGGCTACTATATGAATCCTTAAAACTCTTTTTATTTAGCTTTTGGAGCAAAAATGGGACTTGAATTCCTCATATTAATTTGGGTATTTACATTTTTTTAATGATGTGTATGTAAAGGCGAATTAAAAATTATCAAGCTTTTTGTGTGCCAGGTCTGCTCCGTAATAAGCACAGCAGCATCACTGTTACATATCCAATGAATCTGGTAGTAAAACCCATTGGATTCCTGGATTGACCTTGATTTTGGAGAGCATCCATAGCACATCCCCCTCTTTCAGTCTTCAACAAAGCCCTTCATTGGAAAAAAAAACCATCCCCGCCCCCATCTTTAGCTCCGCCCTCAAGTCTAAAACGAGTCTGGGGGGCTTCCCTCCATTCTCAGAAAATGGCACCAAAGCAGACCTCAGCATCAGGGATGCTGCACATCATTACATCATGGCCCTATCAGATGAACTCCCAGCCATAAGTGTTAGCATTAAGCTCCGCCTACATCCCAGCTGCTCACGTTTGTGGCATGTGGAACGTTTCAGTGGTTTCTTTAACAATGCACATGACTCTCCTAAGCACTTAAATTATCTATATGAAAGCAACATAACCAATAACCAACCCAATAACTGAGCATTCAGCCTGAAAAAGTGGCAAAGTATTAAGTTTCAGACACTCCCTACCAGACATCCTAAGCTGTCAAAAGAGACACATTTAAATACAAGGTGTAAAGATGGTTTGCTGACCATTTGTGACCAGATCACTCAAAACAGCCTCCTGCAGCTCTACAGACATGGATATAGCCTTAACCAAACTGCTATAGTTCACACTTCAACATTACTGACAAAAGATGAATGAAGATGAAATTAAATATGCAGGGGACGTTTGATCTATAAGATCACATGCAATCAATTGAAATGGCCCTTGTTTGAGAACACAACGTCCCACCCTAATGTCCCACTGACCTGCATTCAAAAAGTAATAGTTGTATTAATCAGATTAGTAGCTAATGTCATGCAAAAGTTTCTGCATACGCCATTGAAACACAAAACCAACGTTCAGATAGACTTATTGTAAAAATTAGCTTTCATATCAATGTTTTAAGTCAATTTCATAGCAAAATAAATGGCAACACTAATCTAAAACATCTTTCAATGCAAGACATATCTACTTATTTTTTCTATAAACAGAAACTAATCAAAAATGTGCTTAAACTTACTTTCCGACAACATTAGCATGTAGATTTACAACAGTAAACCAACATGAAATATCACACTAATCACGTCTTTTCTGTTATTCTTCACACAAAGTCTTCATAACAATCCATTTTCATTGACGTTTGTGATTAGATGCATTTTTTTATTTAGGCAAAACCTGAAGGAACTGGGACTAACAGCAGCTATTGAATGAAGACGATCCACATCAACCTATGAGCTTTGTCTAACTAACCTTTTCATACAAGTGGAACTCTCACAAACTATTTTAAGAATGAATAAACAATGCTATACAGAAATAAATAAGGCTGTAAGTTTAAACAAAGGCAAAAGATGATCTATCATTTGATTTGACACATGCATCAAATAAATTCAACGCATCAGTTAATTGACTCACCTATTTTATGCTTGCATGTTCTACCTATTTACAACCAGCTGCACCGCGTATTAATATCACCAGCTGATCTCCAGGAATTTGTGATTTAATCAAAAGTAGTTTTAAAAGCAGGGTGTTTATCCCAACTTGCGGTTTTTGCGCAAACCTGACAGTCATGAACCTCTCTACTGTTGTTTATTTCTGTTTCTTACCTCCTTACAGGCCGCCTTGAGGTAAAAGTGCCAGAAACATGAAAGCACACAATGTTCCTCCACGTTATATATGAAGCCCGGTCCTCCTATAGATTGAACAGGGGGCGGGGCTCAGGCAGGGCACGCTGAAGACCATGTGGACGTGCAGACAGACCCTCACTGTTGACTGATGGTCGTGGGTTTATCAGAACACGACCTGCACGTTTCCCTCGTCTCGAGAGTCGTGTTTTTAATTTTCAGGCGCGTTTTGGAGCATTGTTGACCGGTCCAGTTTGATTTCCTTTCAATAATTAACAGCTGTGTTGGAAAAGAACTGTTTTGTCAATAAACCATGATTTAGGCTACACCTCGTGTTATCTTCTCGCTTGGCATTTACATGCAAATTTGGCTTCAGTTTTTTGTTTTTGCGAGGTCGCCTCATTGTGTTTATGGCGTAAAACTCTCCATGTAGGCTACCACTTTACATACCATAAACAATTCAATTCAAAACAAGGCATTCCCGCTGTGGTCAAGCTTTTTATTTTAAAACTGTCCATTCATTAAGATCATTAAAATGAGAAATGTTAACAAAAAAAAACATTCATCACAAAAACACGCCTTCGCTATCAAGGATACAAAAATGTAAAATCACTTTTTTTCAGGTTAGTTTTGTGTTAAAAATGGCACGTTATCTCTTGATTATTTATAAGACTTTGTGAACATTTCTTTTAATGAGTGTCTTCAGCTCGGAATCTGTACGCCTTTCTAGTGAAGCAGAAACTCTCGTGGAAAATATCTTCACAAAGGATATAAAAGAAGTTGTAGACCAACTGTGTTTGATGAATTCAGGTCTTGCTGGGACTATGTTTATTTGATCATATACTGCTGCTGACAAATCAGGCCGATTTTTAGTTAATAAATAGAGCCACCTGCTGGACAGTGAGTGAAGTACAGTTTAAATCGATTTCGCTCTATTTTTACCCTACAGCGACATCTAGCGAGAAGAAATTGGAACTACAACTACCTGCACGCTTAGTAGCTTTACACTATTTTTAAACAGGTTTCCAGAAAACAAATATGCATTTTATTTACCATTATGGTAATTGCTATTGAAGAGCAATTTGCCTTTTAGAGAGCATCTGTAAATTGCTGAGATGACCACTGGGTGATAGTAACGAAATAATCAATATGTGTATGCAATCTATGTCTATAAATCTATTTATATATATATTCACTCACACAAACAACAAAGATGTTTTTAATTATTATTTTTTTGGACAGTTTATTTGTTTTTTTATTCAAAACCATTTAAAACAAAGCATTTTAAGAGTCACTGAATATCCTTCCACGGTTGCAGAACATAACTTAATAAACAAGACAAGCTCAGAACACACAGCTCTAAAAGAAATCGAAGGTTCACATTGTAAATTTATTCAAGATTGTTGCATTATTTACTTTTTTTTTTCTAGTGACAATTTTATTGTAACTTCTTTTAAAAAAATAAAAATGAAAACACAGTATTTGTACGTTTAAATGCTAACAACATGGTGAAAACCCTTCTGAAAACATTTTACAAACACTCTTAAGCTGCCAAAAATATAAGCTGAGAATGTTTGGTGTTTAAAATCCAAAGGTAAACCAAGAAAGAAAGAAAGATAGATAAAGCAATAAAACAAAAATTTAGGACAATGTTCTTGCTTTTTTTGCCAACAGATTTAGCAAGGGCAAACTGTTTTGGCAAGATATAGACGGCTTGATTAAAAAATGGGATACAA
The DNA here is from genome assembly GCA_032275025.1 of Enteromius treurensis. Taxonomy (NCBI): domain Eukaryota; kingdom Metazoa; phylum Chordata; class Actinopteri; order Cypriniformes; family Cyprinidae; genus Enteromius; species Enteromius treurensis. The sequence goes on along the minus strand of JAUCMU010000030.1, from coordinate 21,200,158 downwards.
ATGGATATGAATGAAATATAGTAACTCCTGTCAAATCAATCAGTACATAAAAAGCAAGTCAACAAGTCAACTATAAATGTTATTCTTAATATAAAACTTGGTAAAAAATAGTTATTTCAAACTGTACAGTCACCAAGTACATAGAAGGATCAGACGCTCATTAGCTTCTCATTTGGCATCGCCACTAGCGTCAACCTTCTGTGCCTAGAAGAAAGTGATTTAAAAAAAAAAGAAAGAAGAAAGTGATTTGGTTGAGCAATTACCAAACTTTACAAGCTTCACTGATTAGTTGCTGGGCTAGAGCAGATATAGCGAACGAAAAGCAGAAGTATGTTTTTATTTATGTCTCTTTTAAGACCAACCTGGTCTGCCTTGGCGTCTCCGTTTTCAGCAGGGTTGCCCTTCTTCCCCTTGGCTGGCTTCTGTGTAACCAACGAGAATAAAAATGATTGCAGAAATAATAAAAGACACCAACCCCAGTGCTTTGATGGTTAACGAGTGGGCAAGGCATTCTGTCACCAGTGGAACAAAATTCAGAGGTTTTGTAATACTATTGCAAGGCTGTACATCCTTACCTTGGGGGCGGCTTTTTTGGCCTTTGGTTCTGGTTTAGGAGGAGCTGGTTTCTGTAAATCAATTCAGAGATGAATTAGCCAAAGAACCTTTAGCGTTAATAAATTATTTATTTAGTAAACAGAGCCTAAAGATGATACTTACAGCAGACAACCTCGCGGAGCGTCTTGTTGGCTGCAAAAAAGAAAAAAGAAAGAAAGAAAGGAGACAAAAAAATAATAAATACCAAATAATCAAGAGTGTATTTATTTTTTTTATTATAGTGAATATTTGATATATAATATATTATAGTGAAATGTTTACAATGGCCAGTGTAAATTAATGTAAGCTTTAAAAAAAGTTAGGTTATTATTTAATCAAGCACAGGAAGGGTAAATATATTATAAGAAATGAATGTAAAAAGTAAATTTAACTTTATATATATATATATATATATATATGTATATAAAATGTGCGTTTTACACAGAAATATGTTCTGCTTCAGTTTTATAAGGCTTGCAGTCTGATGAGCTAAAACATGCTATATAAGACTGTAATATATATTTTAAAAAACAAATAAATATTAAATATAAGTACTTTAATGTAAATATTAAAAGATATAAAAAATAGACAAACCTCCTCCTTGCCTTTGGCGGCCTTCTCACCATCAATCTGTAAAAACAAAACAAAACACGACGTTTAAGAAATCGAAAAAAATTATATATAAACAAAAATATCACGTTCGTCAAAAAAAATGTAACAAAAATGTGAAATAGAACGTTCTTTGTAATAGTTGCGCGCGTTTTACGTCATAGGCGATAAGCCGCAGCTTTTCATAACGGATGACTTTATTTCTGCACTGTCTTCCCGCGCATATTCAAATTCAAATCCGGGCTGTCAGTGGGCGCGGGCAAGACGGCTTCCTTTTGTTTGCCTGCATCACTACGCGCCTTTTAAACGACTGAGAGTCGATTCTCAGCGTACAGTTCCTTTGTTTTCCCTCACGAAACCACCGTAAAACCCCAAAATGCACGTTTGAACGGTGAAATAAGATGTAAAAATAAATAAATAAAAATAACATTTACACACAGTCCAAACGCGAATAACTTAGAAAGCACCGTCTTTAGAAGACACAGGTGCTGTAAAGATGGCAGCTTGACGTTTAGAGTAGGCGTAATGCACATCAATAATGACAGGAGCAGCTTAAACGACCGGATAAAACATTATAGCACAAATTATAATTAATAAAATTGACGTTAGGACCTGAAATACACGCGCATGCAATATTATATCGAGCCAAATGATTAACTGCGAGCTCTTTTTCGTGTAAACTTCCAACACAATCACTCTCTTCTGCAGTGGTTAAATTATAATATCTTAATACATTTCAAGGCTTATGATTATATTAGCAATAGAGTCGAACTAGCGTCGTAAAACACTCAAGTTCCCTCCTTTTACATTATCTAGTGATCAGGCGGGTCTTACAGGATGTTACGGATTTGTTTTGCTGAATACTTGTCGAAATATTTACGCACATTTACCGGTTGCAGTATTTGTCGATTTTAAAAAACCGTGTGATTTTATTTTCAGTGAAAAGTAGTTTTTTTCGGTCATGTTTTTGTCACAGCGCGGTAAGATTGACAGTCCGCCTGACAGTGAATATGTAAAAATCGACTGTCCGCCATTATAAAACAACCACACGATCACAGACGATAACAGAAACAAAAAATCTAAAAAATACAAACACTTATGTACGAATACCGAAATTCGTGATTTTTCCCAGAAATGTAGAAAATCGCAGTGCATCCTTACCTTTCTTTTGGGCATCTTGACTGCAGAAAAACCCCGAAAAATGAGGAAAAAATCTGAATATTTGTGTAAATACAGTGCTCTTGAGCAACGACACACTGCACGCCTCACAGCACCTTGCGTAAAATACAATAACGGCTGTATATGTTTTATTAAGTTTTTATATTGAAATTTAAGATAGAAACCGGTTTAAACCAGATTTTGCATATTCCGTGCAGCGATTGGCTGCGAGAGTGATCACGTATCGCTGGGCGTCGCTTATCTCTTAAAGCAACAATGACAGAATTCCCCGCTCAGGTTTCAGAGCTCAGACAGAAGCTGATGCTTGTCTTGGTGAGAACGGCGCCTCTGCTGGCCATAGTGGAATTACAACGATAATATAAAAAAACGAATACAGACAAAACGTGGTAGACATCGGTTAAGATGTCATTTACATTATTTTACATGTGTGTATAGACCTCTTTAAGAACACGTAACTTAAGTAAATTACGGCATAAACCGAATAGAAAGCAATAGCGTCTCCAAATACAAATATATTGTACTCGGAACGCTTCAAAGTTTGAAAATACAACTTTCAACAGATCTCCATTACTGGTTAATTAATTCACAGGTTAATCCATTGCTGCTCCCAAACACTGTAATATTGAAACACCTACTGCACCCTTTGATCACAATGAAAAAAGTGATGCTCGTCAGTCTTGTTTTTTAGTGCAAACGAGGAACAGATCAAAATGAAGTGAGTTTGTGATTTACACAAACAAATATCTGCAAACAGGAAGACACATTTTTCAACTTTATTGACAGATAAGCATAAGTTAAACTAACTTTTGTAAAATTTTTCAGACAAGACTTCATATATTCTTCTCAAGTAAATGCATCTTAAATAATTTTTGATATCTGTATTTGGAAAAAAGCTAAATGATGAAGATTTTTGAGAAGACCTTTTTAATTTGTGAAAGGCTGAATTAGTACCCCTTCGGGAGAAACTCTTTATGTAGGCATGTATATATATATATATATCCAGTGTTGGGGTAACGCATTACAAGTAACGCAAGATAACTGCTGAACTTTGATGATCCATACTTACAAGTAAAAGTGACTTAAAAAAACTACTGTGCTTTATTATTTTTTTGCTGATTAGGATTGAACTGTCTTCTGTATTATACTTTACAGATTTTTCTTCAGCCTAATGTGTATTCGTGACACTTTTTTACAAGCTCTGCCCATATTTAAAAAGTAACACAAAAGTAACGTAACATTACTTTCCATGAAAAGTATTTAAGCAATGTAATTAGTCCCTAATTTTTAGGGAGTAACTCAATATTGTAATGCATTACTTTTAAAAGTAACTTTCCCCAACACTGTGTGTGTGTATATATATATATATATATATATATATATATATATATATATTCAATTTATATATTTTAGAGATAACAGATAAACAAATTTATATTCATCAAAACTAATTTAAATTCAAGCAGAGGTAACGTTTAAAACGTTTCACTGTTATTTAAATTTACCTGTACATCATAAATGTAGTCAGTTTATGTAGAATTTCTTGTCTGGAAACACCTGTAGTAAAAGTAAAACCAGTAATATTTGATTTGTGAATTAACAGTTTATGACTGAAGCTTTAATGAATTGGTAAACCCAGTCAACAAATCAAGAGTTTGAATTATTATTTCTTTTATCCTAAAAAATAAAATGACTGAAATTCAAGTGAGATGAAACAGATTTCTAGTCCAAAAAAAGAGCCCATGGTGTCAATTAATCAAAGTGAATTTATTTGAAGATTTAAGATAATTTCTATTTCAATATCGAGCATACATTATCCACTGCCCCATAAAACGGGGTAAAAACATCCTTCCAGATTTAAAGTATTTACAGATCAGTAAATAAAACATTTCAATGCTAAGCCACAACAGCCTGGCTGGTTAAATCACTGAAGAAAGTGTCTCTCTTGTGCTGAAGGGCATTGAGAAAGCAGCGAACTCTCTCCTCTCGGCTAGCCGTGTAGTTCAACAGTTCTTTCTGTCGACTCTGGGCATCCATGGGCTTTCCATTCCCACGATGCTGCAGGAGCTCAGCCACACAGGTGTGATCCGCTTCCATCTGCTGGAGCGCTTGGCCTTCTCTGTGCAGATCTCGAGCTTTCTGCAACATACGACATGTGCGTTCGTGGAAATATGCATGTAATGGCACTTATGCACGGAATAAAATTCATGTTTATGCATCTTTACGAAGTTTTAGATAAAGTTTGGAACTTCCCAAAAGTTGTGGTCAGGAAACAATAGTGGTAACATTTACAAAAACGTGCATTAAGCAACAAACGGTACATGCTGTAATACGATATCCTGTGTGTTCATGCTGAAAAGTTCTAAATCAGCATGTTGCATTTTTTATAATAAGGTCATACTAATCTAAGAACCTTGTTTTAATGTTAATAAATTTGCCATATTTCAATTGATCATCAGTGTTTTAAAATGAATAATAATAAGCAGAAAAAAATGCATATTATCATTATTTAGGTAGCACACATATTCTGATATTCATATTCAATTAATCTATGCCCACCCCTAGATAAAATATATTCACATAGTAAAAAAAAAAAAAAAAAATAAAAAAAAAGATTTACAATGATTTTACTATATTATTGAATTTTTACGGAAAATTTACGGTAATATACCGGCAGCTGGGTTGCCAAAATTCTAATGTTAAATAATGGTAAAACCGTTATTTCTTTTACGGCAAAAAATTGAAAAATATAATATCAAAGTTTTTGTTTTGTCGATAGTTTTACGGTTTTATTTAAAATGTACAGTTACATACCGTAAATTCTAATTAGAAACTGTAATATTTGATATAATCTTAATATACCAAACAGTTAAAATAGTGAAACCTATTTTGTTCATTTAAAATACACTGAGAACTACCAAATGCAGATGGTTATGAGAAAGTGACATGATGAACCAAAGCTCATCACAAGAAGCTTTTAAATAGTGAAACATAGAATGTGCTTAGTGTAATTCACACAAGCACTAAACGCCATCATGGTAAGAATTTTTAAACTAAAATGGGCAATAAACATTCATTTAACAACATTACAACCCTAATAAACATAACTGATGCAAAAAAAACTAAGAAGAAACATAGTTATTTCAAAGAAAAAACATCAAATTCAAACAAAATTTTAAATGCAATGCAGGGAATTCTGGGAAT
>JAUCMU010000030.1:21176286-21193476 GCA_032275025.1 Enteromius treurensis | reverse complement strand
GAAATTTTGTGTCAATAGCCCATTTAGAAATCTCCTTATTGATAAAAATGCTGATGTGTCAAATACTTATTTCCCCCACTATGTATATGTGTTTGTGTATATATATATATATATATATATATATATTGTGGTACAGTAGTTGTCATCTTAGGCTATTTTCGTGTCAAAAACAATAAAAATAAATAAATAAATTTATTTTTACAATAAAAACCAGCAAACAAACACAAGTTCTAGAGCACAATATTAACATACATATGTTAATTAAAACTGTTTTTGGCTAAATTTGACTAAATTCATTAGGTGAGTTCTCCACATACATTAAAAGCTGGACAGTTCAATGAAATATATTTCTCACACTGTGTGTAAAGCATTTCGTTTACCTGGATTTGATCAGGCCCTGCTCTACTCCCCATGCCATTTCCTTCACTGCATTTGCAATTTCATATCTTGAGGTATATGCAAAGCACACGTTCAGAAAACACCTGAAAACAACATAAGAGAAGAAAGAACTTCAGCAAATGCATCAGATAAACATCGTGCTGTAAAGCAGGAGGAATGTTTTTCATCAAAAACTGCTCTGTAAACATTTTTGTCGCTGTTGAAAGAAGTTAATGGCTTTATTCTGTAAGGATGCATTCAATTGAAGGAAGTGTGACGCTAAAGACTGCAGTAATGCTGATGAAAATTCAGCTTTGATCACAGCAATAAATATACAATATTATTAAAATCTAAGAAATATCTTTTCAATTGTAATAATATATACCATTATTACTGTTTTTACTCTATTTCTGATCAAATAAATGCACCCTTGGTGAGCAGAAAATACTTAAAAGAGATCTTATAGACCTCAAACGTTTGAACAGTATTAGAGACTTGCTTATTGAGTTAGGGCTAGGCTATATATATATAAAAATATATACATTTTCTATTCTTATACAACAGAAGGTGACGCTAATAAAATAGCATCATGTAGTGCTTACTTGTTGTGTGCTTTAGTTGCCATCACAGATTTGGCAATAAGCTGCTGGAGATCTGTTGGCAGTAGAGTCAGATCTCCCAGAACACGAATACACACACCATGCTTCTCCAGATTCTCCCTAGGAGTTAGGACAAATTCACATATAGATTGCGTAGATATTTATCCATCAAATAGGTGAACAGATCTTGTGCAGGAGCGACTTACTGCTCTGTTAGCAGGCGGCTGAACTTCTCTCTGGCCAGCTCCATCAGACCTTCCACCTCCTCCTTAGAGCGCTTGAAGTTCTCAATGCTGAATGCATATACAGTCACCTCGTGAATGCCCAGGTTTAGGCACCAGCGGAGCGTCTATGCGAGTTTAAACATTGTGTTTTAAGCATACGTAAACACTGATTTTTTTTGGAGGGAAAATTGTTAGTTTTATTCAGCAAGGATGCATTAATTTAATCAAATATGTCAGTACAGACATTTATAGTGTTGCAAAAGCTTTCTATTTCAAATAAATGCTGTTCTTTTGGACTTTCTTTTCATCAAAGAAGTGAGTGGAAAAGACTACTTCCAGAAACATTAAAAACCTTTCACAGACCTCAAACTTTTAAAGAGTATTGTAATGAAATTTAAAGACCAGTTGGAAAACCAATTAATTACTGAAATTAACATTTATTTGACAAAATATAAAAAAAAAAAAAATTGAAAACATAGTTTATCCATTTATATAACTGACAGAAAATGAAACACTTAAGACATCTATTAATTGGTCAAGCAGTCAAATTGAAATTCTGGTCAATTAATTCATCAAGCTGGTATATCAGTCTGTCATTATCTACATATTCACCTCTGCCAGCTTCTCAAAACCCTGCGAGTGGCCCTCCTGCCTCTGCACATGTGCCTTTTGGGCGAAGCGCCGGTTACCATCCATGATAAAGGCCACATGTCTGGGCATAGGACCTGCCTGAGGTATAAAAAGAAAGAGTTTTAGAAAGTCATAGGTTTTAGATCATTGTTTCAGTTCAATTTACAGTACAGATCCTCTGAAAAGCACCTTTAGGATGTTGGCAGTGAGCCTTTCTATAAAGGACAGTTCTCGCTCTCGAATCCACGACATGACAGCACTTTCTGTGTGAAAAAAACAAAACACAGTTACTGCTACAAATTGCATAGTAATAATAATGAAATGGTTCAAACACATCTTGTACATGAGCATTTGAACTATAAAGAGGCACAATTTTGCCTTTGTTGTAACTATATCTTCAAATATTTATATCATTGAATAGAACCAAATGTGATTAAATATAATTCTATGAATGATTGAACTATATTGATGTCTATAGAGCAGGGTGGTAGACAGATAATTAAGCATGCATGTAATAAAACTAAAAGCAGAATTGTTTGGACGCAAGTAAACACTTACAAATATTTATATTTCTAAAAAAAAAGAAAATGTAAAAAATACTCCGGTAAGGTCTATTTTATTTTTATCAAAATAATGTCAGTTTTATGTGTAATATATATATATTTTTTTTTAAATATTAATTACCTATTAATATATAATAATGTCAGTCCTACTTCTACTTATCTTTTGACAACATGAATAGAATATCCCCCCCCCCCCCCAATTAAACCGTACCAATCTAAAAACCCAGAAAACTGTAACTACATCCGTAGATAAACATATAAAATTAATCTGGAAGAAATTCAACTGATTATTTTAATAGAGACATAACCTTAACGTTAACCGGTTCGTGCTCGGAAGGCACGAGAGCGCACATACTATCCTAAATATCACGTCATTACTATGTTACACTAGATTGTCACTGTAATCATATTCATTAAAAGGAGGCTTTCATTCAAACAAATCGATATCAGTTTGATTAAAAGCGTCTATACGCTGTTCTTTAAGAAATCGTAAAGCTCCAACTCACCGCCTGTCTGTAGGATGACGCCTTCTTCCTCTAACAGGAAATGACGACATAGAAACGCGCCATCAAACGCCAAAATAAAAGTTGTTTGACCAACGCAAAACCTCTCTGAAATTTAAACCGTTTAAAAGAATACTATGAATAAAAATATATGTTTGGCATTTCTGTTTTGTTATTATTTTTTTTAATACAAAAAACGGTGTGGGGTGTAGAAAGCAAAGCACACCCCTCGATAAAATATAAAAGTCCTAAAAACAAAAAGGGGTAAGCGTTAAGAAATGTATATTTGTATATGAAAACACTTTGTTTGTCTTTTCGTTTAAAATAATTCCTTAACTTTTAGTAGGGGCAATTAAAGTAGTTCAACAGAAAGTCAGTGTAATTATGAAATGATCATAAAATGTTGTCTTACTGTGTTAACATTTGAGATATTTTAACAATAGATATGTTACAATTCACAATAGTTTTTGTATTCTATTTATTTATCATGAATAGTGGCTGGTATTTTTTGGGTTGTTGTTTTGTTTCTCTGAGTGCATTTTGAACTAAATCTTTTAATAAATAAATAAATACAATAGTTTTTAATATTTTACTTATCTGTATTGAGGTCTAAATATATGAGGATTACTAATGGCACAGACTAAGCAGTACATTTTTAAAGTCAAAATTATTTTATTTATAATTACACATAACTATACATTTAAAATGCTTGCAAATATTTAAAATAAAAATCTGATATTTCATATTCAGTGGCTTTCATTGGAGTTTTATTTTTTTATAAGGACATTTTTCTGTCCGTGTTGTTCTGAGGTTTATCTCACGCAATCCATGTAGGGCAGGAAATAAGTTTAGGAATCTCACACCGCTAGACTAAATTAAAAGGGGCCATAATTTGATGATTTTACTAAAATTCCATATTCATAAATGTAAATTTTTGAAAACAAAACCATGTTTAAGGGTGCTTAAAGAAGAATTTGATACACATTTGGAAACAATAAGAGAAATGAAAAATCCTTCAGCAGTATACCTGTGCTCCTCACTAAAGGATTTTGATTTCATATTGTGAATAACATTTCCCATCTTTTTTATTTTTATTTTATTTTATTTTATTTATTACTTTATTTTATTTATTTGTATTTCTTGTTGGTGTGTAATCTCGGTACTTTTATGTATCATAAGTTATAAATGCCTTTCTGTAAATTGTTTAAAAGCATTTAAATATAAAATAAAATAAAATAAAATAAAATAAAATAAAATAAAATAAAATAAAATAAAATAAAATAAAATAAAATAAAATAAAAAAATAAAAGGGGCCGGCTTGTAGCCTAGTATGTAGTATATAGTGCGTAGTGTGCAGAATGCTTGTATTCTAAATGAATGAATTGGGATTTTCAAGCGCACACTAGAGGGCGAGCACAAAATAGACCAGCTACAGTCAAGAATCTCAGCAGTGGGAGTAGGAGAAGAATAGAGAAGAAGAAGAAGGAGAAGAAGGGCTTACGGTCTGTGGGGGGTGACGGAGGGGTCGAGCGTTTTTGTTCCGCTGGTGGATCCTGCTTAAACGGTGAGCAGGAGGCACAACAACCCGAACCAAAGCAGCCCGACCCGGAAAGAGCCTGGAGGAGCGGGTCGTTACGGATCGGAACTAAGGCGCTTTTGTTTCTCTCTCAACTCCTGCGGGTTTGGGGGCTCCAGCGGCGGCGGAGACGATCCCGCTCGCCCAGGGAAGGAGGCTGGAAGTCGGGGACGCTTCCAGCCTGCAGGGCCGGGCGCCGTGGCGATTGAGCATCCAGAATTTGGTGAACCCTTTGGGGCTAAGTGGATGGGATGGAGCCGGGACCATCAGGCGCTGGTGGGTTCAGATCTTTTAAGTTGTTTCGAATCTGACGTTTCAGCGTGATATTATTGCTACACATTGTATCATTTCATGATGATACATTGTAACATTCCGTAATGACACGTTGTGACATTCTCTAAGGATAAATTGTATCCGCACATATTGTATAATTCCAGAAGAAACACTGTAGCAGTCTTTTAGAATGTTCACTGCTAGGTGATACCTGGAAGTTAATGTAAAGGTGTAAGAACGTTTAGATGGGGAAATAATGCAGGGGAGCAGGAAGATTGTCCCAGGTCAGGGGTCGTGGGAAGACATGGGGCTGAAGCCCCCCTTCAACAGATGCAGCAGGGGAAAGTGACCCCCAGGGGTCTTTATTGATCCAGCTCAAATGTGGCTCAGTCCAATGTTACCAATTTCACTTCCATTAACAGTATAAATGCATGAGACTCTGGCATACGACCAGATAAATGATTTCTATTAGGAGGGATAAAAGCTGTCTGGCTGCTGCTGTGGGGCTTTGGGAATATGATTTGATTTAATTTGACAAACATTTAGTGGATAAATTACAGACCGTTTCAAAGGATGTCTTTAAAATGGAGATCAAGAAAATAGTTTGACCTTAAGTTGCATTGGATGTGTAAAAAACTATTTCTGATCAATGAAAATAAGAAACCATGAAAATAAAAAGCTTATTGTTTTTGTGTTCCATTTCACAATTTTTGATGTTGAAGTGTTTACTTGGAGATCTGACTTTCAGATTTAAATCCGAGCTCAACAACTTTTACAAATGATTTTTTAAATATAATATACACGTATACATTTGAGTTTGTTTGAGCATCACAACACCGAAACTCAACCAGTGCTGTGAGTTAGGGGCGGGACTATCTGTTGCTCTGACCAATGGCAGATGTTTGAGAAACCTGTTTGAAAGGATTCTTATTTTTGCAGACTTTCACTTTTTACAAACGAATGTTTTCTGAGGAACGTTTGCTGTATCTATAGCTCTGTCTTAGTCACTTGTTGTCAATAGTTTTGTTCATGTATGTATATCAGACACCCTGGTCATAAAAAGCCCACGTTGCTAGAGCAAAACGTGTTGTTGGTGTGACTCTGAGGGTGGCCTTTATTAATGGGCGGCAAGGGGAAGGGTCACAGGGGCTGTGCACTGGCCAGGTGGCGTCTCTGCGGATCTTGCACACTTCAGTGCGTTATGCTCTTGAGCCCTCAATAGCAGGACATCTGGGAATCCAGACCAAAATATTGGTTGTGTTCCTCTGTCACAGTTCTGCCCACTACTTCTTACTATGGACAGCAGGGCTGTTATATAACAAAATGGGGTTTTCAGCCTTTTGATGACCATCAGTATATACTTATATTCATGCATACATGAAAATAATTGCCATTTTGTTAAAATTAATGTTTTTCTTATCAGTAAATATTGATATTAAATAATACATCTGTCCACATTTTGTACATTGGTTTGGTCACACTTTACAATAAGTTGACTGATATGTAGCTGTATAGAAATGTCCATTAAAATCTTTGAGCATTAATGCAAAAGTCAGAGTTTTGAATGGATTAATTATGAACATGTGCAAAGAAATAAATAACATCGTTTTGCTTCTCAAGTCAGTGTTTTCCTCCGCTTCTTAATGGATTTAGTTTTAGAATCATTTAATCTGTGAACGAAAAAAAAAAAATATATATATATATATGTATAAATAAAATCTGGTAATATTTTGCAGTAATTTCTCATTTGCATGTATTTACATAAATTAATAAATGCTTTAAAAAAAAAAAAAAACTATTTATTAATCTTAATGTTAAAGTAATTAAGAAAAATGTTCCTGTCAGATTGCTTGTGAAAATATATTGCTACGTGTTAAAGTTAACATGAATTAAGGTGAATTAATACTGTAGGTTTTGTTAACTTTATTGTAAATGATTAAAATGCCATGCTGAACATGTAGTTTTGAATTGATGCATTAAAATGAACAGTTTGAACTGATGAGAAGACATGAGTTGAGTTCTAAGGAGTTTACCTTGCACTGAAATTTTTGTGATGTTTACATGAGTTTTGTATCCCTATCAAAACAATTGCAAATATATTGTAAGTATTGAATTTCTACTACAGCCTTTCTTAAAAGTAATGGGCAAATCGCACAATATTCCCAATGATGCTTAGTCTTATATCAGGTGCAGATATGTTATGTACACATCTATATATAACTAGCTATCTATGTGTATGTATGTCTATCAGCCAGCCCCAACAGAGAGCTGCCATTGTTTACTGCTTTCTTGAGATCTGGCTCCATTTCTAGCCATCTGCCGCCTGCATTCGCTCTGCTGTAGGAACATAGAGTTTGCCATTGATCAAGACTTAGCAGAGTATATGTCCTGCAGAAAAAAAAGCGTACGAGAGCGCTCTGAAGCTCCTCTTAAATCATAGGCGAGCTATAAAGCGGACTGTGGAGGATAAGATTGATGACCTTGTCTCGGCGTAATGTCGAGGTGCTCGCTGACACTATACGATGAATAAGGCCAAGGTCCGGCTCTCCCAAAACCCCCACGTATCCCTGGTCTCCTGATCTCCATGACAATGTGTGTTGCTGTGTGGTTGCTATGGAGAGGCTGGGAATGTTTTGGGGCCCCTGTGTTTGTGTGTGCTGATGTGGAGTCGAGGGGGGCTCCCCCTGTGCGGGAAGGAGGGCAGCTGGGGTCTTTGTTATGATGGAGGGAGTGTTCTTCATGGGCATGAGAGGTTAAAGGCGTCGACACTTTAGACTAGTGCTTCACAGCTAGTTTTGGCTCGGGATGCAGATTTTATTTTGGACAACAAAATTGCTTATCAAAATGTTAGCGTGTGTAACTAGCACCACCGACGTGAATTACCAAAAGGACTGTTTTCAAACACGTTTCCCAAATATTTGCATTGGTGGAATGTTGATATATACTCAAACAAATCTGTTTTGAAACTGTGTCTTAGTTGTGATTTGCTTATAATTATCTGTCTGTGTACATGGGATGAAATAAAGTGATGTTACCTTTATCAGTTAAAAAAGTGTTGAAGTTAACTTTATCTACACAGACCCAACCGGTGTTGTTATTGTTCAAAAAAGATATTAGCTATTAAGCTAAAAAAAAAAATAATAATAATGAAAATGAAAAATAAATTACTAATGTTAATTACTAAAATTAGTCAAACTAAAACTAATATAAATAAAAACTACTCCTAAATAAAAATATACAGTAAAAAATAAATAAATAAATATAGAACATAAAAATTAAAACGCATGCAACAAAAGTTTGTAGTATTAATAAATGTCTCCCTCACTCTATACATACCCATTTGGAATAAAATTAATATTTTAGCATGGGAAAATGAACATCCATTTCAAAATGAAACACTGAAATGCATTTAATGCACAGATCCAACAAGTGTTGTTAATTATTGTAAACTAAAGCTTTTGAAAGCATTTTTGTTTATTAAAATAAATAGAAATGTACGGGAAAAAATTTCACTAACTGAAATGTAGTAATAAGTAAAATGCAGCGCTAAAATTACCAAAACTGAACAGTGTCATATAATTGTGTTTTAACAGTGTTTTAAATTCGTTTTTATTTGAATTAGTTTATATTTGAGTACTTTTGTTTTGCTTTTGGTATTAGTTTTAGTTCTTTTAAGTTTTATTTTGCTAGTCGTTTAGTTACAATTACATAAACTAAATATATATTAGCTTATTTTTTATATATATCATTTTATTTAAATTTTATTTTATTTAAAGTAACGAAATTTTGTTATGTTTTTAGCTAACTATATTTGAAACTGAAATAAAAATAAATGAGAAAAATGCTAATAAAGCAAAATCCTAGTGCAATATTCTAACACAGGACACAAGAATATTCAAATTACTACCGTGATGCAAGCTTGAAAGTTTTGCTTTCAGCATCTTTATGATTTCTTGCAGTCGTTGATGCACTCTCTGCGAAAACCATGTGTTTCTTCATTGTTAGTGTATTATCTTTGAGCTTCTGTGTATTAGTAGTTGATGGTTTGACAAATACATTTCCGGCAAAACAAAGCAGCGTTTGATTGGACACGTGACCTTTAACATGAACAACATCACACATGGAATGTGTTTTCACCTCTATTTTAATCGTCGATAAGTCTGTTTATTTTGTTATCCTAACTGTACAAGATTATAGGGTTATTTGTATGTTATTGTTTATTACTCAACATCACTGCTGGAGTCAAAAACACATGCAGCGATGTGAGAAAACAGAGCAGGACGTGTCCCAAACAATGCTGTAGCCCGAACTGGACACTAGTTTTGAGTTCACTCTTAAGGTATACTTGTACCCTGATCCTCCATTCCTTTTCAGTTTTTTGCCTTCCCACCCCCTTTCCATTTTCGTCTCCATCCTCTTTGTTCCTTTTCCCTGCTTTTGTCCCGTCCCCATACACACTCCTGTCACCATATCTCTAGTCCCACAATCCTCCAAACTCCCCCAGAACTCCTCCTTTCACCATGTCTTGCTCTTATAACCTCCTATCTGCTCAATGACCTCTGTCTCTCTTTCTGTCTGTCTCTCGCCCGCAGTGCCCATCGGGCCGTACCCCCCTCCCCTGCAGCAGGTGTTCCAGGCGCCCCGCAGGCCGGGCATGGGCACCGTTGGCAAACCCATCAAGCTGCTTGCCAACTACTTTGAGGTGGAAATCCCAAAAATGGATGTGTACCACTATGAAGTGGACATTAAACCTGATAAGTGTCCTCGACGGGTCAACAGGTAAAAGCCCCTTCCTCTCAAACATCCACAATCATTCCTAGTATATGTGTATATAAGTAAAGTATTTTTAATAGTGGAATACAGGATATCTGGGGGGGGTTTATCAGTGGGAAAAAAATAAATAAAATCATAGTCGTAGTTATTATTGTCTGTCTATAATTGTCAGATTGGGATAGAATAAAGTTTTCTGTATTGACATAAAATATATAAACAAAAATTAAAAACTAGAAATGTTGCCTTGGCAATTAAGTGAAATAAACATGTTTAAGAACTAAACTACTAATTGAAATAAACATGAATATAAAAAAATATATATATACACCCAAATAAAACAATATTTAAAAACTCATTACAAAATGTATAAAACTTAAACATTTTGGAATTTGAAAATGTAAAAATTAAAGCTCATTCTTTCCCCCCACATTGTATTTGTAAAATTATGAGGTAAAATTACATTAAAAAAAAAACATTTATTTGGTACTCTGTTATAATTTTTAAATTAAAATTTTAATGATAAATTCTGTTTAAATATTAGATAGTGTATGTTTAAAACACACAGCATTTAAAAATAATACTTTAGAAACTAGCTGAAATAAAAAATTAAAATTTGAATTACTAAAATGACTGAAATCGAAAGTTATATGAATTAAAGCTAAAGCTAAGTTACTCAATTTAAAATGAAAACTATAAATATAAAACTAAAATCTCATTCATTTTATCACTCTGAACTAACTAAGTGTTAATTCTGAATTTGGCATATATTTGTCTCTTAGCCATCAAAACCTTTGATGAATAAGCATTAAGTTTAGCTTTTGATGATGTAATATCTCTTGACAGGCTTAGTCTTTCCTCCGTATGAATTAAGATGAAGTTTTCCCCTGTTATTAGCTGTTTCTCTAAAATCATTGGAGTCAGTTAGAATGCAGATTTGCATGGCTCTGTGTCAAAGGCCAAAATATTTCAGTTACATCAATTACATAAAGCGTGACATAGAAAGAAAGCTCCTCGCGCTGTTCTTCCCTGAAAAGGTTTTTAGTATGAAATGTTCGTGTAGACGTGCACAGGCAGCGCTTGCGTTCATCCTGTAACTGCATTTTCAGTGCAGCTAAGCTGTCTGCCTTCTGAGATAAATACAACTTAAGCCTCAACACGTCTGCACAAGCGTGAGGATGAGTGTGAAAGTGATGTCATTGTGCCGTCACCAGTGCATGGGCACGTCTAAGCCAAGTTCTGTGCACCACAAGCCCATCAGACCCTTAAACATCAAACACTTTCTGAAGCAGAAAAGGATGCTTAGAACAACTGATGAGCTGTAAAAACTGTACTTGTTACATTTTCATTGCCTTTTGTTTTTTTTATGCATTAATTAAATGCAGTTTTAAACTGTAGGTTTAACAAATTCATAAAACAAATACAATAAATGTATTAAAATAATAAAAAAAACCTCTATAATTTATTATTATTATTATTATTATTATTACTACTCAATAGGTATTTTACATAACCGGTTAAAATTTTACAGACAGGTACATTTTTATTGATTTTTTTTTTTTAAATTAATATATTTTTATGTAGCATTAACACATATTAAATTGTTAAATGGTGACAGCAAATACATTTCTAATAATTTACAAAAGAGAGGTCTTTCAAACAAATGCTTTTCCTTTGAACTTTTCACAAACATATAAAGCAGTACAACCTTTTTCAATATTGATAATAATCAGAAATGTTTCTTGAGCAGCATATTAGTGCGATTTCTGAAGGATCATGTGACACTTAAGACTAGAGTAACGATGCTGAAAATTCAGCGGCGCCTCACAGAAATAAATTACATTTTCAAATACATTACAATAGTAAAGGGTTCGTTTAAATTCTAATAATTTCTCGCAATATTTCTGTTTTTACTGGATTTTTAAATGAATTTAATTGCAGTCTTGGTGTGGAACGATGTATGGTCAGGTCATACAGGTCATCATTGCTGAACATGCCAGTCACGATCGTC
Source organism: Enteromius treurensis (assembly GCA_032275025.1). NCBI lineage: Eukaryota > Metazoa > Chordata > Actinopteri > Cypriniformes > Cyprinidae > Enteromius > Enteromius treurensis. Next base: position 21,181,949 of record JAUCMU010000030.1, on the reverse strand, counting down.
TCTTAATTGTGACTCTTCACAGGGAGGTCGTGGAGTACATGGTCCAACATTTCAAACCGCAGCTCTTTGGGGACCGAAAGCCAGTGTATGATGGGAAGAAGAATATCTACACTGTTTTAGCACTACCTATAGGCAGCGAGAAGGTACGTTAAAGAGCTGCTTGATAAGATATAGGCTTGCCGTATTCACAGCAAATAACCTTTCGTCTTAAAAGATTCACAATACATGCGTAGTGATAACCGGGGAGACAGTTTCAACCATTTAAAGCTGGACTGAAGCCGCTTTAGTTTACTTCTAATCTCAAATCTGTCCATCTTGATTGGATTGTGTTGCATTATGTGTTTTAATCATCCAACTAAGCATTTAAATATTATCTTACTAAGACACCTTATAAGTGATAAAGAGTTACGACTGATATTTATATCATTTTATGTAAGTATCTGCTGTTATAAAGATCTCATTGATTCAGAATTTCATCACGTTTTGTGCAAATAATATCAGCATCTGCTACAAATTTGAGCTTCTGAATAAAATTGAGCAATTTTTTCCTCCATAAACACACATTATCAGATTGTATGAGCCATGTTAGATTGACGTGTATGAAATATGACTCATAACAACAAACTTTTTAAAGCTTCGTTTTTGATTTTGTCTAAAGATTCAATACACTCCGATTTTGACTCTTATTTTATATGTCAGGTTTAAACAAATCTTTATTTCGGTTAGTTTTGATTCATTTTTGTGAATCGGTTCTGTGATTCAGTTCTTAAATTCTGATTTAATAATTGGTTTCAGAGCAACATGAGGCATTTTTTCTAGCCTTGATTGTAATTTATCCGTTTATGCAATTAGTCCTGTTTCATGCCGTCCTCATTCTGAGCCTCTCGTCTGATGTTACAGGTTGATTTTGAGGTGACCATCCCCGGCGAGGGGAAGGATCGCATCTTTAAAGTATCCATTCGCTGGCTGGCCAAGGTGTCATGGCGGCTGCTGCAGGAGACGCTGGTCAGTGGACGTCTGCAGGTCCCGCTGGACTCTGTCCAAGCCCTCGACGTGGCCATGAGACACCTGGCCTCCATGAGGTATGCTGCTCACGGACAAACATATCTCAGTGCCATCCATCTTGACTTGTAGTACGTAATGTAAAGTATATACTTTTAGTATAGTTGAGATTAATATTAAGAATTAATCATTTTTTTGATTTTACATTTTATTTTTAAAGTTTCAGTAATTTTTTAAGTAACTTTTTTTCTTTAAGATGTTTTTATTAGTTTTACTTGTAATAATAAATAACATTTTGTGTTTCTGTATTAGTTAAACTAAATTAAACTGACTAATGTTGCCTGGCTAATTGAAGTAAAACAAGTTTAAATTCAAAATTTTTTTTTTTTTTAAGGTTCTAGTTGACTTTAATAGTTTTAAAGAAAATAAGAAAATATTATACATGTTAAAAACGGAATGGATCATAATTTAGAAAAATGTTTAATTACATTTTTTAATGTTATATAAATGTATTAAATTACTGTAAATGCATTAAATCACCTAAAAGTAATGGGGAATTTTATTCTAGACCAAGAAAACCTATGTAAATAAATTAAATATAATAATAATATTTATTTATTTTTGGCACATTGCACTGTTATCCTATATTCAGTGCTTACTGCAAACATTTAGTATGATATCTTTAGTTTATTTGTTACAATTTTTTCTTTTATAACCTAAGACGCATTAGAAGAAACAATTAACGTAATCATACAAATGCACTTAAAGGAACAGTTTAATCCAAAATGGAAATTCTGTCATATTTACTCACCCTTGAGTAGTTCCTAAACTGTAAGAATTTGTTTGTTCTGCCGAACACAAAGGAAGATGCTTTGAAGAAAGTTTGTTACTAGGATGTTTTGAGTCACTGTTGACTTCCTTAGTATTTTTTTTCCTACTATGGAAGTCAGTGGTGATTACAAACATTCGAAACAGTCTAAAAATGTTCTTTTCTTGCCCTCTGGTCTTTGTGCTGTAGTATGTTAACTCTTGTGCCCGTCCCGTCTGCAGGTACACCCCAGTGGGACGCTCCTTCTTTTCCCCTCCCGAAGGCTACTATCATCCTCTGGGTGGAGGCAGAGAGGTGTGGTTCGGCTTCCATCAGTCTGTCCGGCCGGCCATGTGGAAGATGATGCTCAACATCGATGGTGTGACAGACATCCTTTATCTCTTAATTACTCATTGTGCTTAAATGCACGCTGTATATATTAAACCCCTCTATTTCCACTGTCTTCAGTATCTGCAACAGCCTTTTACAAAGCTCAGCCTGTCATTGAGTTCATGTGTGAAGTTCTGGACATCCGCAACATCGATGAGCAGCCAAAGACGCTTACCGACTCGCAAAGGGTCCGCTTCACCAAGGAGATCAAAGGTGGGTTTCTGGCAACCGATATTAAGAACACCGTTAGGGACTGCGTAGCAACAGCCTGACAACCGTTAATCAGAATCAGAATGAGCTTTATTGCCAGGTATGTTTACACATACGAGGAATCTGTTTTTGTGACAGAGCTCTGCAGTGCAACAGAATGACAAGACAAGACACGGGTGATAAAAATAACATATACAAATATACAAATAAGTGGACAAGTAGCACAAACGCACAATAAATAATATAGACACTCAAAAATGACATTTGAAACCAAGTTTTGCACTTTGCAGTCACGCTTTGGCACGATTTCAGCACAGCAGAGAAAACAATACATAAAACTGACTTTAAATAAAAAAGACTGTCAATATTGTTTCAACCGGCTGCAGCACACTGGTTTTACTGCAGTTTATGGTTCTGTTGTGACTATGTGAATAGATTGAAAATTTTGCCAACTTTTAGATGCCGAATATTAAAAATAAATATAAATATATTATAAATAAATATGTACATGAACAAATATATATTTATTTTTCACCCAAATTATATATATATATATATATAATTATTTAATATAAAATATATTATTTATTTATTTATATAAAATAAAAAATATATATTAATTTGAATATAATAATATTATATTATTATTTTATAATATTTTTTTCTTGTGTTTTTTTAACAAAAAATAAAAACTGCTTATATTGTAGTAGATTCTTTTATTTATTTGAATAATTTTAAGATTAATTTAAATTTAAATAAAGTTTTATTAATTAGTTTCATTAGACACAATTTTTTGTTGATGATATTTCTATAAAATCAAAAAACTGAATCCTGAATTCTTTTTAGGTAAAAACTACTTTTTAATTGTGAACAAACAAGTCATGTTTACATTAATTGTCAAGGTCTACCAGACATGTGGAAATCACATGTCACAATAGTATGATACGGATATTGTGTTATTATTTTTGCTGACATCACCCAGCATTATTCAAATGAGTATATTTCATATTACTTTCCCAGACACAAGAGATAAAACTACACTGCAGTTGCTCACCACACATCCGTAGCGAACAGAAAATTTCATTATGAATGTGTTCCATTACGCCCCTAATAGTTTGAGATGAGGTATCAGGTGAAGTCACTGGATGATCTCAGCCTCCTGCCTTGGCTTTGTCTTGTGATTTATTTGCTGGTCTTGTGATTTATTTGCTATTTAAGTGGATTAGATGAGTCAATTGGATATCATGCTTTTAAATCGATTTAAAAATCTAATGATGCAATCCTGAATTCATGCATTCCGAGAGAAATTGTTGTGGATCCGGCCATTCATTTTAGTCTAGCGCTGAAGACTGTAATTACTGCTGCGGCTGGAAGTGGAGCCCGGTTTATTTACTTAACGCTGCTGAAAAAGTGCTGGATCTGTTGAGGAAAACTGCTAAATGACATAACACAGATGTGTTGTCTTTCAATAAAATCGGACATTAGAAATATATACAATACAGTTTATTTATAATGCATTCCATTCGTTTATTTTTACCAAAAAGCTTTTATAACTCTGCTTAACTCCTTGTTTTTGTGTGTTTGGTTGGTGTCAGGTCTGAAGGTGGAAGTTACGCACTGTGGTCAAATGAAGAGAAAGTACCGCGTCTGTAACGTCACACGCCGCCCTGCTAGTCACCAAACGTGAGTATTGTGCTGCTAAACTTTCTCTGAAGCCTTCAACATTCGTAGCATCATTATCATGTGGGATTTAATGAATCTCTTTTGGATGATTAAAATCTCTGACTTAAGCGATGACATTTAATTAGCACTTTTACGATGGTGCATTTTGGCTAGTCAGTGTCTCTATAAATAAACGATTTGCTAAATGTATCTATTTGACATATATTATATTTTTACTAGCGCTGTCAAACAATTAATCATGATTAAACGCATCCAAAATAAAGGTTTCAGTCAACGTTTTGTGTGTACTGTGTATAATTATTATATAAATATACACAAACCAGCATGTATAAATGTAAGAATAATGTTATATTTTATATATAATATAAATTATACAAATGTATACATTAACACTTTTTAAAAATATATACTATGAGTGTGTATTTATATATATATACATGATAAATATACACAGTAAACACATGTATATTATGTAGACAAGAACTTTTATTTTGGATGCGATTTAATCGTTTGACAGCACAAATTTTTACTTATTGCATTGTCTTCATTATTTAATGTTTGATTAAATAAATATTTCAGGAAAATATTATCATTATTATTACAGGCACCATTTCAATTCTTAATTTCTACAGCAAATTCAAGGTGTAAAATATTTATAATATTATATAATAAATAAATATTTAAAAACTTAAATGCTTTTATGTTAATAAGAATAAATTATTATTATTATTTTGATTTGTTATTTTTTGATCTGTATAGTTTTTTATGAATTTATTTTAGTTTTAGATATTTTAGTCAAATTAAATGGAAAAATGTTGTCTTGGAAACTAACTCAAATAAAATAATTATATATATAATAATATTATTATTATTATTTTTTTTTTATTATGATTATTTTAGTTTTAGTTAACCTTGTTACTTAACGGTGCACTTTGCAGTCACGCTTTGGCATGATTTCAGCACAGCAGAGAAAACAATACATAAAACTGACTTTAAATAAAAAAGACTGTCAATATTGTTTCAACCGTCTGCAGCACACTGGTTTTACTGCAGTTTATGGTTCTGTTGTGACTATGTGAATAGATTTGAAATTTTGCCACCTTTTAGATGCTGAATATTAAAAATAAATATATATATATATATATATATAATATGAAAATATATATTACATTAACAAATATATATTTCTTTTTCACCCACATAATATATATATATAATTATTTAATATATAATATATTATTTATTTATATAAAATAAAAAATATATGTTAATTTGAATATAATAATATTATATTATAATATATGTCTGTGTGAAATGCATTTGTGTTCTACAGTCAAATAGTTTGTCTAATAACTGCTGATTCGGTCTAAACTCTGATTTAAATCTTGAAATGCGATCAGCCAATGAAGATCCTGTCACTCATCTCTCCAGGTTTCCACTGCAGCTTGAGAGCGGACAGACGGTGGAATGCACCGTGGCTCAATACTTCAAACAGAAGTACAACCTGCAGCTCAAATACCCCCACCTGCCCTGCCTACAGGTGGGCCAGGAGCAGAAACACACCTACCTG